>CAKNXH010000911.1:0-24401 GCA_932178445.1 Andricus quercusramuli
GAGGGAGAGGGAGAGGGAGAGGGAGAGGGAGAGGGAGAGGGAGAGGGAGAGGGAGAGGGAGAGGGAGAGGGAGAGGGAGAGGGAGAGGGAGAGGGAGAGGGAGAGGGAGAGGGAGAGGGAGAGGGAGAGGGAGAGGGAGAAATATTCAACTGCCAAATCTTCTCACGCTTTTAAGGTTTCGCAAGACCGGTTCCAAATACTTATAGCTTCAGTCGGAACTTGGAAGTGATGGGATGGCAAGTGGTGAAAGTGTGGAAAGGGAAGTGTGGAAATTGAGGTTGGAGGGGTGTAGGAAGTGATGGTGAGTAGGGAAATGGGAGTGAAGAAGCATAGGGAATTTGGGTGGAGGGAAAGGAGGAGACGTTGAGGCAGGATAATTGTAGAGGTGACTTGCGGGAAATGAGAAGGACGAGAAGAAGAGTAAAGTAGGACAAATGACATGAGTAAAAGAAGATGGGTAGAAGAAGTGAAAAGAAACGATAAGGGGGAAACCACGAAATGAGCAGTGAGGTTTTAAGGGGATAAGGGTGAAGGAATTTAAAGGAAGTGGGAAGAAAAATGTAGTAGGAGAATTAGAGGAGGCAGAATTATGAAAAGGGAGAAGTAAGGGAAAGAATAGTAGGGGAAGCGAGAGAAGGGCAATTTCGTGCGGAGAGGGGAAGTAGACAAAAAAATGGAATGTAGGGGAGGGGTGGTATTAAAGGGGGAGATTTCAAAGACTTAATCAACGTCTGAGTCGGTTACGAATCACTAATTCTTCTAAAACATTATTCTTTATTTGCGAAGCATGGTTCGAATAACTCTGGCGAAAATCGGACTTGTTGTTACGCTTGTTGGCTTGCTTGTCGCAAATACCGCGTAGACGGCGCCGTGTCTCTCGATTACTGTTAAAATCCCTCCATAGATCCCGCGGGAATCTTGTCTCGCGGATGCATAACACGGTTCGTAGTGCAGTAAAGTAGCGTGGGTGACACACTGCATGATGGACTGTGAAACAGGTGCAGGCGCACTCCACTCCTCTTTCACCCTCTCTGGCGATTCTGTTCCTCTTTTCCTCTCACGACTCATCCTCCTCATCCTCAATCTCATCCTTCTCCTTCTTCTTCTTCTTCTACTTTTTCTTCTACTTCTTTTTTTCACCTTCTTCTATTTCTTCTTCTTCTACTTCTTCTTCATCTTCGTCGCCCTCGTGCATCAATGCATTGCGCACTTGCGGTTTAGCATGCGTTGTCTCGTCGCTGCGATTCACATGTAAGGACGTGACGCGAAAACGGTTTCGCTCTATTTTCTTTCGGCGCTTCGCCCTCCTTCCTTACATTTTCATCCCAAGACCGCTTTAATCTTCCGCCAACTATCATTATCGCTCGTCGCACAGACACACGACTGTTTTCCAATAGTCGTTTTATTGGCGCATTGAAAAATAATGGTTCTAATTGGCTCGGTCGGATAGTTGCATATGAGAGGATCTTTTGTGACCTTACATTTAGGTTTCTACAGTGTGCAAAGTTCCAATTTGAAATTGTGAAATGTTGAAGGTCTGAGTTCCAAGATTTAAATTTAATTTCAAGTCCGTCTTGTCCAGAATTTTCGGATAGACAGCCACGGATATTTGTGCATGGTTATGTAATTTCTAGATTTAGTCTCAGAATTTTTAATTCTGAATATTAGAATTATGAACAATTTTAAAAATTCATTATCAGCGTTCTGAATTTTAAAGTAGGAGGTGTGACGAAATTTGGAAAAATTTCAAATTGAAGGATTTAAAATTTCAAAAAATATATATTAAATGTGTTTCAATTGAACTTGTATAATTTTGAAGTAAAGTCGTTTTAAATTGAAAGCTTGATAATCGAAAGTGTTTGAAAATGAAATTTTTTCAAACAGATGCTCTAAAAATTTAAGATTGAAATTCCGAAAAAGGCCACTGTCTGCACATTAAAAGTATAATATTTTCAGATGAACATTTTAAAAATTGGATCATCAAAAATTCAAGGGAATTGAATATGAGTTATTTCTGATGAAAGCGTTAAAAAGGGAATAATTTATAATTTGAAACATTAGAATGCAAATAATTTTCCATTGATAGCGATTAATAGTTGAGGAAATCGAAACTGAAAATTAAATTGAATATTTGAAAGTCGAAGCTTGTGAAATTGAAAAATTCCACTAACTAGAAATTGCAATTAAACATTAAAATTAATTAGACAAATTCATTTATAATCGAATAATAAATCCACCTTCATATTCACCGTTCAAAATTAAGAATTTCAATCATAAACCTTTGCAATTTAATTATGATGAAAAAATTTTTAAAATAAAAACGAATTTTGAATGGGAAACATTAAAAGTAAAAAAAATTCTACTACGGACCATTGAAAATTAAACAAATCCAAATTGATTACAATTTTAAAAATTATTCATGTACTGAGGTAATTATTGCAAATCATTAAATTTCAATCTATTTTGATTTAGAGTTACGTCATTTTATACTTCTAAATTGCAAATCATGTAATTTCTAACACTTTTTTCAGAATTATTATTCATTCTTCAATTTTTCCTAACAAATATTTTTTAATTTCAAATGAATCATTTTGTAAAGATTTCAACTAAAAATTTGACAATTTAAGGATATTGCTTTGAAAAATGGAAAAAATAAAATAAAAACGCGTTTGCTAAAATAAATAAAAGCTTGAAATTACAGAATTTTATGCCTTTCAATTCCAATACTTTTTAAAGTTGTGTTTGAAATGTTCAATATTTTGGAACATTACAAATAAAAAGTTATTCAATTTTAAATGGCTAGTTCTGAAATATTCTCATTTTAAGACTTGAATTTTTAAAATTATTGTCTCAATTTTCCATTGTCTTGAACTTCTTCTGGAAGCATTTAGTTTGAAATTGTTTAATTACAATTACATTGAACCAATTAAATAATAATTAGAATAATAATAATAATAATAATAATCAAATCTAAAATTAATAAATTCAAGACTAAATATGAAGGATTTTAGTATAAGAAAATGTTGAAACTATGACATTTTTAAATTTTAAATTAGAAACATCTAAAAATTAAGAATATTGGAAGCAAATATTTTTAAATTCAAGCTTTTAAATTTATAACTATAAAATAGCACATACATGAACATAATAATTTTTTTTCTATACGAAAATAAACCCAATAATCGATACTCTTATCAGATTTGATTTATAAAGTCAGTTTAAATTGTTTCAAAAAGGACTAAAACAGTAAATATTTTCAAGTTTGTTGTTATGGATTTCTGAATTTTTTATGTTTTTAATATGAGAAAATGAAAAATGTATCGTTTGAACAGCCACTCAATTCTTTTTAATTGAAATGTACGCTATTATATTTTTTATTTAGAATTTACCTCGTTTAGTTGAAAATTTTAATAATTGGTTGAAGATCGAATAATTTTGTTCAATTTTTTTATTGAAAATCGAAGTTTTTACCTGAAAATTCATGTACTCTTTTTTGGCTATGAATGGAGAATTTTTGATTGAAAATTCAACTATTAAATTTTCCATTAAGAATTCATCGTGTTTCGTTGAAAAATCAACTACTTGATTAAAAGTACTTTCTTACTACAAAATGTTTTGCATTAATTTTAGGTCAATAACCGAATTAAAAATGATCTGAATCTTTTTCTCTCTAAAATACTTCGTTGGAAATTAATTTTCTTGTTATTGAAAATTTCTTTTTTTATTGAAAAAACTATTCTACTTTTGGTTGTAATATGATCGTTTATAGCTGTAGATCCAACTATTTGTTTCAAAATGTATGTATTCTATTGTAAATTTTTCTTTTTTAATGGAAAATTAGACTTGTTAAGTCAAAAATTCAACAATTTGACGGAAAATTAACTTTCTTGTTATTGCTAATATTTTAGAGTCAAAAATTCATCAGTTTTGTAAGAAAATAATTCTATTGGCCAACAAATTTACATCTTTTGTTCAAAATTTGCCTCTTTGGTTAAAAATTTCATCAGTTGGGTAAAAGATTCAACTTTTTTTTGAAAATTTACGTTTTGGTTCAAAATTCATATTTTTGGGTTGAAAATTGAACTGTTTAGTAGAAAATTCCCTTTTTTGTATGAAAATTCAACTACGTATTGAAGCTTTTTTTTATTTCTTGATTGACAAATTTTTCTTGGTTAAAAACTGATCTCTTTTGATAGAAATTGGATCTTTTTGGGTAGAAATCTCATCTTTTTTAGTTAAAAGTGCAACTGCTTAGTTAAAAATAAATCTATTTTAGTGACAGATTCAACTATTTTATTGGAAAATTATCTTTTTAGGTTGAATTCAACTGTTTATGATTCGAAATAAAAATCTTTTTCTAACATTATTCATTACATTTTTTTATGTGGATTAATCTTTTTTTTTATCGAAAATTCAACTGTTTTGCGGAAAATTCGTTCTTCTGGCTCAAAAATTCACATGTTTTTTTCAAAATTTGAATTTTGGGGTTCAAAATTTTATTATCTTCGTAGAAAATCAAACGACTGGGTTGAAAGTAGAACATCTTTCTAAAAAAAAAAAATTTCTTGAAGATTCACCATTTTAGTTGGAAATTGAACTATCATATTAAAAATTCGTTTTTTCTTGTTCAAAATCAATTTTGTTAGCTGAAAATGTAACTGGTTCATTTTCGGTTATGAGTTGACGTTTTTACATTCTCATCCTATTAAGTTCATTGTTTGAAATTTGACCCCCCCCCCCCTGTTTTTGTCCAATTTTCACGTTTTGAGACCCCTCGAACCCAAAAAACAGGTTTTTAGAAAACGTATGTCTGTCTGTTAGTCTGTCTGTTAGTCTGTCTGTCAGTATGTCCGTTAGTCTGTCTGTAGATTTTAAGTTTGTTAGCACGATGGCTTTCAAAAGAATTAACGTATTGGGTTAGGCTTTGGTATACTCTTTTCGGATGAATATTCAAAAAGTGAGCAGATTTAGAAAATTTTTGAGAACACTTTTTTTTTAATATTTGAAAATTAAATGGGCAAAAATTGATAGTACTCAAAAAGGCGAATACATATTTCCATGACTGCTTTCAATGAAAGAAAAATTACTGGAGTTATAACATTTACAAAATTCCAAAAAACAATCGAAAATGAACATTTTAAGCTACACATACATACATACATTTCATCACACACAAAAAAATAATGCAAAATTCCATTTTGCGATCAATCTACACTTTGATGGTAGAAAACTAGTCTGTTCGGCTCGGAGATTCAACTATTTGGTTCAGAATGCAACATTTTTTGGTTGAAGTTTAATACTTATTGTTTAAGAATTCGACCAATTGGTTCAAAATCCATCTTTGCAGGTTGCAAATTCTCATTTAAAAAAATTACGAATAAAAAAATATATACGATAATTCTCATCTGTTCGTCATTTATAAATATGTGTAAATTATGTCACCTACCCAGATAGTAAAAAAGCGTCAAGTGTAGGCGTCAAATTTTTATCAAAAGGAAGTTCGTCAAAAGGCGAAACGAATTGGGAAGTCGCGCTTTCTTCTCAAAGACATCTACTTCCGGTAATTAGTCTTTGGGCGACGATTTATCACTTCTCACGTGACTTTGTCGCGGCTAAGCCACATTTACTATGCGCGATCCGCCTTGAACGTCCAACCACACCGGAGCGATTACATATCATTACCTTCAGATTAATTAATTATAGGCCGGCCTTCAAATGCATGAAGCTCACCTAAACTAAAATTAACCGTATAATAGATTTCGGATAATACTAAAGTCACCATTAAGATTTGAAAAAAGAACCACACTTTTGTGATGTCATTTTCATTTATTATTGCCGTCATTGATTGGTTATTGATAATATAAAGTTCAAATTAAAAGTTGCCGAAAATATGAATTTTCAACCCAATAAGTGAATTTTCAACACACAGACAATTCAATTTTAGACCAAACAGTTGCGTTTAACACCCATCAGTTGAACCTTTAAGAAAAAGAGAATTGAAAAAAAAAATTAAAAAGTTTTCAAGCCGAAAAGTCGAATCCTTTAGGTAACTGTTAACTGTGAAAGCCAATGAGATGAATTTTAAACAAAAAAATTAATTTTCCATCAAGAAAGATGATTTCCCAACCAAAAATTCAATCTTAATCTAAAAAGGATAAGTTTTCAATCAGAAATTGATTCATTCAATTTTTTGTTTATGAAAGTAATTTCCCACTATAAAGAAGATTTCTCATCGAAATTTATGAATTTGGAACCAAATTATTAATTTGGAACCAAATTAATGATTTCCGAAGCAGAAAAGATTAATTATTCACAAAACAGTAGAATTTAAAAAAAAAATCAATTTGCAACCAAACAGTTGAATTTACAACCTAAATAATGAATCTTCAACAAAAAATGGAATAGTTGATATTCCAATCGAAAAGTATTTTAATTTAAAATCAAAAAAAGTTATGAATCAAAAAAGTAGAACTAAAGAATGTTTAATGAAAATGAAATTTTGAATTCAATTATTAAAATTTGAGACCAACAAGATTAATCTTCTACCGAAAAAGACGAATTTTCTACAGAATGCATGAATTTGTAAACAAGTAGTTGAATTTTTAACCAAAAGAGATCAATTTCTAACCCGGAATTCCAACTTTATTTTTATCCAAAAGAAATACCAATTTTCAATAAAATACATAATTTGCACCTAAATTTATGATTTATGAAACCAAAAAGACGTATTATCTAAAAACAGTTGAATTTTGTATCTGAAAATATGAATTTTCTGCAAAAAAGTTAATTTACACCCAAGTAGTTGAATTTTGAACTAAAATGATGGATCTTCAATAAAAAAGAAATTTTTTGCAAAGTGATTCAACTTTAAACAAATTTGTGGATTTTGCAATAAAAAAAAGGAAACTTCAACAAAACAAGTAATAGTTGATCTTTCAATAACAAAATATTTTTAATTGAAGTCGAAAACAGTTGAATTGAACCAAAAAGACGATTTTTCAACAAATAATATGAATTGTTAACTGAAATGTTTTAAAATAAATAATTAAGTATTAAGTGAAAGACAACATTTTCAACAGAAAAGGGCACAATTCAATTTTTATTGAAAAAATTGATATTTTTTCATGAATTAAACGAATTTTTAAGAAAATAGTGAAATTTTCAGTTCAAAAAAATTAATTTTGATTGAAAAAAAAAACAATTTCCACCAACTAATTATAGTTAATTAGTCCAAGAAGACGAATTCTCTACTGAACAGTTGAATTTCCAATAAAAAATATTAATTTTTAACGAAAAATGTGATAGTAAATATTTCAACAAAAAAATAATTATTTCTATTTCGAATCAAAAACAGCTGAATTCAACCAGAAAAAACAAATTTTCAATCAAATAGTTGAATCCGCAACCAGCACAAATTTAGTTTGAACCAAATAGTGGCACTATATGAACCAAAAGTGTATAAATTTCTACCAAATTGAGGTTAAAAATCTTCCAATTGAGATCAATTTCCTACTAAGAAATATTTTTTATTCAGAAAGAAAAAAAATGTCAACCAAATTTTTAAAGTTCCTTGCCAAAAAGGTGAATTCTTTAAAAAACGGTTAAATTTTCTATAAAAAAATATGAATTTCCTACCAAATGTTGATTTTCAAGAAAATCGTTGATTTTTCTACAAAAGTAATAAAATTCCCAACCCCAGAAAGCGAATTTTGAAGAAAAAGTTTTATTATCAAGCCTGTAGGATAACGGTTCTACAAAAGCGTTGAATTTTTAACCCAAAAATATCAAGTTTTGTAAGGAAATTAATTTTCCACCAAATTATTGAATTTTCATTCTTGCATTTTCACATTTTTTGTTGAGTATTTATGTTTCCTGTATTATTAAAAAATCAACTACTTGGTTCAAGGTTAAACCCCTATGTTAAAAATCAATTTTTACGGGTAAGGATTTATTATTTTTGTTGGAAATTCGTCTGTTTTGTTATAGATTTAACTATTTTATTAAAAATTCGTTTTTTTGTTGAAAATTATTTTTTTAAATTAAAAATTCCATTTTTATTCATTTCTATTCCATTTTTACATTCTCATTCTAATGAGAAGGTATTGGTTTTATGTAAAATTTGACTTGGTCGGTTTTCATCAAATCTCCACGTTTTGAGACCCCCTGAGCCAGAAAAAAAGGTTTTTACCAAGGTGTCTGTCTGTCTGTCTGTCTGTAGGCACGATAACTTTCGAAAAAATAATCAGATTGGGTTGTGCTTTGGCACACTTTTTTAGGGCCTAAAAAGAAAGAACAAGTTCGTTAACCAGCTATTTCGGATGAAAATTCAAAAAGTAAGCACATTTTGAAAATTTTTGAGAACACTTTTTTTGAAGATTTGGAAATTGTATGGACGGTTGTTAGTAGTAAGCAAAAATAGCAAAAAAATATCCTAATGACTTTTCCAGATAAAAAAAAAATTACCAGAGTTATAGCATTTTCAAAATTCCAAAAAACAAACGAAAATGAACATTTTAAGCCGAAAAACGCACGTTATGAAAAAAAGTCAGGAGAAGAAAAACGTTGATTTTTGAACACCTTACAATATTTTCATAATAACTTTTTGAATTCAAAAAAAAAATAAAAAATTTAAATTCTGATCGCACAACAAAATAATGAGAAATCAAAAATTCCATTTTGCTGTGAAACTATGCAAGATACGACAAAAGATGACTGAACCAAAATTATGCATCTAAAAAAGATCTACAAATTTGTTATTATTCACTTTTTGATATGACGCGTAATTTTTGTTTTATTCATAAAAAACAGCATTGAAAATAGAAAAAATAAATTTTTAGACGAATAACACAAGCTACGAAAAACATGACGAAGACAACATTTGTTCATTCAAAGAAGAGGTACAAATTTTTTATCCATCATGTTTCGATAGGACGCGTAGTTTTTATTTTATTCGTGAAAATAACATTGACAGTAAAAGAAATCAAATTTTTGGAAAACTTTGGAAAAATCCATTTTCGTTGTAAGAATATATTCAAAATGAAAAAAATAACTTTTTTGAAAAACGAAAAATCTAAAATAACATTTTAACTAATAAAATTTGTCGCTTAATTTATATAATTATTCTTGATTTGAAATCAAATACAAATCGCGAAGCGCGACGCCCAAATCGCGCGCCGTAAGTGCGCTCAAACTTTTTTGTTTCTATTATACGGTGCACAGAACCGAGCGTGGAACGCAAGGTTCAAATGAATTTGAAATCAAATATCGAGCGCGAAGCGCGAGTATCTGGATGAGAATGTGTTCCTTAAGGTCGATAGAACCTTGAGTAAATAAATTTCCTTTTCAGTCTAAAATAAAAACAAATTTAACAATCACTTCATATGTAGAGGTTTTGATAATTTTCTAATATTTAGAAATAAACTTTTTCTTTCATCGAAGTCGAACACGAAGTTCAAAGATCTAGAGGAATCGAGCGTAAAGCGCGATGTGAATACGCCCGAGCGCGTAGCGCGAGGTGAATATATAATCGAGCGCGAAGCGCGAGATAAATATATGATCGAGCGCGAAGCGCGAGATCCGACAGTCGCGCGCCGTAGGCGCGCTCAAACTTGCGAGCGAAGCGAGCCGCGCGCGAAGCGCGCGATGAGAATGTGCCCGCGAAGCGGGCAGATTTTTTTTGGTTGAAATTGTTTATTTATTTTTTTACTGATAAATCTATTTCAGTTTTGGATGAAAATCCAACTATTTGTTCTGAACTTCTTTTCTAGAAATTCGTCTTATTCAACTACTTGTTACGAAACAATTTTTTTGTTTGAAGTTTAATCTCTTTTTTTTTTTATTGAATTCGAGAAAAATCTGATCAGTTTTTTCATTGTTGGAAATTAATTTTCTTTACTGTGAATGTAAATATTTATTTTTTGGTTGCGAATTGATTTTTTCATTTGCGAGTTAAATTATTTGCTTGAAGATTCACCTTTTTTGTGACGGAAGTTCGTCTTTATTTTTTTATTTTCTTATTAAACTAGGGTAGATTAAAAGCTCAAATTCTTTGACAAAAATTCATTGTTTTCATTAATGGTTTATCATCCTAGTTACAAATTCATCTGTTTGGTTACAAATTAATCTTTTATAATTAAAAATTCTATTTTCTAGTTGAAAATTCATGCAATTTCTTATCATTTTATCTTTTTGGAAGTACATTAATATTTTAAGAGGAAAATTGATTATTTTTTTTTAATTGAAAGACTTTGTTAACGGTCGAACTGCTTTGCTAAAAATAATCATTTTTTCAATTGGTTGAGAATAAATTATCTTTGTTGAAAATTGAAATACTCGGTCGACAATTGAACTAGTTTGCTGAAAGCCAATTTTTTTTCAATCAAAGATTCTTCATTTTAGTTGAAGGTTCAACTCTTGAGTAGAAAATGTAGCCACAGTGTTGAAAATTAGTTTCTTGTGTCTCAAAAGATAATCTTGTTGATTTCAAATTTGACTGTTCTATTTTTTGTTGAAAGTCGACCTCTTTAGATGAAAATTCATAAGATTGGATAACATTAAATGCCTGATTTCATCAGTGAGTCAAAGTCACTGATTCAAAAAAGTCACTTTTGTCTGATTTGTCATTAGTAGAATCCACATTATCTGAAACAATCAGAATCGCCTTCGAATCATTCACTTTTGACTGATACAAATTGACACTCTAACTTTGAAAAGATATGCTAGGATTTGCTACTGTCCGAGCGACACCGTATACATTTCCGGGTAAATGAACAAACAATTTAAATTCATTTTGAAATAATATGACAAAACTTGGGACGTTCCTCAAAGATAATCGTAAACTTAGCAGAAAGCGACGTCGACGGAATGTCGCTTTCATACTTACCGGTGCATAAATCAGAATTATTACGAAGCTATTAGCGTTCCGTAGTAACACTGGTACATGTCCCTTAGTCTGGTGGGTTATATGCGAGCCCCGGTTCCAGCCTATAGGTAATAATTAATCATATTCGCGAGGTACATACATACCCGACTGGCACGCGGATGATCTACATTCGACTGAGTACACTTAGAGCTGACACCCACCTTCACGCGTGTGGAGGAGGGTGTTGTGTCAAACGCGCCAGTAGCCTATACTTAAGAGGCATAGAATATTCATCGCTCAGTAGCACGATAAGAATATGTTCCAACTTTTTATACAATACACACTTTATAACTGCGTTTCTGCCTCTAGCAACCTATGGACAATCACAATTAATGTGCATCTAGGTCAACATTAATCAAATATTTACGATACTAATTTAGTCCTCATTAGTATACAGGGAAATCTACGTCAATTCATTCCAGCCATCCAGATGTGCAGGCAGACTATATTGCAGGGTCAACTATAGGACAGCCCTTGAAGATGGCTAAAGCGACTATCGCTAGAAGGACGAAACAAGAGGTTCAAATCGATCATCTCAGAGTGTCGACTTGGTCATCTCGGACGGTCGACAACGTTAATTTATATATGGAAGTCTACGTGAATTTTTACGTGAGGGTTCATGTTCATTTTTATTCGGAGATCTACGTGAATGTATACGTGATGGTCTACGCCAATTTCTACGCGATCTACGTTAATTTCTGCAGGTAGTTTTACGTTCATTTCTACATAAGCTTTCAAGTTAGTATCTACGCGAAGGTCCACCTTAATTTCTACGTGAGGGTGCAAGTTGATTTCCACGCTAAGATCCATGTTAAATTCCTTTTGATGGTTCAGGTTAATTTCAACGCGAAGGTTCGCGTTAATTTCTTTGCGAAAATCCATGTAAGGTTTCACGTAAATTTCTACGTGAGGTCACCCCTCATTTCCACGTGAGGTTCACGTTAATTTCTACGTGATGGTTTGCGTCAATTCGCACGTAAATTTTCACGTGAATTTCCAGATGAACCCGTCAAGCTGAGAACTAAATCAATAACGAAAACTGCGAATAATTCCTCGAGGGAAATATGCAATAAATATATCTTTCTCATGGTTGAAAATTCGAAGTAATTGAAAGGGAAGTTGTGAGCTTTTCTCCATCGTGATTTGCCTCATCCTGGAGAGTCCAACATAGGCAAATACTAAGTATGCATCACATACTGACGGATGAGTTAAGCTCGGATTTAAGTCTCGCGCATTAGCCCGTCAATGTCATCTCCTCGAGCTCATCCCCTTCAGACTTATCGGACGCTGCAGCAGCTAACGGACCGAATGTGTGTGCCGTATAGAGGGTGCAGAGACTCGTCCGTTTCAACATCCGCGGATTTCCGCGTCAGATGCCATCCCATTAGGAAATGGCGAAAATAAGCTCAGATTCAGAAGTGTTTTGCGAATTACCATCACCCAAATCGCAGCTGCTTCATATTTTTTCAAACTTACAATCTTCCCTTTTGAACAAGTTAATATTGATTAATTTATTATCATTGTTAGGATTTTGCAGCCTTAGGAGAAAAACCCTTATAGTTTCGGTAAGGTGTCCGTTTGTCGAACTTTTTTCTGAAGAGGGCAAGTGAGGGGATGTGGGAGGAAATTAAGAGAGTGGAAGTAGAGGAAGTGACGACAAAAGAGGAGAGAAGAATGTGGAGTAGGAAAAATAATGGGGGGGGGGGGAGTTGGAAAAATTATGTAAACTGCAGGGGAGTAGGGGTGCAAGGAGAAATCACGAGAAAGTAGAGGATGTAGGAGAAAATGAAGGAAATAAGGAATGAGGAACTATCAGAAGTGAGGGAAAACTATAGGAAATGAGGGTATGTGTGTAAGGGAAGTAAGGGGAAATTAAGAGAGTGGAAGTGAGGGAATTTGGGGCAAATGAGGAGAGAAGAAGCATGTGAAGTAGGGTAAATGATCGGATAAGAAGTTGGAAAAATTACGTAAACTGCGGGGGAGTAGGGGCGCAAGGGAAAATTGTGGGGAACTAGAGGGTGTAGGAGGAAATGAAGGAAATAAGGAATGAGGAAGTATCAGAAGTGAGGGAAAACTATAGGAAACAAGGGTAGGTGTGTAAGGGAAGTGAGGGGAAATTAAGAGAGTGGAAGTAGGGGAATTGAGGGCAAATGAGGAGAGAAGAAGCATGTGAAGTATGGTAAATGATGGGATGAGAAGTTGGAAAAAGTTATGTAAACTGCGGAGGAGTACGGGGGCAAGGGGAAATTACAAGGAAGTAAAGGATGTAGGAGAAAATAAAGGAAATAAGGAATAAGAAAGTATAAGAAGTGAGGGGGAACTATAGGAAATGAGGGTAGGTGTATAGTGGAAGTGAGGGGAAATTAGGAAGAAGGAGTAGGGGAAGTGATCCGAAAAGAGGGTAGGTACGGGAGCGAGAGAGATAGGGAAGGGAAGTAGAGGATGGGGAGTGTCAGCTGGGATGGCGAGGAGAGAAGAAAGTAGATAAGGAGATTTTGTAAAAACAGGGGGTTAGAGGTGGAAGTGAAATAAGGGAAGTAGGGAAATGTAGGGGAAGTAGGGGAGGGGGAGCTTCAAACGACATAATTTATATTAAAATAGGTTGTGAAACTCTTTTTTGTAGGCGCCTGGCACCTACTTAGACTATTTTTTCACAATTTTCCATTTTTCCGTTCCTCCTTTACCACTCCAAGTTCCTAAAATAGTGGGAGCGTCCACATATTTTTGACATTTCAGTACCCCCCCCCCCTCCAATGTGATGTGGCACTGTATCTAACCCCCTTCCTATTTTTAAATGCCTCCTATTTTAATATTTGAAGATTAACTTACGACAGCAAATTAACTTAACATATAAGGGCTCGTCCACTAACACTTTTACCCTTTTTTTTTAAATTCTCATTTTTTCCCTGCTATTAAAAAATTTTCGCTTTTTCTTTGTTTTCCCTTAAATTTTAATTGAATTAATAGAACCCGATGAGAGAATTTAACTCTTCTTGGTTAAAAGTTAGTTTTCCATGGTTGAATAGTCTATCATTTTATTTTTGTTTCGGAATTCATCTCAATTGAATGAAAATTCTACTATTTGTTTGAAAATTTCATTATTTTGATAAAAATGCAACTAAATATTTTCTTAAAGAGTCGTCTTTGTTGATTCAAAATTAAACTACTTTTTTGAATATGGAACTACATTGTGGAGATTATTTTTTGATTTGTTGAAGGTTCATCTTTTTAGTTGAAAATTAACTTTTTTAACTCAAAATTCTACTATTTATGTAGAAAATTTATCTTTGTGGGGCAAAAATTCAGTTATTGGGTAAAAAATTCAACTATTCTCTTAGGCGTTAATTTTTGTAGGTAAGAACTAATTTTTCAAACTGATAATGTAACTATTTAATTTTTGGTTGAAAATTGATATTTTTAGATGATGATTGATTTTTTCTAGTTGAGAATCAAACTATTTGGTTCGGAATTCATTTATTCTATTGAAAATTCATCTTTTTGGTAGAAAATTCATCTCGTTGGTGGATATTTCATCTTTCTTGGTAAAAAATGAAGTTGTTTGCATGAAAACTATTTTTGTTCAGAATTAAACTGTTTTTGATTTCAAATTAAAATACTACTCGTATATTTTTTTTTGATAAAAATTATTTTTTTAAACTGAAAATTTACCGATTCCATTCGTGATTGAAAACTTATCTTTTTTATTTGAAAATTTGATTACTTGATTAAGAAATGATGCTTATTGTTTAAAAATTGATGTTCTTGTTGAAAATTTATGTTTTCAGGTTCTAAAGTCAAGTGTTGTCTGGAAGATTCGATTTGTTAACACTAAAATGTTACCCTTTTTTTGAAATCTCGTTTTTTTAAAGTAGGAAATCAATCGTCTTGGTTGAAAATTCAACTATTTGGTTATAAATTCAACTACTCTGTTTAAAATTCTTTCTGTAGAAAGTCATGTTTCAATCTTTAAATGTAAATAATGCATGTTCGGTTTAAAAATCAACTTTTTTATTGGAAAATTTAACTGTTTGGTTGAAAATTGATATATTTTGTTAAAAATTCGTATTTTGGAAGAAAATTAATCTTCTGAGTTAAAAAATGATCTTAGTAGATTAAAGATTCAGCTATTCGATCAAAAGTTTAACATTTTTCTTGGCAGTCCAATACTTTCTTGAAAATTCAACTATTTTGTTGAAATTTCAATAATTTGATGAAAATTCAAATATTTTGTTGGAAGTTCAATAAATTGTTGCAAATTCCACTTTTTTTGTTGAAAGTCCAATAATTTGTTGAAAATTCAATTATTTTGTTGAAAGTCCAATTATTTGGTGAAAATTCACATTTTTTATCTCGAATTCCTGCTTTTGATTGAAAATTCATATTTTATGGTGAGAAAGTCATCTTTCTTAATTGAAAATTGATGTATTTTGACGAAAATTCATATTTCAACAGAAAATGAATCTTCTGAGTTGAAAAATGATCTTAGTAGATTAAAGATTTAGCTATTCGATCAAAAGTTCAACATTTTTATTGGCAGTCCAATAATTTGTTGAAAATTCAACTATTTTGTTGAAATTTCAATAATTTGTTGAAAAATCAACTATTTTGTTGGAAGTTCAATAATTTGTTGAAAATTCCACTTTTTTGCTGAAAGTCCAATAATTTCTTGAAAATTCAAATATTTTGTTGAAAGTCCAATTATTTGGTGAAAATTCACATTTTTATCTCGAATTCCTGCTTTTGATTGAAAATCCATATTTTATGGTGAGAAAGTCATCTTTCTTAATTGAAAATTGATGTATTTTGATGAAAATTCATATTTCAAGAGAAAATTAATCTTCTAGGTTAAAAATTGATGTCAGGAGGATAAAAAATCAGGTATTTGGTTTAAAATTCAACTATTTTGTTAAAAGTCCAATAATTTGTTGAAAATTAAACCATTCTCTTAAAAGTTTAATTATTTGTGGAAGAATTAAAATTTTTTGTTGAAAACTCATACTTTTGATTGAAAATTCATATTTTATGGTGAGAAAGTCATCTTCCTTGATTGAAAATGAATTCGTTTGTTACAAATTCGTCCTTTTGAGTAAAAAATTAATCTACTTTGTTTAAAATTCAACTTTTAGCATTTAATTAAACTGGACAAAAAGTGTTTTTTCATTGTGGAAAGTCATGTTTTAAACTTAGAATGTAAATATTGCATGTACGGTTAAAAACTTATCTTTCTTTGTTGAAAATTTAACTGTTTGCTTGAAAATGTATATATTTTGTTGCAAATTCGTATTTTGGAAGAAAATTAATCTTCTGGGTTAAAAAATGATCTTAGTAGATCGAAAATTCAGCTATAGAATTAAAAGTTCAACAATTTTATTGACAGTCAAATAAATTGTTAAAAATTCAACTAACTTGTTGAAAGTCCAATAATTTGTTGAAAATTCAACTATTTCGTTAAAAATCCAATAACTTGTTGAAAATTCAACTTTTTTCTTAAGAGTCCAATTATTTGTTGAAAATTCACATTTTTCATTCAGAATTCGTGCTTTTGTTTAAAAGTTCCTATTTAATGGTGAGAAAGTCATCTTTCTTGCTTGAAAATAAACTCTTATGTTAAAAATTCGTCTTTTTGAGTAGAAAATTAATCTTCTTTGTTAAAAATTCATCTATTTGGTTATAAATTCAACTACTTTGTTTAAAATTCAGCTTTTAACATTTAATTAAAATGATTGAAGAGTATTTTTCTATATAAAGAGTCATGTTTTAAACTCAAGATGTAAATATTGCATGTTCGGTCAAGAAATTATTTTTTTTTAGTTGAAAATTCAACTGTTTGGTTGAAAATTGATAAATTTCGTGGAAAATTCGTATTTTGGGAGAAAACTATTCCTCTGGGTTAAAACATGATCTTACAAGGAAGGTACTCCAGGTGTCCCTCGCCGATTTGATTCTCCCTGATATATGTTGTAGTATTCGAAAAACTAAGTGACACGTATTTTTTTTTATCTGCGGAAAAACACTTTAAGGGGGTGAAACAACCCCTCAAAGATAGGGGTCGCAAGTGTCGATTGTATAGTTTTGTGTAGAAAAACAAAATTGATTTCGACCAAACCTACTGGGAAAGTTTCCTCATGATGAAAGATGACTAACGTAATTTTCTCAACAACAAAAAATTAATTAAGGGGGTGAACCACCCCTACATAGTTTTGAAGTTGTGCTGAAAATTGCTAAATTCACAGGAAAAAATTTGAAAAAAATATATTTTGCACTTGAGACAAAAATAAAGTTGACGTGTTTCGCAAAAAAAAATTGTTAAAAAAATTAATGAGGGTAACTACCCCAAAACACTTTTTATTTTATGTCTATGATAATATATACTTTTCATACGCAAAAAAAATTGGGAAATTATTTTTATAACGAAGGAAGTGAAATAGAGTCCATCCAAAATGAAAGAAAAAATTACGCGGGGGTGAACCATCCCTACATAGTTTTAAAGTTGAGCTGAAAATTGCTAAATTCACAGGCAAAAATTTAGAAAAAATATATTTTGCACTTGAGACAAAAATAAAGTTGACGTATTTCAAAAAAAAAAAATTTCAATAAATAAATGGGGGTAGCTACCCCCAAACACTTCTTATTTTGTGTCTATGATAATATAGACTTTCCATACGCAAGAGAAATTGGGAAATTATTTTTATAACAAAGGAAGTAAAATAAAGTCAATTCAACACGAATACAAAAAGTAGGCAGGGGTAAACCACTGTGGACCAAAAGAAAGTTGACGTGTTTCGCCAAAATAAATAAAAAAATTAATGGGGGTAGCTACTCCTAACCACTTTTTAGTTGGTGTCTATGATAATATATACTTTCCATACACATTGTAATATACACTTTTTTGACGAATATCATTATTGTTCAAAGTTTGAACAATAAATCTTCGATATACTGTGTGCAACAGGTATTTTCTTCGGATTCTTCTTGCTAGATGCAAGTCTTATTTTGTAATTTTCTACATAATTGGGGGGTGGTTTACCCCCGCGTAATTTTTTATTTATGTTGGATGGGCTCTATTTTACTTCCTTCATTAAAACTAATTTCCCAATTTTTTTGTGTATTGAAAGTATATATTATCATATACACAAAATACAAAGTTTTTAGGGGTAGCTACCCCCATTAATTAGAAAATTTTTTTTTGGGAAACAAGTGATTTCTATTTTCATGTCAAGTGCGAAATATATTTTTTTCAAATTTTTCTCCTACGAATTAAGCAATTTTCAGCACATTTTTAAAAACATGTAGGGGTGGTTTACCCATGCGTAATTTTTTTATTCATGTTGGATGGACTCCATTTCACTTCCTTCGTTATAGAAATAATTTTCCAATTTTTTTTGTGTATGAAAAGTATATATTATCATGCACATAAAATTAAAAGTGTTTTGGGGTAGCTACCCCCATTAATTTTTCTACCAATTTTTTTTTGCGAAACACGTCAACTTTATTTTGGTCTCAAGTGCAAAATATATTTTTTTCAAATTTTTTCCTGTAAATTTAGCAATTTTCAGCACATTTTCAAAAATCTGTAGGGGTGGTTCCCCCCCGCGTAATTTTTGTATTCATGTTGGATGGACTCTATTTCACTTCCTTCGTTATAGAAATAATTTCCCAATTTTTTTGTGTGTATGAAAAGTATATATTATCATAAACATAAAATAAAAAGTGTCTAAGGGTAGCTACCCCCATTAATTTTTTTTACAATTTTTTTGTTGCGAAACACGTCAACTTTATTTTGGTCTCAAGTGCAGAATATATTTTTTCAGATTTTTTCCTGTGAATTTAGCAATTTTCAGCACATTTTCAAAAATATGTGGGGGTGGTTCACCCCTGCGCAATTTTTTTATTAATGTTGAATAGACTCTATTTTAGTTCCTTCGTTATAAAAATGATTTTCAAATTTTTTTGTGTATGAAAAGTATATATTATCATAGACATAAGATAAAAAGTGTCGAGGGGTAGCTACCCCCATTAATTTTTTTACCAATTTTTTTTGCGAAACACGTCAACTTTATTTGTGTCTCAAGTGCAAAATATATTTTTTTCAACTTTTTTCCTCTGAATTTAGCAATTTTCAGCACAACTTTTAAAATATGTAGGGGTGGTTTACCCCCGCGGAATTTTTTTATTCATGTTGGATGGACTCTATTTCACTTACTTCGTTATAAAAATGATTTCCCAATTTTTTGTGTGTATGAAAAGTATATATTATCATAAACATAAAATAAAAAGTGTGTAAGGGTAGCTACCCCCATTAATTTTTTTTACAATTTTTTTTTTTGCGAAACACGTCAACTTTATTTTGGTCTCAAGTGCAGAATATATTTTTTCAGATTTTTTCCTGTGAATTTAGCAATTTTCAGCACATTTTCAAAAATATGTGGGGGTGGTTCACCCCTGCGCAATTTTTTTATTAATGTTGAATAGACTCTATTTTAGTTCCTTCGTTATAAAAATGATTTTCAAATTTTTTTGTGTATGAAAAGTATATATTATCATAGACATAAGATAAAAAGTGTCGAGGGGTAGCTACCCCCATTAATTTTTTTACCAATTTTTTTTGCGAAACACGTCAACTTTATTTTTGTCTCAAGTGCAAAATATATTTTTTTCAAATTTTTTTCTGTGAATTTAGCAATTTTTAGCACAACTTTAAAACTATGTAGGGGTGGTTCACCCCCTTAATTAATTTTTTGTTGTTGAGAAAATTACGTTAGTCATCTTTCATCATGAGGAAACTTTCCCAGTAGGTTTGGTCGAAATCAATTTTGTTTTTCTACACAAAACTATACAATCGACACTTGCGACCCCTATCTTTGAGGGGTTGTTTCACCCCCTTAAAGTGTTTTTCCGCAGATAAAAAAAAATACGTGTCACATAGTTTTTCGAGTACTACAACATATATCAGGGAGAATCAAATCGGCGAGGGACACCTGGAGTACCTTCCTTGTTAGTAGATTAAAATTTCAGCTATTTAATTAAAAGTTTCAAATTCTATTGACAGTCCAATAATTTGTTGAGAATTTAACTGCTTTGTTGACAATTCAACTATTTGTTGAAAGTCCAATAATTTGTTGAAAATTCAACTACTTTCTTGAAAGTCCAATAATTTGTTGAAAATTCCACTTTTTTGTTGATAATTCAACTGTTCTGTTGAAAGTCCAATCATTCGTTGAAAAATCGCATTTTTTGTTAAAAATTCATGCTTTTGATTGAAAATTCATATTTTATAGTGAGGAAGTTATCTTTCTTGATTGAAAATGAAGCCAAGAACGAGACTTGGAAAACGTCTTATGCATTTCTTGATTGGGGGGTAATTAAGACCTAGTGAAATTGAATTTTTTGGTCAAGTATCAACAAAGGGGGTAATTTCGGACATGTGAGGTAAACTCGGACATTCTCAAACTGATAATTCAAATTACCTAAGGTGGATGGTTGTAATCAGAATCTAGAACCAGTTAAGGCTTGAACTGATTCCAGATACTTCGAACAATTCTGAGTAATTTATCCCATAAAAATGAAGTTATTGATGTCTGCTTTACCCCACATGTCCGCAATTGCCCCGTTTGACGGTACCTGGAACTTTCGTTTACAGTTCGTTCAGCCGAACCGTGTAACTCAGACTCGATGTTACAACATTGATTAGTTCTTAGATTTGGGTGTATAATCTGATTTATCGTTACAGTAAGAGGTATCAAAGTCTCAGAGAAGATTTTCGAGGTTGTCGTATGTAGACATGTAAATTACAAGAGCGGATATAAATGTCAATATGACAGGCGGTCGGCGGTCGGCGGTTGTTTCTACCGGCCGGTCAAAGTGAAATCATTAGTTTGCTTAAATCAATGCGCACGTAAATGTCCGAGTTATTTATGTTCCATCATTACGAGGACGTCCTTCTCCTTCGTCCCCCACCCATTTTACTCTTCAATTCTGTCTCGCGCTTCGCTCGCTTCTCTCATAGTCTCATGCAGTCGAGAGACTTACTTTTTCATACACTTGAGAATACAAGGTGATGACCTCGTGTCACCTTTTTACATATGCCCGCACATACCAGCAGAGAAATTCCTTAGCAGGAAGTTTCAGATTTTATTTATTTATAACTTATAAATAAACATACTCAACTCCCCATATATGAACCCCGGTTTTCGATATTCCTAGAATTGGTGGCGTCTGTAGTTTAGTGATGAGAGGAATCGCGGGACCAAGAAAGAGGGTATGCTTAGTCAAGCGTGACGAGCAGCATGAGGGCTGTACTCTCAGTGGATTGGTTGCATCAGGTTGCGTCATGCTTACAAATCCAACAGAAATGATTAATGCGGTTCTGCCTGTTTACGCTTGCATTCCCCCGATTTGGGATCAAGGTCAAGGCAAGCCGTGCCCGGAATTGGTATTATATCGGGAGTTGAGTGCAGATATAACCATATAAGAATGGATAATAAATATCAGGGGGGTCGCGACGGTTTTGTAATGCGTGACTCAAAACAAATCTTATTAATTATGTTTTCAACCAACTAATTGAAATTTAAAAAAAATTGAATTTGAAAAAAAATATACAAATAAGGTTGATCTTCTGTACAAATACATGAATTTTGGAAAAGTATTCCAGTTTTTGAGACAAAAATTCGAGCGCTTTAGAAGACAGTTGACTCTTGAGCCAGGCAAGAAGAATTTTTAATCAGGAAATTAATTTTCAATCAAGAGAGGTACATTTTCAATAAAGAGGTGGAATTTTCAACTAGAAAAGAAATTTTTTTTACCAACAATGGAATTTTTGAAGTTTGAAAAAAAGAATTTTAACTAAAAAAAAGACTTTTCTACCAATTGAATTGAACAAAAAAAAGGCTTCAAAAAAAGTTGAATTCTCAAAAAAATTGATGAATTTTTATCAAACAAGATTAACCTTCTGTACAAATACATGAATTTAAAAAAACTAGTTCATTTATTGAGATAAAAAGTCGAACGTTTTAGAAAACAGTTGACTTTTGAGCCGGGTAAGAAGAATTTTTAACTGTGAAAGACAAACCTTTTAACAAAAATGAAATTAGTGAAAATTGTATTTGAAGAATTACAATTAAAAAAAGATATTTCTCTACCAGTTGAATTGAACTAAAAGGGAGAAATTTTTGAGAAAATAGTTGAATCCTCAACCAAAGTGGTAAATTTCCAAGAAGGAAGATTAATGTTTTACTCAAAAAGACGAATTTTCAACAAAACTTATGAATTTTTTGCCGAATAGTTGAATTTTCAACTTAGAAAGGAAAAACTTTCAACAAAAAATAGAAAAGCTACATTTTCAGGTGAAAAATTAGTTTTCGAACGAAAAACCGAATTTTCAACAGACTAGTTAAGTTTTCTACCATGAGAATTTAATTTTTCACTATAATCTTCAATTTTCATCAAAAAAATTAATTTTTAAACAAGTACATAGTTTACTTTTCTACCAAATTATTGAATTTTCAAGCGAAAAAGCATAATTTTCTTCGTAAATTAGTTTAATTCTAAACCAAGTAGTTGATTTTTCATCTAAAAAAATCTCAACGAAATATCTAATAGTTAATATTTCAACAACAAAAAAAACATTTCGATTTTAAATCAAAAACAGTTTAATTCAACCAAAAAAGTCAAATTTTCAATAAAATAGTTGTATCCTTAACCGAAATGGAGTTATTTTCAACTAAGCAGTTGCATTTGTGATGAAAAAGGGTGTATTTTTAAATAAAAGGATGAATTTATATAAATTAAAAATACAAGGTTTTGATACAAAAAAAAAAAAAATTATTTCTCCCCACAAAAAAAAAAAACTTATTTTGAGCAAAATGTCTAAGTTTTCAACCAAAGAGTTAAATTTTCAACCGAAAGTTGATTTTTTAACATGGAACATTAATTTTCTATAAAGAATGATGAATTATCAACAAAATAGTGAAATTTTCTAACAAAGAGAAAAATCTTCAAGAACCAGAAAAAATAAATTTTTAACAGAGTATTTTAACTTTTCAGCAACTAGTACAATTCTTATCCAAAAAAGATGAATTTCGCAAAAAAATATCGTTTTTTGAGGTTTTAAAAAAACACTATTTTTTTGTGAATTCGTCTTTTTTCTGTAAAATAATCATCTTGATTGAAAATTCAACTACTTGATCGAACTGCTTTGTTGAAAATTTATATTATCAGTTGAAGATTCCTTAGGTAAAAATTCAACAACATTGATGGAGATTCGTTTTTTTTTTTTTTTTTTCTGGTTGAAACTCAAATCATTGACATACAAATTCAACTATTTCAATTCTGCTTGAAAATTGTTTACTTTCAGTTAAAATTAAACGCTTTGGTAACAGATTAACTTTTCAGTTGAAAATTCATATTTTTTTTTTTGAAAATTCAACTATTATGTACGAGAATTTTTTTTTTTAGGTTTCAAAATTTAACAATTTGTTTGACATTTTTTTCTATGTTAAATGAAAAATCTTTGGTTCGAAGTGCAACTGCTGGTTCAAAAAATATGTGTTCTGGTTAAGAATTCATCTATTTCGTTGAAAATTTCTCTTTTTAGCTAAATTCAACTTTTTTGTATCTAAAATCATGATTTTGGATTCACCTTCTTTATTATATTCGACCACTTGATTAAAAATTCATCTTTGTAGGTTGAAAATTCAACCAGTTAATAAAAATTTCAACTGTTTTGTTGAAAATTTTATTTATTTATTTCATTTTATTTTATTTTTTAGTCTCTTTTAGCTTCGAAGTTGACCTATTTGGCTGTCAGTGGGACTGTATGTTTGATAATTTCTTTTTTGTTTCTTAAAGGTTCAGCTATTCTGTTGAAAATTTAATTATTCAACTCATTTGTTAAAAGTTCATCGTTTTTCGAATCTTCAATTGGTTGTTTGAAAACTTGTCGTCTGTCTGTAGAATTTTAGTTTGTTAGCACGATAACATTCAAAAGAATTAGCCTATTGGATTGGGCTTTGATATAATCTTTTAGTGTCCTAAAATGAAGGTCAAGTTCGTTAGCCAGCCATTTGGATGAAAATTCAAAAAGTGAGCACATTTTGAAAATTTCTTAGAACCCTTTTTAAAATTTTTATTAATTGATGTTATAGTTTTTGACCAGCGAAATAGTAATTAATATGACAGTAATATTATTGTCTACTTGGTCTAAAATCAATATTTTTCTAGCGAAGCTAGAGAGATTTTTTTCACAATGCATAAAATTAATAATCAATATTAAAAAAATATTGATTCAGGTGAAAATTCACCTTTGTATAGGGTGAAATTCAACTATTTGTTGAATCTTTTCTCTCTATCACTCTCTGATTATTTGATGCAAAGATGAATAAAACTGATTAAGGAACATCAACGTCATTTGCAAACTCACTTTTGCCCCAGCGTTCGGTCTTGCCCCGGTCTACCCAACCCTCCTTTGCATTCCAATTTTGTT
>CAKNXH010000911.1:24411-43130 GCA_932178445.1 Andricus quercusramuli
CCCCAGCGGTCGGTCTTGCCCCGGTCTACCCAACCCTCCTTTGCATTTCAATTTTGTTAAGAGAATTTTTTCCAAATTTTGGGTTGATCGAGCAAGACAATGGTAATATTGAATCGATCTCAAGTTTAGTCCTCGCTCCTTGGCATTGATGTCAGTAACAGTAGCGCTACAAGATCTTCGGCAATAGTTTTGTATTTTTTGTTGTATTTTTATGTTTTCTGCCAGCGAATCTTCCAATCTTCAGTTATCAAAACTCTTTTCTGATTATTTGATGCAAAGAAGAATAAAACTGATTAAGTAACATCAGTGTCATTTGCAAACTCGCTTTTGCCTCAGCGGCTGGTCTTGCCCCGGTCTACCCAACCCTCCTTTGCATTCCAATTTTGTTGAAAGGATTTCTTCCTAATTTTGGGTTGATCAAGCAAGACAATGGTAACATTAAATCGATCTGAAGTTTAGTCCTCGCCCCTTGGCATTGATGTCAGTAACGGTAGCGCTACAAGATCTTCGGCGACTACCAGAGTCGGACTTTCATTGGATCTTGATGGAAATTGACGTGGGTAGCGGACACTGGTTAGTTCGATCGACCGATTGGAGAATCCGCCTTGAGGTAGACGTATTCAGTAATAGGATTGATTTGGATGGCTGGCACCAGCAGAGCCCTGGTTGGGATTCGTAGGGAATCCTTTAACTTTAAATAACACTACTTAAACGAATCTTGACAGCTCGATTTGACACATCGGTCCTTTTTTGATCGACCGACCGTTCCGTCTCATCCAACTTCGATCTCATGAAGCGCTGGACCATATACCATAATCCTCTCGATATGCCGAAAATTCATCTATTTCAAACTGATCCTGTTTTTATACATTCCTCATCGAGCACTTTTCTAGGAAACTCGAAACTGAATTCATTATGGAATTTGTCAATCAATCACGAATCAATAATCCACATTATATATTCATACTTCAGAATCAAGGCTATCTAATAACAAATATGTTGACCAAATCAAATTATGGAAATCATCCTAACGGTTATAGAATATTAGGTTGGCCGCAGATCAGGAAAAAGTTTGAAATCAGGGAAAAGTTAGGGAATTTTCACACAAATAAGTGTCGAGGATAATAAATTTCAAATGTTTCAATTTGAATATGAAATCATTTCATTCCGTGTATAAATTATTCTATGTTAAGAATTTTAGATGATTAAGATTATGGGGGAGGGGTGCGATTACGTAACTTTTTCACATTCATTTCTACTTTTTTGAAATTCAAGTTTTTATTTTATTTTCTGGGACAATTGAAATAGTCAACAAATGAAAACCGAGGTGAATTCCGAAAGAGTAGAATAAGAAGTGAATGTGTAAAAGTTACATAATATTATAATTATACATTTGTTCAAAAATCATGCTTTTTGTTGAAAAATTCAACTGTTTGGTTGAAAATTTTCATTTTTTGGTTGAAAATTGTAATAGTATGGTAAGAAATGAACTTTTTGCCGATAATTTATATTTTTCTAGCAAAAATTCAACTGAAATCTTTCTTGGTTGAAAATTCTACTTTTTTTTAAATTCGTGTTTCAAACAAAATTTGTTGATATAATATAAAATCTTTTTTTTTCTTGAAAGATTGACTTATTCGTTGATAATTTCGATTTGAAATTATTCTCAAAACTGTAGATGTAACGTTTCCATTTTTGATTGTGAATTAACTCTTTTCTTGAAAATTCCACTGTTTTGTAGCTAATTCGTCTTTTTGGCTTCAAAAAGCAAATTTTTGTTGCAAATTGATGCATTCTATTAACAATTCGTTTATTGCTTGAAATATCAACTATTAGATGTTTTTTTGAGCATTCATCCTTTTTGGTTGAAAAATTAACAATTTGGTTATAAAATTATGTATTTTCTTGAAAACTTGTTTTTCTTCTGATTGAAAATTAACTTTTCCCCCTTTTCTCCCTCTTTTTTAATTCGGTTGTTCTTGTCTCTAATGAGCCGAAAAGTGAGGAAGTCTTTTTTTTCAATTGTCAATCTTTTTCTTGCTTATAAATATTTCAAAAGTTCTTAAAATTGAGTCTAAATAATTTTACCTCAATTTATTGGAAGAAGCCTTTCCATAAAAAATGTTTGCAAAAAGAATGCATTAAATGTTAGCAATTTTAGAAATGCCTTAAAATGTTTCTCATAGTTTCTTTTCCTATTTTGGAAAATTTAATAATCTAAATAGATTGGATGAGAACTACCCACGAATAAAAATTAAACCCTTTTGTTGAGAATTCACCTATTTAGTTCAATTAAATTTTTTTTTTTTAGAAAATTTGACTTTCTGAATTTCAATGGTCAAAAAGTTTTTTTCGTTTTAAAGTAATTATTTAAACTTGAAATTTAACTGTTTCATTTTTAGTTAAAAACTTATCCTTTTTGGTTTAAAATTTAAGTATTTGATTGAAAATACATGTATTCTGTTGAAAGTTTGTCTTTTGGAAGAAAATTTATCTTCTTTTTTAAAAATTCATTTTGGTTGTGGAAAATTTAACTCTATTTAAGAAAAATCATCTATTTGGCTTGAAAATTTGGTCTCTTTTGCTGCAAGCTTTAAGTATAAGGTTGCAAATACAACTGTTTGATTCAAAATGATTTTTTTTTGTTAAAAATGTATCACTTTCGGTGAATAATCTTTTTTGGTTTAAAATTAAACTATTCAGTTGAAAGTGCAATGATATTCTACATTAAATCTTAGGAATATAGACGTAATATAGATACTAATTTATTTTTAATGAAAAATATTTCCAACAAAAAGTGTCATAGTTTATGTTTCAATCAAAAAACATTAAATTTATACAAAAAAAAAGTTTTTTAAAACCAAAAAGGCAAATTTTCAACATATAAAGATTTTTGACTGAAGGAAGAAAATTTTATTTCAATTGTTGAACCTTCAAGCCAAAAGAAGAATTTTCTCTACAAAAACTGAATTACAAAAAAAATATGACTTCACCAAAAAATTATTTCCCGACGAAACTGATGCATTTTTATCCCACAAAAATAAAATTTAAAACCAAGAAAATTATTTATTTTCACCCAGAAAGGAAATTTTCAACTTAAAAAGATCAATCTTAAGAAAAAATGGAAAAGTTACATTTTCAGTTAAAAAAATAATTCATGACCCAGAAGTAAATTTCTATGAAAAAAAAAAATTTCAATCCAAAAAGACGAATTTTTACACAAAAAGGATGACTTTCTAACAAAACTGTTGAATTCTCTACTTAATAGTTGCATTTTCATCAAAAAAAGTTGAACTTTCTCTTAAAACAGATGAATTTTTATTTAAAAAAAAAAAATGTTGAATTTTTTTTTAAATTTTCATCCAGAAAAGATTTCAACTGAATTTTCAATATAAGAATATAAACTTTTTAACAAAAAATAAGCTTCTACGAACAAAATTAAATTTTTCATTAAAGAAAATGAATTTTTTCAACCAAAAGGGATCAATTTTGAACAAAATAATTAAATTCCTTACCAAATAATTGAATTTTCATCCAAGAAAGATGGAACTTTCACTGAAACAGACGAATTTTCAATAAAAAAGAACAATTTTTTTGAAAGTGGAACTTTGATCCAGAAAAGCTTTCATTTCATTTTTTCAACACCAAAATATGAATTTTTAACCAAAAGTAAATTTTCTGCTAGATAGTTAAATTTTCAAGAAAACCGAATTTCCAATCAAAAGTATACAGAATAATTTTATTTTCAACCGAACAGTTGCATTTTTATCGAAGAAAAATCAGAAAAATAGTTGAGTTTCTATCCAGAAAAGATTTTAGTTCTCTTTTCAACACCAAAATATTAAATTCAACCAAAAAGTAAATTTTCTACAAAATAGTGAAATTTGCAAACAAAAAGTATGACTTTTTAGCAACGTTGTTAAATTTTCAACTAAACAGTTGCATTTTTGTCCAAGGAAAATAAAAATTCTACTAAAACAGGTGAATTTTTGAATCAAGAATACAAATATTACAAGAAAGAGTTGAATTTTCATACAAAAGGATTTCAATAGACTTTTCTACAAAAAAATACAAATTTCAAATAAAAAGTAAATTTTCTAGGAAAGAGTAGTTGAATTTTCAACAAAACATAAAAGTTAAACAGAAGGTTAGTATTATACGAAAAGAGTTGAATTTTTAACCCAGAAAAGACGAATTTTCAACGAAACAGTTGAATTTGCTAGAAAAATTATGTCTTTTTAAGAAAACTGTTAAATTTTCAAGCTAATAATAAAATCAGGAACTAAAAAGATAATCTTCAGGAGAAAGTTTTTGCGAATTTGCAAAGATTACGTACATGAGTGAAGGAACCCCTCCCCCTATCGTAACGAATCGCAACAAAATGTAATGACCCACTCCCCCTTGAGATGTTACATAATTTGAGTACGGTCCCTAATATTTATCAAGTAATTACGTATATTCTATATATAATGTTTATAATTTATATGTGTATAATTGAGTGTAATGTATAATGTAAATATGTATAATTTGTAAAACGAAAAATAAGTTCTTTGCAAAAAGTCGCTATTAAAATTGGGTTCCTTTTGATGTCTAACCAGAGTTTCCTTTGGAACTTCACCGTTTTGGGTTCCTTCTCAGCAGGAGAGGTTTCTTTTTGTTGCAGCTTCTCAGGAATCAGAAATTGGTTCGAATAGAAACCCCAGTTTTTTCTGTGACGTGTTTAGCCAACGGATTTATTACTTTCAGGAGGGGGGAGGGGATTATTAAAAAATGAGGTCGTCAACCAGGAGGGAGGGGGTGTCCAAAATAGCCCAAAAATGGCAACTCAGCTTATGCACAGCCCCTAAGGTGTGATGAGATGGAAGCTTCTGTAGCCAGAGAAGGTGGTATCAATGATAGAAAGGTAAGATAACAGTGAGCTCGAGTCACGTACATAACAAATGATTGCAGACTGTTCGAGAGGAAGCAGAGGCGTGCGCGTGCAGAGTCAAGAGATCTGTTGGTGGTCCAGGGCTTCGGGCATCGTATCGTTTGTCAAGTCGTCGATATGCCGATCCAGCACCTCGATTACCATATTTTAACGCCAGCGTTATTGGTCCCAAGACTTGCTACTGGAATCTTCAACAACATTCTGCATTCTCTCTTGCCAAGTCGACTCATTAGTATGTTCCATCGACATCATCTATAATCGAAGTGCCAATCCACCTACGTCATTCCCCTTAATGCCTACAACATTAACAATCTTTAGTATCCTCGTTTTTCACCTGATGATGTTCCATTCCTTGGATAATAATCGAAGAAGCATTTTCACATTCTACAAATTCTTATGTTATTTCTTTGACCAAGTAATTACAGTTTCAATTTAGTTTATCTTGATAGTCAGAGACCATTGGCAAAGCTACAGCGAAGTATGTACAAGGTGTGCACACTTTTTCCTTCTGTTTTTTCTAAATTTATGTCACAGAAAAGAATAGTTCCAGTTTGAACAAAGAAACGCGTGAAGATGCAATAAAAACGAATGAAACCACAAATAGTTAATACTGAGCAATACGAATATTGAAAGCAATTTAATTTCTTTTATCTCAATAGTCAGAAACCACTTACAGAGCTACAGCAAAGTATGCATGTATAATGTTTACACACTTTTTCCATTTTTTGTAAATCTATGTCACAGAAAAGAATAGTTTTATTTTGCACAAAGAAACACTTGAAGATGTACTGAAATCTAATTGAACCACTCTTGATTTATACTAAGCAATACGAATATTGAAAGCAATTCAATTTATTCTATCTCAATAGTCAGAGACCATTTACAGAGCCACAACGAAGTATATACAAGGTATACACATTGTTCCATTTTTTACATTCTCATCCTAATGAGAAGGTATTGGTTTTATGTAAAATTTGATTTAGTCGGTTTTCATCAAATCACCACATTTTGAGACCCCCATTTTCAAAATCTTGGAAACCATTTTTTTCTTTAATTAAAAAAATCTATATGCAGCAGTTTATAGTACTAAAGAATCTGAGCCAAACAACGCACGATATGAAAAAAGTCACTAGAAGAGAAACGTTACTTTTTCGAAGCCCTACAAGATTATTTTAACAACCTTCAAGAGTAACCAAACGATTTTCAAGATTTCAGTGTATCTTTGAAAATTCCAAGGAACTTTCAAGATCTTTACAAAATTTCAATGAATTTTAAAAGTTTTCAAAAACTTTGAAATATCTTGAAACTTTGTAAAGCTCTTAAAACTCCCTGTAAATTTCTGAAAGATTTCAATAATTTGAAGGTATTCTGAAAGATTCGAAATATTTGGTGACATTTCTAAAGATTCCAAAAAAATTTCAATTGATTTTAGTAATATAATTGGATTTGAAAGAATTAAAAATATTGTAAGGTATTTCCACAGATTTTAAAGAATTTTGAAACATTATATATTATGTATACTTTTGAGTCTATATTATATTTGAATAAATATTTTGTTAACTTCTGAGGAATTTTCAGGATCTAGAGCAATTTCAAGGGATTCCAAACGAATTTAAAGATTTTGGGGTATTTAAAAAAATTCCCAGGAATTTTCAATACCTTAATAAAATTTCAAGTGATTCCAAACGATTTGAAAGATTTTAGGGTATTTTTACAAATTCCAAGGAAATTTCAAGAGCTTTAAAAAATTTGAAGGGATTACTGACGATTTTAAAGATTTGGGGGCATTTTCACAGATTTTAAAGAATCTTTAAACATTTAAAAAATATATACAATTTTTTTTAATTCCAAGGAATTTTTAAGAGCTTTAAAAAATTTCAAGGAATTCCATACGATTTTAAATATGTTATGGTATTTTAAAAAATTCCAAGGAATTTTCGAGGCACTTCAAAGGATTAAAAATATTTTGAGGCATTTCCACAGATTTTAAAGAATTGTGAAACATTATATACCTACTATATATACTTTTAAATCTATGTATATTATACTTACATCAATATTTTCAAAACTTCCAAGGATTTCTCAAGAGCTTTGAAATATGTCAAGGGATTCCAAAAAATGTTGAAAATTTAAAGGTATTTTCACAAATACCAAGGAATTTTCCATAGCTGCGAAACAAATATCAAGAAATTTCAAAACATTTGAAATATATTCGATTATTTTGAATTCCAAGGAGTTTTCAAGAGCTTTAAAAAATTTCAAGTGATTTTGAAAATATTTCAAGTATTTGAAATATTTGATATTTTAGAAGATTCCAATGAATTTTCAATTAATTTCAGTAATATAAAGGGATTTCAAAGGATTTGAAATATTTCTAGGTATTTACACAGACCTTACAAAATATATAAACATATATTATATATAGTTCCACATCTATATTATATTTGATTAAATATTTTTTAACGAATTTTCAAGAGCTTCAAAAAATGTCAAAGGATTCCAAAGAATGTTAAAGCTTTCAGGGTATTTTTAAAAATACCAAGAAGTTTTCAAGAGCTTTGCAATTTTTTGAAGGATTCCAAAGTATTTGAGATATTTGATGATATTTAAAAATATTCCAAGGAATTTTCAATTGATATTAGCAATATAATGGGATTTCAAAGGATTTTAAGGAATTCTTGAACATTATATAATATATATACTTTTAAATCTATATTATATTTATGTAAATATTTTTCAAACTGATAAGTTAGGAATAGCGTTTTCTCAATAAAGGAATAACTATAATTAGTTATGTGTGCAGGATATATTCTGTAAAGAAAATATTTTGTGTAGGAAAAATATAATACTATTTAGTTTTGTGTAGAATATATCCTGTTTAGAAAATATTGTGCATAGGAAAATATAATCCAAATTTTCAGAATAAAATAATTACTATTTAATTCTGTGTATGATATATTCTCTATAGAAAATATTTTGTGTATTGGAAACATAATCAGTATACTTCATGTACTATATATTTTCTGTACAATATATTTGCATTTTGCATTGTTTTAAAATAGATGTTTTCCGGCAGTATTTTTAATATTTGCAACTCTGCATATGCATTACACTGTAAACTGAACAGATTTTTAAACAAATCTATTCCACAGAAAAAAGTGTTCTCACTTTTGAACAAAGAAACGCGTGAAGATATACTGCGATTAAAAGCAATTCAATTCTTTTTCAGTTTTTCCACGCTTAGAGAAAAAAAGTTCCTCAACCGAACAAACTGTTTTGTTGGATATACATGAAAATTTAGATGAATTACATAAATTTTTATTGATTCCAAGCCAAATACTCCATCTACCAAAAGATTTGTTAAAACCACAAAAAAATTGGGTTGGGTCGAGTAAATATTTTGTTGTCTCTGTAATAACCAAATTCTATGGTTGAACCAACAACAATTTTGTTGATTCAAACAAATCGTTTTCTGAGTACATTGATGAAGAGAGTGAACATAAATGATGTTCAAAATAAGTTTGTGTCATAAGGGCCTCAAACAAAATCGAAATATTCGTTTTTTCTGTGCATACAATAATATTTTATTCGGCTTCTGTTTTTGATCCAAATTCTTATACCGCAATACAAAGGTTTGTCGAGCGATATTGTAAAGAGATCAATTTCCTGTTATCTGATTAACCAAGTAATGAATTTTCAACTCAAAAAGTTGAATTTTCAACAATATAAATGTATTTTTTATGGAACAATTGTATTAACAATACTAAATGCTTGAAGCTTGAAGCAAAATAAAAGAACTTTTTAAAAGATATTTGAATTTTCAACCTAAAATGGTGAGTTTTCAACAAAACATAGAATAGATAGTATTCCTTTTTTGAAAAATGACTCTTCACAATAAAAAAATTACTTTTGAACCAGTTGAATTCAACAAAAAAAGCTTAATTTTTAGCCAAATAGTCCAATTCAAAAAATATATTAATTTTCAATAAAAAGCTCAATTTCTTACCCAAAAAGATGGATTCTCATCATGAAAGTTCAAATTTCAAGATGAACAGTTGAATCTTTTAGACCACAATTAATTGTGAAAGCCAAAAAGATGAATTTTTAACAAAAATTTTACTTTCCAATCAAGAAAGATGATTTTCCAACCAAATAGTTTAATTCAAATCAAAACATGATAAATTTTCAATCCGAAATGGAATCGTTTAATTTTCAGTTTATGAAAGTAATTTCCCACCATTAAAACGAGTTCTCGTCAAAATATATGAATTTGCAAATAAATTGTTGATTTTGGAAGCCGAAAAGATAAATTTTATACGAAACAGTAGAATTGTTAACAAAAAAAGTTAATTTACAACCAAGTAGTTGAATTTACAACTAAAATAATGAACATTCAACGAAACATGTAATAGTTAATATTCCCAAACAAGTAGTTGAATTTTTAACAAGAAAGGATCAATTTTAACAAAAAAGATCAATTCTCAATTGAAATGTCAACTTTCAACTAAAAATATTAATTTTCATTAAAAAATTGAATAGTTACATTTTCAGTTCAAAACGAATCTTAAACAAGAGTTCAACATTCAATCACATGTTGGAATTTTTAACCAACAAGATTAAGTTTAAACAAAAGAAGATGAAATTTTAAACAAAATAAAAAAATACAAAATAATCGAATTTCCATCTGAATAGATAAGTTTTTAACCGAATAGTGGAATTTTCAACTAAAAAGGATGAATTTTTAACAAAACATTTAATTAATAATTAAAATATCAATTTTCATCTAAAGTAGGAATCGCTAAATTTCCAGTTGAAAAAATTAATTTCCAAGAATAAATGAAACGACTTTGTAGCAAAATAGCTTCATATAGAAAGGTTTTTAATCAACAATGAAATTTTCAAACTTTTAGTTTGAAAAAGTAATTTTCAACAAGAAAAAAAGGGGTTTCAGCCAGTTGAATTCAACCATGAGCGACGATTTTTGAACAAAATAGTTCGATTCTAAAAAAACATGAATTTTGAACGAACAACAATAATTTTGTACCTAAAAAACACATTTTCAACAAAATACATAAATTTCCTCCGAAATAGTCCCGAAAAAATACATTTTTTACAAAGTGATTCAACTTTAAAAAAATTCGTTGATTTTTCATTAAAAAAATAACTGATAACAAAACATGTAACAGTTGATCTTGCAAGAAACACATTTTCATTTGAAATCAAAAACAGATTAATTTAACCAAAAAAGACGATTTTTCAACAAAATATATGTTAATTGAAGAAAAATTAAAATTAATGGTTGAATATTGAGTAAAAGATAACATTTTCAACCAAAAAGGAATAATTCAATTTTTATCTGAACAAATTGATATTCTTCCATAAATTGAACAAGTTCTCAACAAAATAGTGGAATTTCCAAACAAGAGATGAATCTTCAGACAAAAAATACATTTGTATCAAAGTAGTTAAACTTCTAACCAAATAGTTGAGTTTTTGAACAAAGAAGATGACATTGTAACGAAATTGTAGCATTTTCAACAAAATAGTACAATTTTTCACCAAACTAGATGAAATCCGGGTCATAACTAAATAAACTTTTCAGAAAGTAGTTTAACTTCAAACTAGTTCGTTGATTTTGCATCTAAAAAAATAAACCCGTAACAAAAAATGTAATAGTTGATATTTCAACAGAAAAATTTATTTATTTGAAATCGAAAACAGTTGAATTCAACCAAAATAGATAATTATTCAAAAAATACATGAATTTTCAACTGAGAACTTCATCTTAACTAAACAGTTGAACATTAAATAGAAGATGAATTTTTAGCCAGAAAAAGAAATGTAAATTGTCGATTGAGAAATTAATTTTTCACGGTAAATTAAACAAATTTTCAACAAAATAGTTAAATTTTCAAGCAAAGAGATGAACCTTTAACCGAAAACTGACTTTTTTACTAAAAAGTTTTATTTCTAACAAAATAGTGGAATTTTTAACCAAACAAGATGAATACCAAACCAAAAATTTATTAGTAGACTTTTCAAACAAAAGATATTAACTTTAATCTAAAAATATTAGCATTTTTTGGCATTCTCTTGAATCATTTCGCATTTGGGCGAAAAAATTAGAAAAAAGAGAAGTTTCTCGAACACTGGAAAAAAGTAGAATTCTTTAAAAACGAGGAAAAGTGGAAAATAGGGAAAAGGGTGTGAAGTCACATATATTAAACTGATTTTCAAATTTACAACTTCATTATTGAACTGTACTTCTACAGGGCCATTTTTTGCAAAATTCGCAAACTTTGTAAAAATTAAAAATCAGAAAACTTATTAAAAGTTATCTAAGTTCGTAACGTTACTTCCACTTAACCCCCCTTTTCCTCAAAAAGTTAACTCAGTTTATGAACAGTCCATTAGCTTAGATAGTACATAAAATCCATACTCCTTATAATGGTTAAATCTTCTGTTTGTTTCTTACTATCTAGCAATAGATAGGATAGGATATTTCTGAATGTCTAGATATTTGTCATCAAAATCCTGAACATTTATTTATTTTGCTACAATTTCTTTAATATGGTTTTTAAATGTGACACAACGACCGAAATTGAGACCTAGATCAATTATGCTGAACACCCTCACGAGCTAAACTCGATTCAGTTTGTATTTGAATAAAGTAGAGAGATGTGCAGTACGAGTTTCAACAAATGACATAATTTTATTCTTTTGAATGTTAAATTTCAATTTATTGAAGTTACACTCATCAGAAAATATATGACGGTTATTTTGTGAGTTTTTACGCGAGTTGAGATCCATTGTTGACAGTGGAAATATTTAAAATCATGAGCATAGAAATAGTGGAAGCAGTTATTTATAGTTAACAGGTCATTGATGATCATCACAAAGAATACTGGAATGAAGTTCAAATCTTGTGGAACTTCAGATGTTGGTGTCAAATATTGAGAGAATTATTATAGCTTTTTTTTTAGATAAGATCCAATAAGACTGGATAGTGTAGATAGGATTCAACACCATGATTCAATAATGATATTTTCTAAGGGTGGACACAAGCAGGGATCAATTATTGAGAGTGAGAATATTTTTAACATCATGAGCATAGAAATAGTGGAAGCAATCATGTAAAGCTGAGAGGTGATTAATAAACACTACAAAAATATTGGACCAAGATTCGAACCTTGTGGAACTCCAGATGTTGGCGTAAAAGATTGTGAGAAGTATTATCGTTTTTCTGGATAACACCTAATGAGGTCGTTTGGTCTAGATAGGATTCAACACTATGATTCATCGATGATATTTTTTAAGGTTTGACGGTTGGGATCAATTATTGGCAGTGAAAACATTTAACATCATGAGCATAGAAGTAGTGGAAGCAGTCGTTTTAAGTTGATAGATCATTGAAGAACATCACGAAGAATAGTGGACCAAAGTTTGAACCTTGTGGAACTCCAGATGTTGCCGTAACAGATTAAGAGAAGTAAAACGGTTTTTCTATGTTGGATAAGATCCAATAAGATCGCATGGTATAGATAGGGCTCACCACCATGATTCATTAATGTTATTTCCTAAGGTTCGACACAATTTGGGATCAATTATTGACAGAGAACATTCTCTACATCATGAACATGAAAATAGAGGAAGCAGTCATGTCAAGCTGAGAGGTAATCGACACCACAAAGAATAATGGACTAAGGTTCAAACCTTGTACTGGAAATGTTGGCGTAAAGAGGACTGGGAGGAGTATCATGGTTTTTCTCGATATGCTCTCATAGAATTGCATGGTCTAGATAGGATTTAACATCATGATTTATCAATGTTGTTTTCTGAAGTTTGATACGAGTTGAGATAAATTATTAACAGTGAAAACAATCAACATCATGAGCATAGGAACGCAGTGGAAGCAGTCGTTCAAAGTTAAGAGATCATTGAAGAAGACCACAAAGAATATTGGAACGAAGTTCGAACCTTGTGGATCTCCAGATAGTGGTTACAGTTTTTCTGTATAAAATCTAATAAGATCGTATGGTCTAGATAGAATTCAATACCGTGATTTATTAATGATATTTTCTAAGGTTCGACACAAGTTGATATCAATTTGTGACAGTGAAAACACTCAATAACACTCATCATAAGCGTAGAAATAATGGGAGCAATCATGTAAACTTGAGAGATCATTGATGAACACCACAAAGAATAGTGGACCAATATTTGAACCCTGTGAAACTCTAAATGTTGGCCTACAAGATTCAGAGGAGTATCACAGTTTTTCCAATAAAATCTCATGGTCTATCTTTCCAAAGTAATGAATTCGAAATCATGGGAAAATGTTACTTCAGAGAAGAATTGAGAATGGAAAATTGCATCAAGCTAATCGTTTGATTCGTATCATCAATCTCAATGAAAATAGTGGAAATTTTTGAAATTCACAATCTTGAATTCTTGAAGGAAACACTTGTCAGCTTGACTTCCGGATATTTGTAAAAAAGATGTGGAAGACGTGGGATCAGGACTTCGATTTGGAGGATGAGTGGTCAATTTCCTTTCAGCGACACCGGTGACATGGACAAAACCATTTATAACAGGCGCTAATAGATCCCCTGTAAGCTGGCGTGGGTCCGTTTTACAGGTTTTCCATCAACATTCGAATACATCAGAGACCTGCTCTGATGCCTCGACTAATGGTTCACGCTGTTGACAGTGAAAAACCCTCGCTTGTCGACCAACCCTCACGATTAATACCTCGATTCGGGAATCGTCACGTTTGATAAATAGACTACAACTGAAAAATTTGTCGAATTTGACGCACCTACCGTTTTCAAGAATGATTGAGTTGTCACTAGTATCATCTACTAAAGAGGTTTGAATTCTTTCCAATTCCGAAAGAATGTGGAAGGGGACTTTTTCTCAATTCACTTAAAATCGGATTAGGATATATTTTATACATTTTCGAATTCAATATAGGAATGTAACTTTTTTATATGAATACCCAGGAAATATTTTTTAAATTAGAAAAAGAGTTATGTAAATAGGTGTTGAATAAAGTTTTTTTTTTTTAAAAATGGTCGAAGATCATTGTGTGCGATGAAATTGTGGTAATCTTAAAATTTCGAATTTGATATTCCTTTGAATAATTGAGGTAACTTTTCTTGAACAAAAATGTTCACTCTTGTGTTGAAGAATTGTAATTCTTTATACATCAGAAATAAGCAATCTAGTCTTGAGTTGAAAATAATTTATTTTCAAAAATCTAATAAGATTTGAAATGTTCAAGGGTGCTTTCGAGGATGTCAAAGGAATCCATAAAATTTTAAAGATTTCAAAGGATTTTTATGGGATGATTTCATGTGATTCTGGACAGATTTCAATGGACAGAAGAAAGTTCTAAACATGTTATAATATTTCTATAATCTGCAAAATCTTTCACAAGAAGTTGATGTGAAGAATTTGAAGGATTTCAAGAGATTTTGAAATCTATTTTATAGATATCAAGAATTGTAAGAGAATTCAAGGGATTTCAAAGAATTCTGAAGATTTTAGGATATGTTAAATGAGTCCCTGGATTTTCAAGGGCTCAAGAAATTTTCAAGGTATTCAAATGAAAAAAGTATTTAAAATATTTCACGCTGGGGTCAAGGATTTTGAAGAATTTTTTAAAGATTGAAAAAATTGTAAAAAATTCCCAGGGATTTTAATGATTTTGAGAAATTCAAACAAATTTTATTCTGGTTTAAAGAATTTCCTAAATTTTTGGAAGATTTGGTAGGATTTCAAAGGACCTATAAGGTTTTAGGATAATTCAAAAGATTTGGAATTATTTTTTAAGGATCTTAACGGTTCTAATAAGATTTTTGAGGATTTCAATGATTTCAAGCGTGTTAAATATCTCTCAAGATATTTCAATGAATTTCTTATGGATTTTCTACCGAATAGTTGAATTTTCGAAAAATAGTTCGATTTTTTACCAGAATAGGTAAATTTGTGATAAAATAGTTTATTTATAACCAAAGAGTTTAATTTTGGACCTAATTGTCGGATTTCTGAACCAAAAAGATTAAATTTTCAAAAAACAGTTGATTTTTTAACCAAAAAGTTAATTAACGACCAAAAAGTTTCATTTTCAAGTAAAATTATGAATCTTCAACCTGGAGAATGAATTGTTCAAATATTAGTTTAACTTTGAAACAAGATATGATTTTTTAACCAAATAGATACATTTATTTTTATCGAAAAACATGATAAATGTCATTTCAACCAAAAAAGATTTTAATTTGAAAAAGATTAATTTTCAACAAAATATATGAATTTTTGAAGAGAAGAAGACAACTTTCAACCAAGAAAGCTAATCATTTTCCACAAAGAAAATTGATTATCAAAAAATATTTTCAGCAAAATAGTTACATTTTTAATCAAAGAGGTGAATTTTTATATAAAATCAAGAATTTTCTAACGAAAAAAAAAACTTTCAAGGAAAAAGTTAAAAAATCAGCCAACTACTTGAATCTCAAATAAAATTATGAATCTACAACGTGACAAATGAATTTTTTACAAAGTTATTTAACTTTATACCAAGTAGATAATTTTACAACCAAATGAATTTATTTGTAATAAAAAATATTATAGTTATTATTTCAATGAAAAAAGATCCTTATTTAAACAAAGAAGAATTTTTAACAAAATACACGAATTTTCAAAGAAAAAAGATTAGTTTTCAGCCAATAATGGAATAATTTTGAGTGAAGAAAATTGATTCTCAAAAAAGAAAAATTGGCATAATAGTTGAATTTTTAATTAGAAAGGTGAATTTTGATTAAAATCAAGAATCTTCTACCGAAAACAAAAAAAAAATTTAAGAAAAAAGTTTAAAAAATCAGCCAACTACTTGAATCTCAAATAAAATTACGAATCTACAACGTGAAGAATGGACTTTCAAAGAAAAAATATCAATTTTCAACCAAAAATGTAATAATTTTCAGTAAAGAAAATGGATTCTATGAAAAAAATGAAAAATTGAGCAAAATACCAATTGAATTTTAAATAAAAAAGTTTTTTTCGTCCAAAAAGATAAATGGTTTCCAAATGAACCTGAAGTATGTATGAATTTTCAACTAAAAATATAACTTTCCAAAAGAATGATTTCTTAACAAAGTGATTAAAAAAAGTTGAATTTCCATTAAAAAAAGAAAACTCTACCAAATCAGATGAATTTTTGAATCAAAAACAAAAAATTTAAAAAAAATTTGAATTTTCTGTTGAAAAAGAAATTAGTTGACTTTTTACGATAAAAATGTGAACTTTCAACCAAGAAATAAGTTTCTACAAAAAAATCGACTTTTTAATCCAAGAAGACGAATTTTTACCCAAAAGGGATGACTTTTTAACAAGATTTTTGAATCCTCTACCAAATAGTTGCATTTTCATCCGAAAAAGATGAAATTTCTCTTAAAAAAGATATATTTTCATTTTAAAAAAATGTAAATAGTTGAATTTTCATCAAGAAAAGATTCCAGTTGACTTTTCAAAATCAAAATATGCATTTTCCAATAAAAAATGAGTTTCTGAGAACAAAATTGAATTTTTCATTCAAAAAGACGATTTTTTTCAACCAAAAGGGATGATTTATTAACGAAATAGTTAAACTCTCTACCCAATAGTGTCATTTTCATCCAAAAAAGATTGAATTTCTCTTAAAACAGATGAATTTTCATTAAACAAAAAAAAAAAAAATTTTTTTTAAATAGTTGCACTTTCATCCAGAAAAGATTCCAGTTGACTTTTCAAGATCAACATATGAATTTTCCAACAAAAAATAAGTTTTTGAGAACAAAATTAAATTTTTCATTCTAAAAGACGAATTTTTCCAACCAAAAGGGACAAATTTCTAACGAAATAGTTGAATTTTTAACAAAGCAGTAGAATTTTCTACCAAAAGTATGACCTTTTAACAAAATAGTTTTATTTTAAACCAAACAGTTGCATTTTTATCCAAGAAAGATGAAATTTCTATTAAAACAGATGAATTTTCAATTTAAAAGAAAGACAAAATTTCAAAAAAAATAGTTGAATTTTAATGCAGAAAAGATTTTAGTTCTCTTTTCAACAACAAAATATTAAATTTAACCAAAACGTAAATTTTCCACAAAATAGTTAAATTCTCTAGAAAACTAAATTTTTAACCAAAAAGTATGACTTTTCTACAAAATTGTTCGATTTTCAACCAAGCAGTTGCATTTTTATTTGAGAAAGATGTAATTTCTGCTAAAGCAGGTAAATTTTGAAATCAGAAAAACAAATTTTCAAAAAAGAGTTGAATTTTCAACCGAACAGTTGCATTTTTTCCAGAAGAATGAAATATTTCTTCTAAAACAGATGAAATAAAAGAAAAGAACTTAGAAACAAAATTGTTACATTTCCATCCAAAGAAAATTCCAGTTCACTTTTCAACACCAAAATAAGAAATGTAAACAATAAGTTGATATTCTGCTGATTAGTGGAATTTTTACCAAAAAAATGTGACTTTTCAACAAGGTTTTTCAATCTTCAACCAAACAGTTGCATTTTTCTCCAAGAAAAATGAAAATTTTACTAAAACAGGTAAATTTTTACATCAAAAAGAGCAACTTTCAAACAAGGAGTTGCATTCTCATCCAAAAAGATTCCAATCGGCTTTTCGAAAGAAAAATACAAATTTAAAACAAAAAGTAAATTTTCCAGGAAAAAGTTGAATCTTCAACAAAACATTAGCATTTTTGTCCAAGAAAGATGCAATATTCCTACTAAAAAAAGATGAACTTCTAAATTAAAACGACAAATTTTCAGAAAAAATATTTTCCATCCAAAAAAGATTTCAGTTGATTTATCAGCAACGAAGTATTAATTTTAAACAAAAGGTTAATATTACACAAGAAGAGTTGTATTTTAAACCCGAAGAGATCAATTTTTAACGAAACAGTCGAATTTGCAAAAAAATGATGTCTTTTCAAGAAAATTGTTAAATTTTCAACCATATAATAAAATTTATAACTAAAAATATAATCTAAAGCAGAAAGTTCTTGCGAATTTGCAAAGATTACGTACATGAGTAAAGGAGCCCATCTCCGCTACCGTAACAAATCGTAACGAAAAGTGGGGGGGCCCCCCCCAAGCTGTTACGTGATTTAAGTGCGGTCCCTTATATAATTTTTCAAAATATCAAAACATCCTTCGAAAAATTTTGATTCATGCGCTTCTTTGTTTTGTTTCAGATGCATAAAAGAGTCCATAAGAGAGTTTTCATTTCGATCTTAATACAAAAATAAGACAATTTAGAGACCGGGAACCATTAACTTTTAGTGCATCCTCATCCATTTTATCATCCTTTGAGACAAAATGACAGGACGTGAAGTGGACAATCCGACATTTTGACGACGATCAAGCATTGAAATCCGTCGATACTTGAGTCGAGTAGACAGTAGAGGGAAGATGAATGTTGAATTCACAGTGAGCCTCGAGATCGTACAGTGAAGTGGCTACAGCTTCAGTTCGATGGTAGCCACCTTAGGTGGTCCGAAATTCTTTCCACTCGAAATTACTTCCACTCATAAGTGGAAATCGGCTGGCTCCATTCGACGGACGGCAATCAGTCCCAACCGGTCGAGGGTCCGATGCAAGTTCGATTTCGATGAGAGAACTACTAATGATTCATCGAACTTCGATCACGTAGCGAGAATCAACTTATTGCCTCTCCAGGGTGGCCGCGAAACTTCAGTTGCAAAATTCCCTCATTTATCCCAGATTTTTC
>CAKNXH010000911.1:43140-100580 GCA_932178445.1 Andricus quercusramuli
TTTAATGTTTTTTGTCTACATGGTCTAAAATCAATATTCTTTAAATATTGATTGTTAATTTTATAAGTTGTGAAAAAAATCTCTTTATCTCGGCTGGGATTCAAACTCCGGGTCTTTCATATTCCCGGTCTGATGCTCTAACCAACGAAGCTATGGAGAGACGAAAAGATTTATTTCACAACTCGTACAAGTTGAATGTCGACGTCATTCAATCTACTTCCAAGAATAATTTTTTTTTTATCATTCCAACATGAGAGTTATTTTTTCAATTGATGTTATGATTTTTGGCCAGCGAAATATAGTAAATAATATGGTTTTAATGTTTTTTGTCTTCATGGTCTAAAATCAATATTCTTTAAATATTGATTATTAATTTCAGAAGTTGTGAGAAAAATCTTTCCAGCCCCGCTGGGATTTGGACCCCAGCGGAGCTAGAGAGATTTTTTTCACAACTTATAAAATTAATAATCAACAATAAAAACTATTGATTTGAGACCACGCAGGCAAAAAACATTAAAACCATATTATTTACTAGATTTCGCTGGAGAACAATCATAAAATCAATTCAAAAAATCACTCTCATGTTGGAATGATTAAAGACTGACCCTGTCTAGTTTTTCATTTTTTCTGAACATTATTATTTGATTGGTAGAATGGCAATCTTCTTTGTCTACATTGTCTGAATTCAATTTTTTTTAAATATTGATTATTAATTTAATAAGTTGTGAAAAAAATCTCTCTAGCTTCGCTGGGATTCAAACTCCAGGTCTTTCATATTTCCGGTCTGATGCTCTAACCAATGAAGCTATGGAGTGACGAGAAGATTTTTTTCACAATTCCTACAGGTTGAATGTCAAGGCGATTCAATCTACTCGCACAATTATTTTTTTTTTTTTTCTAATCATTCCAACATGATAGTGATTTTTTAAATTGATGTTATGATTTTTGGCCAGCGAAATATAGTAAATAATATAGTTTTAATGTTTTTTGTCTTCATGGTCTAGAATCAACATATTCTTTAAATATTGATTGTTAATTTTACAAGTTGTGGAAAAAATCTCTCCAGCCCCGCTGGGATTTGGACCCCAGAGGAGCTAGAGAGATTCTTTTCACAACTTATAAAATTAATAACCAATAATGAAAACTATTGATTTGAGACCACGCAGGCAAAAAATATTAACATCATATTATTAACTATATTTCGCTGGTCATAAAACATAACATCAAATAAAAAAATAATAATAAATATATTATTTAAAGACTGAAATTCTAATCAGTGGATGTCCACGAAATTTTTTGAACATTCTAGTTCAAGATAGTCGATCCGAATGAAGCTTAGTAAATTTGTGAGATTTTTTTAATTAGCGAAGGTATTTAAATAATTAAATATAAATTTCAAGCGACTCCTGAAAAAATTTCGTGGACTCGTGAATCTTCTATTATATTTAACATAGAATCTTTCATAAATGGCATTAAACAATTTTAAATTTAAATTTATAAATTTTTATTTGTTAATAATAATCATTGGGTAATTGCACTGTCCCTTAGTAATTAATTTCTTTGAGTATTTTGATGTTCGTTTTTTACACTAGTTCTTTTTCTAGTTTTTAATTGACTTATGCTAAACTGGAAAAATTGGATTTCTTGAAATGTTTTGGAACACAATCATGGCCCTAATAATTGAATTTGATTAGAACTTCGAAAATTACATAATTTCTCGTAGGAAAGCAGTTTACAATTATTGAAAGTTTTATTCTTTGATAAATATCTCGTTAGCAAAATAATATATAAATTGTCATTATAATTATCAAAATTATATCAAAATTGGTGTGAGAGTAAAATTTTTGTAAAATCACACTTTAGTAAAAATGGAAAATTAATAAAAACATTGTACTTAAATATTTATTCAAATATTCTCTGAAAAAATCTGCGACGCAAATTTTATTTTAAACAACTTCAAACTGCAGTAAAAAATACAAAAAAATATGTCAAGAAAAATTGTAGCTAAATAATACTTTAACCAAATTTTCCAACCGTACGTTTTATGAAAACATTTTCCTTTATTTTTTTATATGAAAAATAAAAGGCCAAATTCATTTTCAGTTCAGACAGGTTCAATTTACAGAATCATTATAAGAAAAATGTTTCTCAAAGAATTTTAGACGACAAATATTTCACCAATTTTATGCAAAAAAATGTTTTTGACAACGCTAGAATCCTCTCTAAATTTATTATCAAGTGGAAGAATACAATTTTCTGAAAACTTTTTCCTATAAAGTCTAAATATTCCGAAAAAGTAATATATATTTGAAATTCTCAAATTACAAAATTTGTTTTATAATTATTATTTTGTGTCATTCTCCATATATAAGTAAATATTACAATAATAATGCAATAAAAAAAGTGCAAAAATTGTACAATTTTTCAAAATAAAAAATAAAAAAGTCATAAATAATCGAGGAGGGTACTCATCAACAGAAAGAATATAATTTTCCACAAACTTTTTTCCATAAAGTCTGAATATTCCAAGAAATTATTAAATACTTTAAATTCTTAAATTACCTGATTTGTGTTACAATTATTATTTTGCATTATTCCTTATATTTTAGTGAATATTTAAATAATAATGTAATAGTAAAAAGTACTAAAATTGTTCACTTTTTCGAAAGAAAAAATCTTTTTCTTCTCAAAAACCCCAGCACAAGATAAAATCCTATCAAATATAATTTCTACATTTAAAAAAAAAACTAGAAAAATTGAGAAAAAACTTTTAAATACATTCGAATCTTTTAAAATACCCTGAAATATTTCAAATCCTTACAAATATTTCGAAATCCCTAAAAATATAATTATCTTAAAAAAGAAATACTCTTGTGGCTTTAAAATTCAATTGCAGAATACCTATTTGAATTATTTGAATCTACATAAAATTCCTTGAAATTTTTTTCAAATACCCTAAAATCTTTGACATCCTTCAAAATTTTTCAAATACTTTGAAATTTCTTCAAAACATTCAAGCCTATGAAAAACACGTTGCCATCTTTTTGAATACCCTAAAATATTTAAAATCCTTCGAAAATTTTGAAAGTTCTCAAAAGTTCTTAGAAATTGTTTGAAATACCCTAAAATCTCTAAAATCCTTCCAAATTTGAAAATTTTTTCGGAATCAACTGGAGTTTCCGAAACCTATAAACCATTTCTTGAAATCTTTTCAAATATCCAGAAATATTTTAAATCCCTTTCGAACTTTTCAATGCTAAAGTCTTAAAAATCCTTCTATCTAAATGATTGAAAACTGTTGAAAAATTCCTGGAATCTTTTAAAATTCCTTGGAATTTTTCAAAAATCTGAGAAATTTTGAAAATACCCTGAAATCTTTTAAATTCTTTGGAATCCCTTTAAATTATTTACGCCTATAGAAAACTTTTGTAATCTTTGCAAATACCCTAAAATATTTGAATCTGTTGAAACTTTCCAAAACTCGCAAAAATACCCTGAAAATTTCAAAATTATTAAAATCTGTTTAAATTTCTTGGAATCATTCCATTTCAAGAAAATTTAAAAAAAGTAGAAATAGGTACAGACCCAAATTCAATAATGGTCAACCCATAGGTTAATTGATTTGAAGAAAAATGACTGAAGTGATATTTTTATTTTAAAAAGTGCCTATGGTGACTTTATTTTTAGAAAGTTTTTTTTTATTCTTCATCATTTTTTTATAAGTGGTTTGAAAATAAAGTTTCTAAAACTGCTGCTTGCAGAAATTTCCTGACTTTTGCCATTTTTCTTCAAAAATCCCTAAATTTTCCATAATTCTTGTGTTTTCCTTTTGTCCCATCCAAATCCACTTCAGAATGTTATCCCCCCAAAAAAAATATTTTATTCTTTATTATTATTATTTTTAATCTATTTAAAAATATTTTCGTGCGGATACAGTAAACACAAAAGTTATACAATTCCCGATGTGTATTTAAATTCCGGACTGAATGATCCTGTATTGACTCTAATAGTGCCAGATCATCGACATCCGGAATGATGAGGTGCAGGTAAAAGGAGCCTGAGAAAAACCACTGGGAATTCTCCGTTAAATTGTCGATTACTCGCCCGTCGGATCACCCAAATTGAAAATTTTCTGCTCAATTTTATCGTTTGTCCAAGCGATTATATTCCACTTAGAATCATTAAAGTAACCTGAAATGTTCTAAGATGACTTATCGATTTCTCGTGAAAGCATCAGTGGGTTTTTCTTCTTCAAATATTGCTCGTCATCCTGACTCTTTAAAGAAAGAGGAAAAATGAAACAAAATTTAAAAGTCAATTTTCAATATCCTGAAAGCAGTAAATGCCAGTTGATGAATTTATTCCTGAAATTGGATCAAAAAATTATGCAACGATTTTATCCAGATTTGGGATTTATTATCTGATCAGAAAATTGCGCATCAGAATTATCCGATTCTCAAGAACATGTCATGAAATTTCCTATATATCTTTTTTCAAAAACAAAATCATTATCTTTTGACAAATACTTATTAAATATAGAAAAATTAAAATTTTACTCAAAGCTTAAAATTTAAACTTTTCGAAGACATTCATCGTTCTCAACTAAAAATGTAACTATTCCAGTTGAAAATTCGTCTCTTTGATTAAAAATCCAACCTTTTTTGACTAAAAAAAATTTGAGAAGCTATTTTAAATTCAAAATTCGCCTTTGTGGGTTGAAAATTTCACAATTTGGTTAGAGAAATGTTTTCTTTTTTGACTGAAGAGTCTTTCTCTGATGAGAATCTGTCTTTTTGGTTTAAAAATTCATCTTTTTTTTTGGGAGAAATTTAATTTTTGTGTTCAGAATGCAAATGCTTGGTTGAAAATTGATCTGTTCTGATTGAAAAACAAACTATCTTACTATTTTTAGAGTTGTGTGTTAGTTTTTTTTTAAATTTTATTTCTTTAACTAAGAATTAAATTATTTCAGTTGAAAATGTATCTCTTTGTTTGAAAATCTAACTATTTTTGGTTGAAATGCATCTTTTATTTTTAATTTAACTACTTGATTGGAAATAGAACTACTTATTGAAATTTTTTTTTCAAAGTTCATCATTCGGTTTGAAATTCATCACTTTGGTTCAAATTTGCGATATTGTGTTTAAATCTTGTCAAGGTTAAACGTTAATTGAAACTGTTCCATTTTCGGCAAAAAATTGAACTACTTCTTTCAAATTTTTGTTCGTTAGTTGAAAATAAAGTTTTTGAATGAAAATTTTAAATATTCTATTTTTGGTTGAAAGTTATATTACTTAGTTGAAAATGTAACTATTTGGTTAAAAATGCACTATTTTGTTGAAGATTTGTTTTCTTGGTACAAAATCTGCTCGATTGAAAATTAATCTTTTGGATTGAAAATTCAAATATTCCGTTAAGCGTTGAATTGATCAATTAATTATTAAATATAAAATTAAAAATTAATTTTTGTTTTGAAAATTAAACTATTTGGTTGAAAATTCGTCTTTTTTGATGAATTAAAATTTCATTTTATATAAAATTAAAATCTTTTTTGTTGAAACATCAACTATTATATTTTTTGTTGAAGATTCTTTTTTTTTTTTGTTGAAAATTGAACTTTGGTTGAAAGTTAAGCTCATTTGTTGAAACATTCACTTTATTGTCAAAGATTCATCATTTTAGTTGAAAATTCCTCCCTCCGGTTCTAAATTTCAATATTTTGTTTAATTCTTTTTTATTAAACATTCATTTTTGTAATTGAAAATTTAACTATTCCATTTTTTTGTTGGGAATCAAACTGCTTTATTTAAAATTCTTTTTCTTTAGTTGGAAATTAATTTTTGTACTCAAAACTTCAAGTATTCCACTTTTTGTTGACAATCTATATTATGCAGTTGAAAATTCAACTCTTTTGTTGAAAATGCATTAATTTTGTTGAAGATTTGTCTTTTTTGGGTAACAAATTTCGCTTCTTGATTGAAAATTCATCTTTTAAGTTGAAAATTTAACAACTTGTTTGAAATTTGAATTCTTTTCTTATAAGTTCATTTTTTCTTCTTGAAAATTCTTTCTTCTAGCTGACAATTTATCTCTTTGGTTAAAAATTAAACTTATATGTTAACAATTTATCTTATTCTGTTAAATTCAACTGTTTTTATTCAAAATGAGAATATTTTTTGGTTGAAAATTCAACTTTAGTTGAAAGTTGAACTCATTTGCTGAAAATTCATTTTTTGTTGTTGAAGATTTATCACTTTAGTTGAAAATTCAACTCCTCCGTTAAGGGTTGAATTATTTTGTTAAAGATTTATCAGTTTGTTTGGTAATTTATCTCTTAGGTTGAAAATTGAACTATTTGGTTGAAAATACGTCTTTTCTGTTGAATTAAACTTTTATGTTATATAAAATTAAAATATTTTTTGTTGAAACATCAACCATTATATTGTCTGTTAAAAATAATTCTTTTTTTGTTGAAAATTCAACATTTGTTGGAACTTAAACTCATTTTTTGAAACATTTACTTTGTTGGTTGGAGATTCATCATTTTAGTTAAAAATCTCTCCCTCCGGTTCTATATTTCAATATTTCTTTTAATTCTTTTTTACTAAACATTCATTTTTTTCATTAAAAATCTAACTATTCAATTTTTTGGTTAGAAATCAAACTGCGTCATTCAAAATCAATTTTCTTTGGTTAAAAATTAAATTTTCAAACTGAAATTTTCAAGTATTTCATTTTTTGTTGACAATCTATATTACGTAGTTGAAAATTCAACTCTTTTCTTGAAAATGCATAAATTTTGTTAGAGATTGGTCTTTTTTTGGTACGAAATTTATCTCCTTGATTGAAAATTCATCTTTTAAGTTGAAGATTCAACCACTTGTTTGAAAGTTGAATTCTTTTGTTAAAAGTTCATTTTTTCCTGTTCAAAATTCTTTCTTCCAGCTGATAATTTATCTCCTTGGTTGAAAATTAAACTATTCTGTTGAAAATTTGTCTTATTTTGTTAAATTCAACTATTTTAATCAAAAATAAAAATATTCTTTGGTAGACAAATCAACTTTAGTTAAAAGTTGAACTCATTTGCTCAAAATTCATTTTTTGTTGTTGCAGAATTAACATTTTAGTTGAAAAGTCATCTCTGTAGTAGAATTTAAATTTTAAAATTAGTATTTTTTGCCTGAAATTTGAACTATTTTCTCGAAAACTTAGCTTTTCAGTTTTGAATTAATTTTTATGACTGAAAACTTTACTACTCTAGTTAAAGATCTATTATTTTAGTTGAAAATTTATTTCTCTGGCTCAAATTTAACTATTCTGTTGAAAATCCTTTTTTTCCAATTGAAAACTAATTTCTTCAACTCAAATCTTAATTATTTGATTTTTAGTTAAGAATGTATCTTTTTCCGTTGAGTATTCAACTATTCGGTTGAAAATTCGTCTTTTTTGTTGAATTTAACTTTTATTTTATATAAAATTGAAATCTTTTTTGTTGAAACATCAACTATTATATTTTTTGTTAAAAATTCATCTTCTTTTGTTGAAAATTCAACTTTGGTTTAAGTTAAACTCATTTGTTAAAGCATTCACTTTTTTGGTTGAAGATTCATCATTTAAGTTGAAAATTCCTCCTTCTGGTTCAAAATTTCGTTTAATTTTTCTTATTAAATAATAATTTTGGTCATTAAAAATTTAACTATTCCTTTTTTTGTTAGAAAGCGAACTGCTTTATTTAAATTTTTTTTTTCTTCGGTCAAAAATTAAATTCTTAAACTAAAATTTTCAAGTATCCCATTTTTCGTTGACAATCTATATTATGTAGTTGAAAATTCAACTCTTTTGTTGAAAATGCATGAATTTTGTTGAAGATTTTTCTTTTTTGGGTACGAAATTTAACTTCTTGATTGAAAATTCATCTTTTAAGTTGAAAATTCAATTGCTTGGTTAAAACTGGAATTCTTCCGTTAAAAATTCATTTTCTTTTCGTTAAAGATTCTTTCTTTTAGACCACAATTTAAATCTTCGGAAGGAAATTAAACTATTTCGTTGGAAATTTGTCTTATTTTGTTGAATTTTACTGTTTTTCATTTCAAATTAAAATGTTTTTTGTTGAAAATTCAATTTTAGTTGAAAATTGAAATCATTCCCTAGGAATCAATTCTCTCAAGATTTATCATTTTCGTTGAAAATCCATTTCTTCGGTAGAACACAGAACTATTTTGCTGAAACTTCTCGTCTTTATTTCACATTGACTTTGTTCTAGGAGTTTGTTATCCTTCCAAAATTATTGAAGCTATAGAGAATTACAGTCCAATAGTAGGTAATTGTAATTATCCTGATAAGAATGAAGTTGTGTAAAAATTAATATTGGCAATAGGATGCAGTGCAAAATACTATGATCTAGAGCAGACATGCCCAACTCGGTGAAATTTCCTCCAGGAACACATGTTCCGCGTCCACCTCTCTTTCTCCTAGAGAGCGGGAGAGGTGGTAGACGCATACGCGTGTTAGACGCATGCGCGTGGTAGACGCATGCGCGTGGTTGACGCGTACGTCACAGACGAGAGATTCTCGCAAGCGTTTACCACCACTCCCGCTCTCTAGGAGAAAGAGAGGTGGACGCGGAACATGTGTTCCCGGAGGAAATTTTCCCGAGTTGGGCATCTCTGATCTAGAGGGTTCAAAACAGATGCTTAGAAGAAAAAATTCACTTGGAAATCCATGCGAAAAACCACTAGGAACTCCACACGGATTAAGGAATTCCACGTAAGGTTATGCGTGGAATTCCACGTCAAATCCGACTTGGATTTCTACCTATATTTTTCCACCTGGGTGGTGCTAGCTATGTTCTTTTTCAATTAAATTCTTCTTCGAACCATCAAAAGACATTGAGGATAGAATGAAGGAGACAAGTGGACCCTGGAAGACTGAAAATCTGTCTCGCATCTAATTACGTTCTTAAAACGAACCATAATCATCCATAATGGTAGGAGCTACCGTCGTTATCGTATCCAGTGTCAACACTTTCAAAGTTGCTCCCTTCATTTCCTCTCATCCCTTTCGATCCCTCATCATGCCCATTCATTGAAGGGGAAGAGAGACTTAACTCGATATGCGCTTCGTCACTATTTTGTTTATTCCCTGTCACGAGCGCACCTATTCACCCAGGCCTGTCTCCTGACGAAGATCTCACGTGGGCGCTGATGACTCTGCTTGATTTTCAAGAAAGTCGACCTACTCCGCTGATCATCGATTCCAAGTGCTTCGTCGAACTCTCTGCTACCTACGAATCTTCAGTGTCAAATTGATCACAACTTGTTCCTTTTGTGTCGTTATGTTGATGGCGATGAACAATGAAGCCTTTCTTCGGATTTTAAATTGAAACTCAGGAGTGGATCAAATAACTGAGTTTGCTAAGTTGGACAGTTTTGGGTAGTCATTGATCAACCATTGATCTGTTTTTATTTTCGTACTTCTCTATTTCAAATCTCACTTGAAGAAAATTAATGACTTTTAAAATCTCAGTAATCGACACCTCATGGAGAGAAAGTTTCTCTTAATATCCATTTGACGTGACTGACCTCCTGGTGAATGTAAGGCCAAGGCCGTTTCTCTTCTAACAACGTCTTGAGCTCCCAGGGTGCATTGTTGTTCCTAATGGATCTAGCCACTACCATGTGCTACTGCTTCCAGCCTAATTATGATTTATAGTCCTCAGTACCTTCCGAATTGAACATCCGTTAGTTCAAGTGCAAACATATCCAGTAGGGTTGTTCAAAAAACATCAACTTTCAACAAGTTACGGTGTAGGTTGATATTTTTTCTTATGCAAAGTAACAAGAGACTATGGCCACCAAATGAAAAATACAATGTTTTCAACAAAGTTAGCAACAGAGTCATATTCTTCATGCAAAATCTGCACAATATTTATCTGTTGCTTCATCACGTTGTTTCCAACATGTCTTGCATTGTTGAATGATATATTTTTAATATTTTTTCTTTTGCATCTGTGAATGGTTTTTGGTGTTCATCTACGATTTGAACAACCATCTGAACTTCGCTTATTGTGAGGGATTTATAGAAAGTAGTGGCAAAAGCAACATGTCATTTAGCAAAATCAGTTATGTCTTTAAATTATTCATTTTGAGGATTTTATTGTGTCTCTTGCTTCCTGAAAAGATTTGAGAGTTTGTCATTTTTCAACATCTTATAAAACTGATGTGTCCAATTTGCGAATGTGAAATGAAAAATAAGATCCAAGGACAATAAAGAAGTCAAGGAACTTCTTTAACGTTGTTATTTTTCCATTCCTACTGAATATATATATATATTTTTTTTTTCTGATCTTCAGAGTATTCTTCTGTACAAAAAACTATTAGACGCTTTATTTATTTTGAAACCAAGTTAGGAAAGAAGCAAAGGGAAACCATTTAACATGTAATTATACTTCAAAGTTACGACTGTATTGGCAAAATTTGATGAAAAATATTTCATTTCCTGTGTTTTCATCATGATTTGTGTATGTCACCTCTCTCCCCGACTTACAAAAAAAAACATTTTTCCAAATCTCTATCGATTACAGACTTTGGAGAACAAAATTCTCTAAAAACAGCGGAAATAAGGATACTTTTCACAAAAATAGGGAAATAAATTGTTTGAGCCAAAATTATTATGAATATTATATTAAATTCATTTTGAAACGATTTAAAATCCTGATATTTCAAGTAAAAATATTTTATTCTCAACAAATAAATATATTTTAATTTTTTGACCTAATTGTTGAGTTTTCAACCAAATAGTTCAATTTTCAATCCAATAGATGGATTTTCAATCTAGAAAATTAACTTCTATAAAAATACATCACTACATCACTACACAGCTGAATTTTTAACAAAAATACATTTTTAACCGAAAATTCACCTATAAATTTTCGGTTAAAACAATTAATTAACAAAAAAAAAATAGCAACAAACTAGTTGAAATTTCAATCAAAAAGGTCAATTTGCTGCTAAGTTGAGGAATTATTAATTAAAAAAAAATAATAATTTTCATCAAAGACGTTAAACTTTCGACTAGTAGTTAAATTTTCAAAAAAAAACAAAAAAAAATGCACAACGAAAAACGTAATAGAAGATATTTTAACCAAAAAAAATTTGATTGAAAAATTAATAATTATTAAAGTCATACAAAAACGAAGAATTTTTAATAACATAGTTGAAGTATCTATCGAAATAGATTATTTTTAACCAAGAACTGCATTTTTAACTAAACGAAATCAAATTTCGATCAAAAGAGATGAATTCTAAAACCAAAAAGACAAATTTTCTACAAAACGATTTAAGTTCCAATCAAAAAAAAGGTCATTTTCAATCAAATAGCTGAGTTTTCTACCAAATTAGTTTCGTTCAAGATACAACCGTTTAATTTTTAGCAGTTGATTTTTAAATTATAAAGGATAATTTTTTAACAGAATTGTTGAATTTTTCAACAATATCATTAAATTATTTCAATTTTCTATTAAGAACATCAATTTCAAAACAAATTAGTAAAATTTCAAATCCAAAAAGATGCATTGTGAAAGAAAAATGTAATTTCTAAGATTTTAAGCTGAAAATATGAAAATTTCAAATGAAAAACAGTTAAATTTTCACGAAAAGAGATGAATTTTGAAACTAAAGAGACGAATTTCCAAATAGGAAAAGTTGAGCTTCGAAAATTGAAATTTCCTCTCATTTATCAAAGTTGAATTTGTAGCAATTGAATTTTCAAGCAAAAGATTTTTTTCAGCAATCGAAGCTTCTACAAAAATATTTAAATTTATTCAATTTTAAGTAGCTGAATTATAAAAAGTCCAATTTTAAACCGTTCAATGTTCAATTCTCCAGAATTTTCTATAATTTAATTTACAGCAGTTAAATTTTCTATAAAAAGAACTTGAATTTTTTAACAGTAACATCTTCAAAAGTTCAATATTCAACGGCTTAATTTACAACCGTTGAATTTTCTACTGAAATAGTTAAATTTTTAGCAGTTGAACTTTCCAGCAGAATAGTTAAAATTCCAACCGTTCGATTCCCCACCAAAATAGTTATCTTCAGCAGTTGAATTTTCTACCTCAACATTCACATTTTCTTCAAAAAAATTGAAATTTTCTCTAATTTTCAACAATTTAATTTTCAAAAGTTGAGTTTTCAATTTTGCACAACTCTCGATAGTTCTATTTTCTGTAAAAATAGATGACATTCTAATATTCAAATTTCCAACATGTGTATTTCGAATTTTCTTCAGTTATCAATTGTTTAATTTTTAGCTGTGGAATTTTCAACTAACTATTTGAATTTTCTACCAAAATATTTAAATTTACAACAGTTGAGTTTTCTACTGAAATAGTTGAATTTTCAGGAACTGAAGTTGAACTTTCAATTTTTCACAATTCTCGACAGTTCTATTTTTTGTCAAAATAGTTGAATTATCAACGTTTGATTTTCCAACAAATGAATTTTAAATTTTCATTAGTTTCCAATTGTTTAATTTTTGGCAGTGGAATTTGCAAGCAACTGTTTGAATTTTCTACCCGAATAGTTAAATTTTCAATAGTTGAATTTTGGATTTTGTTTACTTCTTAACAGTTGAATTTTTTAAAGATAAATTTTAACAGTTGGATTTTTAATTTTCTACAACTTCGAACAGTTGAATTTTCTACTGAAATAGATAAATTTTCAACAATTGAATTTCCAACATTTGAATTTTTAATTTTCTCTAGTTTTCAACAACTCAGTTTTAGCTGTTGATGTTTAAACGGAAAATGTTAATTTCCAACCGAATAGTTGTATTTTTTACTAAAATTTTTAGATTACAACAGTTGAATTTTCCACCAAAATAGTTCACTTTCAACGATGGAATTTCTAAAATTTGAATTTTTAACTTTCTTCAATTTTGAACTGCTGCGTTTCTAGTAGTTTAATTTTTTGAAGTTGAGTTTTCAACCGAACATTGAAATTTTCAACAACTGAATATTCAATTTTCTTTAATTCTCAACAAATTACATTTTCAGAAGTTGAATTTTTATTTTTCCAGAACTCTCGACAGTTCTATTTTCATTCTAAATAGTTCAATTCTTAACATTCAAATTTCCAACATGTGAATTTCAATTTTTCTTCAGTTTTCAATTGTTAAATTTTTGGCAGTGGAATTTTGAACCAACTATTTGGATTTTCTACCAAAATGGTTAAATTTACAACAGTTGAGTTTTCCACTAAAATAGTTAAATTTTCAACATTGGAACTTTTTAGCAGAATATTTAAAATTTCAACAGTTAAATTGCCCACCAAAATAGTTAACCTTGTCAGTTGAATTTCCTACCAAAAAATTTTAATTTTCAACAAATAAATATTTAATAATTTGCAATTTTCGGTAATTAAATTCTCAAACGTTGAATCTCGACAGTTCTATTTTCTGTCGGAATAGTTGAATTAGCAACATTTGGTTTTTCAAAATTTGAATTTTAAATTTTAATTAGTTCACAATTGTTCAATTTTTGGCAGTGGAATTTGCAAACATCTATTTGAATTTTTTACCTAAATGGTTGAATTTTCAAGAGATGAATTTTGAATTTTCTTTACTTTTCTTTAGTTGAATTTTTATAAGATGAATTTTTAACAGTTGGATTTTTTATTTTCCACAACTTTGAACAGTTGAATTTTATACCGAAATAGTTAAATTTTCATCAATTGAATTTCCAACGTTTGAATTTTCAATTTTCTCTTCTTTTCAACAGCTCAATTTTAGCTGTTGATGTTCGAACGGAAAATGTTAATTATCAAATAAATAGTTGAATTTTTACCAAAATATTTAGGTTTGCAGCAGTTGAATTTTCTAACAAGATATTTCACTTTTCAATGCTGGAATTCCCAAAATTTAAATTTTCAACTTTTATTAATTTTGAACAGTTGTATTTCCAGTAGTTTAATTTTTGAAAGTTGAATTTTCAACCAAAAATTGAAATTTTCAACAATTGAATTTCCAACATTTGAATTTTCAATTTTCTCTAGTTTCCAAAAACTCAAATAAAACTCAAATAGTTAACTTTTCAATACTGGAATTCCCAAAATGTAAATTTTTAACTTTGATTAATTTTGAACAACTGTATTTCTGGCAATTTAATTTCCAACCAAAACATATACATTTTTGAACAGTTAATTTTTCAGTTTTCTTCAAATTTTAAAAGTCGAATTCTCAAAAGTTAAATTTTTAACAGTTTAATTTTCTACACTTTTCAACAGTTGAATTTTGCACAAAACTGAGTGCATTTCCAACAATTAGATCTTCAGAAGTTTCATTTTCAACAACTGAATTTACAACAATTGTACTTTCTACCAAAATAGTTATATTTTCAACATCTAAAGCCCTACAAATTAAAATTTGTAATTTCCTTCATTGGTCAACAGTGGAATTTCTAGCATTTGAATTATTACCACTTGAATTTTCAACCAAAATGAGATAAATAATCAAGGAAAATTATTCATCAGAAATTTGATAAATAAAAATGCCTCCTATATTCAGCGACGTAGGTTGATAATTATTAGGGACATCGATGTTCATTATCACCAAAGGTTCCTCCATCATTATTATTCACAAACTTGCCATCGATCTCTGGGTCATAAAGGGGACGCAAAGGTCTGACGATCCAAGAGCATATTGTCATTATGACCCTAAGTTCAAGACAATAACTTATAAATATTGAAATTCGTCCCCTGTGTCCTTTTGGTCCCAACTTGAGAGGAGACTGCATAGCAGGTCTCATGAGTGTATTAGAAGACCAAGTCGCCCACGAAGTCCGTGTCAGTGTTCCTGTCGTGTAGGCATCATTAGTACACTATATGAGCATACGATGGGATAGGACTTGAAATCAAACGTGGCGATTGTACTCTGATGGTAGTGATGCTGTCCTGATGGTGGGCGCTCACGGTTGCATTATGTAGACATCGCGACCGAAACCATCGAATCTCCGAACGCTTTGGTTGCGTGGGGGACCAAAGGGTCGGGGGCCGACTTCCGGTCCAGGTCCAAGACAGCTATTATTCCTGGGCGCCGACTGGGTGTGACCGGGCTCGAGATGAGTCAAACACAGTCAAAAAAAGAGAATTTCAAAATCTTTTTTAAGTTCAGATAAAAATGAAGTTCATTTTATCATGAATAATTTTCGCAAAAAAGCTAGGAAAAGATTCATAATCAAAAAATAACATTCAAAAACAATATAACTTTTCGGCTCACTAGAGACAAAAATAACTTTCTTATATTACAAAGGAACCAACATGTTCCGAGGTCAATTAAAATCTCCTCATCAGGGATTATTTATAGGGATAACTAAAGGTATGTGTAATTAATATACCTGTAAAGAAAACACTTTTTTCATTTAGTGTGAAATATAAATTAATTTAGTTTAATGTAAGGCAAAAAAATTTGTATTGAGAAGTTTATTGTTTAATGGAATGTAAATTTTTTTATTATCTAGTCATAGAAAATTACTTCAACCAATTAATTACTCTATACCAAACTTTGTTATATCTTTAGAGGTCCTTCTTTAAATTGATAGCTTTGTTACCTTATCGCTTTATAAATAACATTTCCATCGATTCTCTTTTTCTGGTTTTTTCATGATGAAGAACTTTAATATCATTCCAATTAAAATCATGACCGTGCGTAATCTTATGTTTCGAAAGGACTGAGTGATGCCCTATATAACTAGCATTGCAATCATTGCAATTAATTTCGTAAATAAAACATTTTCTGTCTAGTATGGAAGAACAACAGTGTTAAATGTATTATAATTATATCTGTTTTTTACTCTCTAAATTCGAATTAGTAGAAATTTTACTAATTTCAGAAGTAGCATTGTATCTGACTGATGAATTAGTAATTTTATCACTTTCTACTAAATGAAATGTTCAGATTTATGTTGCTAAATGAATTAGTGAGGGTATTCTACTAATCTGCTTAGTAGTAGCAACTTCCTAATTCGAAGAGTAGAAAAGAATTGCTACGGAAACATATTTTAACAATTTTTTAAAAACATTCTGCTGTTTTTGAGTTTTAATTAAAAAAGGTTAATGTTTTGTCAATACACCATCTATTTCTCCAATGCAGCCAAAATGTGAACTCGTGAAATTGGGTAGAATAACTATAGCTATTGTTCGTTCCTAAAATGTTCCGAAGTTTGTGAATAAGTGGATTCTGATGGCAAAGAGTAAGTTATAACTGCAATTGATTTCAGGGTGAATCGTTTATCTCAGCTTGTTTAAAATGGATGAGTTTTTGTTTTTATTAGTAATCAGGTGAATAGTTTAAAGGGAACTGAGAAAGTGTCGTTAGGAAAAGTTAGGTTAACTAAAATTTATTTTCAGAAAAATGCAAGACCTTCGAGGAATGCAGTGTGCGGTAGTTGGCTAAAATACTTGAAACCCACTTAGATTCAGACACTTTCGCGAAACTGGAAGGTATGAAAAGCAAATATTCAATTATTCAAATATTTTTTTCTAAAATTTGCAAGTAAGTGAAGAAGCTAACCTTCAAGAGTGCACTGGAGCTGTCCAAATGTCCGAATGTAAATTATTATTACATATTCCATTTAAATCAATGATATGACTGATTGTAAGCTTTGTACAATAAGTTTCTCCTTAGTCAAAACAGCTTTTGAATTTTTAATGCTAAAGAGCAAATTAATAAATTATGCCTCTAGCCTCGGAGAACTCGGTCGGGAAATTCTAACTTTCTATAAGTGCTGCCTTAAAAATGTTGCTTCAATCAGGGTAAAAGTTGAATAATAGTCTTATTTCAAACAATTCTGTCATTCGTAACAACAAGTGAATGTAAAATTATTTGTTTCAATAAAGTTTCTAGTGTCTGTCGAAAATTGAAACTTATGCACTTTGTAAATAGTTAGTATTTTCCAGTCAACATGATTTTTTAAAACATAATATTGATAGCAGACTATGTTACATGAAAGTCGACGCACCATATCGTAAACAACTAACAGTTTGAGAAAGGCTTTATTTTTTAATCTCTAACTTGCAGAAAACTCACCCAACATATATTAAAAGATACGTAGATGTTCAAAATTAAAAAAAAATCAATTTACAACTTCTGAGTCGGATTTTTGGGTTAAAAAGATTCATTTTATTGTTGTTACGGATAAAAACGTTGTTTGAAAGAAGCTTTTAAAGTATTTTTTCATGTTTTAAACTTACGCTTTTGAGGCATCCCTTATAATCATCACATCTAGTTTTACTAAGGCACAAAAATTATTATTCAACCTAAATTTTAAACAGAATCTGACACTCTTTTGTCTTCAAAAAAATCTATTTTGAACCACCTTACTGTTAAACTGCGGATAATTCAACAGCTTGTTTGCAATTTTTTCTCTCCCTTGACTGAAAAATTTTTCCAAGTTGAAGATTCAACTCATGTTGAAAAGTAGTTTTTTTGTCGAATTCAACTGTTTCTGATTAAAAATAAATTGTTTTTTTCATGTCAACTACTACATTTTTCGTTCAGAATTCATCTTTTTTGGAATACAAATTCAATTCCTGAGTTAAAAGCTGAATTATTTTGTTTAAAATCAATTTTTTGTGTGTGCAAAATTCCTAATTTCAATAAAAAATTTATCTCTTTGGTTAAGAAGTGAGCTATTTTGTTGAAAATTCGTTTTTACTTTAAAAGAAAATTAATTCTTATTGAAACTGAAATGTAATTATTTCAGTCGAATATTCCAACATTTTATTTGAAAATTCATCTCTTTAGTTTACCATAATACAAAATTCAAAATGAAATCATTCAATTTTAGGTGGAAAAAATATAATTTTTAGTTGAAAATTCAACTATTTCAGTCAATTGTTCACCATTTTAGTTAAAAATTCAACACTTTGACTAAGAATTTTCTTTTTTTCTGGAAAATTGATTTTTAAACTGAAAATTCAACTATTTGGTTGAAAGTTTTTCTTTTTTAGTTGAGATTTCTTCTATTTTCTTCAAAAGACGTATTAGTGGTATAAAATCATTCTTTATGTTTCAAAATTAATCTTGTTGTTTGAAACTTTATCTTTTTGGTGGAAAATGTAAGTATTCATAATTTTAGTTGGAATTTCATCTATTTGATTGAAGATAAGAACTACTTGGTTAAAAGTTACACTTTTTTCAAAAATTCATTTATGTATTTCAGTAAAAGATTCATCATTTTAGTTCAAACAGTTTTTTTCTCTGGAAAATTAATTTGTTATGTTCAAATTTAACTATTCCATTTTTGGTCGAAAGCTGATACTTTTAGGTTCAAAATCCAACTGTTAACTATCAAATAAAAATTTGTTTGAATTATTATTCAAATTCATAGACTTTATAGACAAATTCAAGAAATGATTGATCATGTTTTTAGTATTATTTGTTTATTCAATTATTTAATGATGCCAATGTATTTGAGAATATCTTGTAATATAATTTGTTGAAGATTCCTAAATTAAAAATAATACTTAAATCCCCCAGAAACTGAAAAAAAATTTATAATAACCTCGCGAAACTGTGTACTTATTCTGAGTCGATTAAAAAAAAAGAGAAATATTTCAATGGCTCCGTACTATAAAAAATTATACAAAAAAAAACTTGACATATCTGGATAGAACTTGAAATTGTCAGGGAATGTTTTTTCAGGTATGATATCTTCATTTGGCTATACTGTAATAATAATTAACCATGATATACTAATTAAAAGTATGTAATAAAAATTTTTTATTCTAGGATGCTAGTAAGTATCTGGAATTAATCAAAGACAAGTGGACAGCCGTACATTGTATGGTGCAAACTTACAAAGCTCTCCACCAAGCATTATTTTATATTTTAATAGTTTTATCTAGCTAAAAGAAGAACAGTTACGACTTTGCAGTTGTTTTTGTCTTGTAAAACCTTTTAAGATTATTAATATTCTAGTTTTAAGTATTACAATAACATGTTTTCAATTTGGATTGAACTGACTTGTTTTTTAATCGGACCTAATCCGACTTTAATGATTTAATAATATATTTAAATAAAATTCTTTCCGTTGAAAAAACAGATTTTAAATTTAATTGAGACAACCCTTTGAAATAGTAACCAGCAATATATTTACCGATTCATTTAGTAGTAGCATCAACAATTCCTTTAGTAGATATAGTTACTAATTCATTTAGTCAGTTATTCTTACACATTGAATTATTAGATTCTTACTAATTAGCAGTAAACGAATCGGCGCTATTTGAATTAGTAGAAAACTACTACCAATTAGTAGTTTTCTACTAATTCAGAATTAGAGATATTTTGATCATTATTTTTGTTTTTAGTATGATTTATTCTGTTATGAGCATGTTGTTCAATGAATTCAAAAGGGTAATGGTTAAGAAAAAGAATTCGTTCGCATAGTTCTATATTTTTTCCATGGAATATTGGATGTGATAATTTGAGGGCTCTATTAATCAAATTTTTGATGATTCCTATCTTATTCTGAATAGAGTGATTTGAGAGAAAACTAAGTGTTCTACCTGAACAAATCTTTTTTCGATGCCAGCCAGTTACAATATGTCTTTCATCTGTATTAATTAAAGTCAAATCTAGAAAATTCAATTTTCCTTCAGTTTCAATTTCAACTGTCGACTGTAATTTTAGGTGTATACTATTGAAAGCATTAGGAAGAGTGTTAAAATTATTTTTATGTACGCTAAGTACTGAATCATCAACATATCTTGCACAGAAATCAATATTGAAATCAATTCCAAACTTTTGTTTATGATAATTATTATTGAATTTGAAAAATACCGAATGAAAAACATATTTTCTAGCATCAAGAAATTGTTTTTTCGGAATTTTGGTATTAATTTCAATCAAATCCCAAAGTTTCTGTATGGCCATTTCACTCTTTCGTAAGGGATATTTGGAAACATAGCTATTACATCAAAAGAGACAAATATGTGCTCTAACGGTATTATTACATTGACAATGAGTTTTAAGAAATTATGACTATTTTTAATTGATATTTTTGAGACTGCTATTGATTTTTTAATATTATGACTTAATAATTCTTCTAATTTTCTATTCGGAGAACCTATTGTTGAAATAACTGGTCGTAGAGGGTAATCATCTTTGTGAGCTTTAACAAGACCATAGGCTAAGGGTAGATTAGTACTAGTTGTATCAATATCACATATTTCAATATTATTACCTAAGTATTTATTAGTGCTCATTCTATCTCAAATTTTGAAAGTACTTTTTTGAAGCATTATAGTGGGATTATTCGGAATCAATTGAAAACTATCATCATTAAAGATGTGCAACATTTTTTTAATATGAGCATCCCTATTAATTGCTACCATTATACCTTCTTTGTCTGATTTCCTGATCATTAATTCAGGATGATTACAAAAAATTTGTTTTAATTAAACCCTTATTAAGTTCTTTTCGTAGCAAAGTTTTTGGATTATCATTTCTTTTTGAATCTTTAGATAAACCCATAAAATTTGATTTAAATTCTTCAATTTTATTTTCAGGTACTTTTTAAATATTGGATTCAATGTCTTTAATTATTTCAGGTCATTGATTATAGTTTTTTCACTTAATTTGTTGCTAAAACCATCACCTAATCTCAAAATGTTAATAACCCTCTGTGGAATAATTACATTAGAAATATTTAAAAACCAGGGATCTGGCTGATCATGAAAGAGAGCTGAGTGAATATTTAAATGTAATTTTTGTTCAACTTGTTCCTTAAGGATATTCAGAAATTTTCGATCATGTTTAATTTAATCTTCAAGTGAATTTTTATTAAGTTTTGTTTGCCATTCAAAACATTCTTCAATGATAAAGGAAGGGACTTGTTGACTTAATTTCTCAATATTTTTTTAATCTTAATATTCAAAGAATGTATCTGTGAATGAATTTCCTTTATAATCAAAATCAATAGAGATTTTTTATATTTTTCAGTATTTATATAAATTTTTTTTTTTTATTTCTCTCATTATTGAAATCAAAACTAACATTTTTATTGATGTTATACATTTTTTTAGGAAAAACCCCATGAATTTCGCATTTGATCAAAAAGTCTTGTTGTAAAATTGTTGATCTCAATTTTGTACTAATTGAGTAAAATTGTTCGATATTTTTCACAGGTACACATATCACATCAATACTATCACCCCAATTTCGGTCTATATCATTAAAATCCACTTTAATAACAGGAAACAATCAATTTGAATATGAATTTTTTCCATACCCCCCCCCCCCCCTGGCGGGAAGTGTCGTCGAAACATAAAGGATTATTGTGGAATTGAGTTTACATATTTTTATCTCAATTTTATTGTAAGAAATTTTTTTTGAAATGTTTTTGAAATTTAATTGAAAATTCATTTTCATTTTAATATTGAAAATTAATTTATTTAATTAAAAATGTATTTATCACATTTTTGGTTAAAAACGTATCTATTCTGTTGAGTATTCAACTATATGGATGAAAATGATTCTTCTTTTGGTTAAAAATTCGATTAATTGTGAAAAATTCAACTTTCAATCAAAAATTTTCTGTTTGTTCTAGAAGGTTTTGTAAACCTTCCAGAAATAAGATTGGGAGTTAATAGAATCTGTATAAAAACTTCTAGAAGAAAGAAATTAATTTCTAGAGCTGTAGAGATTTATAGCCCAATAGTAGGTAATTGGATTTTTTTTCGTAATTTTACCAAATATTTTATAGTTATTATATTATATATATTATATATATTATTATATATTTTAATATAGTTAATATATTTAGATTCGCAACAGTCGAATTTTCTATCAAAATAGTTAACTTTTTAATGCTGGAATTCCCAAAATTTAAATGTTCAAATTTCATTAATTTTGAACAAATGTATCTCTGTCAGTTCAATTTTCAACCAAAACATATAAATTTGCTTCATTTTTTAAGAGAGAGAAAGAAACATTGACAAAGACACAAATGGCGGAAGTTCACAAAGTATTAATGAAACAAAAACATTTATCAATTCTAATCAATAATTTTTAATTATCCATGCAGGTAAAAGTAATATTACTGTTGTTCTTGAAAAGGAATCATATGTTTAAAAAATGCAAGAATTATCAAATGATTCTACAACAAGATGACAACATTTTTTTAAACTGAAAATTTCAAGTATTCTACTTTTTGTTGACAACCTATATTATGTAGATGAAAATTCAACTCTTTTCTTGAAAATTCATAAATTTTTGTTCTTAAGCTGTTGAATTTTCTACCAAAATAGTGAACTTTTCAATGCTGGAATTCCCAAAATTTGAATTTCGTTAATTTTGAGCAACTGTATTTCTAGCAGTTTAATTTTAAATCAAAACATATGAATTTTTGAACACTTGATTTTCCAGTTTTCTTCAAGTTTTAGCAGTTGAATTCTCAAAAGTTCAATTTTTAACAGTTTCATTTTCTACAATTTTCAACAGTCCAAAATTTCGAGTTAATTTTTGGCTGTGGAATTTTCAATCAACTATTTGAATTATTCGCCAAAATAGTTGAATTTACAACAGTTGTGTTTTCTACAAAAATAGTTGCCTTTTCAACAGTTGAACATTTCATTTTCAACAATTTTCAGCAGTTAAATTTACAACAGTTGAATTTTTCACAAAATAGGTGAATTTTCAAAAATTGGATCTTCAAAAGTCCAATTTTCAACAACTGAATTCACAACAATTGTAATTTCTACCAAAATAGTTATATTTTCAACATCTAAATCCCTAAAATTAAAATTTGTAATTTTCTTCATTGTTCAACACTTAAATTGAAAAACTTGAAAAAACCACTTGAATTTTTTACTTTTAATGAAAAAAAGAGGGGAAGTGGGGGAAATGTTAATCTTTAATTTATATCATTGTTCTAAAATGAGAAAAATAGTCTCAAGAATTGAAGTCTGTAAAAAATGTCGTAAATTTTCCCACTAATTTTGTAGGTAAAATTTCCAACTTTAGGTAGGAAAAATTATTTTCCTAACAAAGTTGGGAATTTTCCAAATATTGTGGAAAATTTTCCTTTTTGAGTGGAAATATTTTGATTGGTTTGGGAAATTTTACATACATGTTTGGGAATGGAAAATTCCTATAATATTTGGGAAATTTTCCCAGAAAATTTCAGAAAATTTCCCACTAATTTTGTAGGTAAAATTTTCAACATTGGGTAGAAAAAAATTATTTTCCTAGAAAAGTTGGAAATTTTCCCAATACTTTGGAAAATTGTCCTTTTTGAATGGAAATATTTCGATTGGTTTGGGAAATTTTACATAAATTTTTGGGAATGAAAAATTCCTACAATATTTGGGAAATATTTCCAATTTATACTCAGAAAAATTCTCACTTCCATATGAAATATTTTATTTGCCTTTGGAAGATTTTCACATAAGTTCGTTTATTTTTGGGAAAATTTCCTCATTTTGAAGTAAAATTCCCAAATAAATTAGGAAATTTGTCAAAATTTATTTTTGAGAAAATTTCCTATTTTTAAAGTACAATTCCCAAATAAATTTGTTAATTTTCCCTAATTTATTGTCGGGAAAATTTCCTACAATATTGGGTATGTTGCGTTTCAATAATTTTTGGGAAAAATCCAAAAATAATTTTTTACAGTGCTTGTATCAAATGGTATCAAATAGCAACAGGAAGGAAACAATTTTGAACTAAAAATGTAACTTGAAAAGAAAATCTTAAAGGTATAAAAATTATTTTTGGATTTTTCCCAAAAAATAAATTTTGAAAAATTTCCTAACTTATTTGGGAATTTTACTTCAAAATGAGGAAATTTTCCCAAAAATAAACGAACTTATGTGCTAATTTTCCAGAGACAAATAGAATATTTCCTATGGAAGTTAGAATTTTTCTGAGCGTAATTGGGAAAATTTCCCAAACATTGTAGGATTTTTCCTTCCCAAACATGTATATAAAATTTCCCAAACCGATCGAAATATCCCCATTCAGAAAGGAAAATTTTCCAAAGTATTGGGAAAATTTCCAACCTGTTTAAGAAAATAGTTTTTCCTACCCAAAGTTGGAAATTTTACCTACAAAATTAGTGGGAGAATTTCTGAAATTTTATGGAAAAATTTCGCAAATATTATAGGAATTTTTCATTTTCAAACATGTATGTAAAATTTCCCAAATCGGTGGGCATTGTGGAATTATGAGGGGAGGGGAAGTAGGTGAAGTAGGAGAAGCGCGAGGAAGGGAATTAGGGGAAATAAAGAGGGACCAGGGTAAGTAAAGGGCGGTTGAGGGGAGTGGAAGTAAGGGGAAATGAGAGGAGATAAAGTAGGGGAAGTGAGAAGGAATTAATGGAGAGCAAACAGACAAAATGAGTGGAAATCAGGGAAGGAAAAGAAAGAAAGTTAGTGAAAATAAGGGAAGTGGAATTAAATGAAGTAAAGTGAATCAATGGAAAGGAAGTAGGGCAAATAAAGGGAGGGAGGTAGCTGAAGTCAGATGAAATAAGATAAAAAAATTTGGAGAAAGATTGAGTAAATAAAAAAAGAAAAAGATTGGAAAATGATTCAAAATAGGAAAAAGGAAAGAAGGACAAGTAAGGGGAAATAAGCGGAGTGGAATTATGTCGAGGCGTGGAAATGTGAGAAGGGTAAGTAAGGGAAATGAAAAAAGGAATAAAAATTGAAGTAAGATGAAATGAGATGGAGGAATTCAGGATAAATTAAGGAATATAAAAGGAGGAAAAGAATGAAAAATAAGTGAAAATGAGGAAGATGAAAGAAGAAGTAAGGGCAAATAAAAGAAGTAGAATTAAGTTGAGGCGGAAAAATGTAGAAAGGGTGAGTAGAGGATGTTAAGGAGAGGTAAGGAAAAAGAGGAAAGTGAAAGTAAGAGAAATTAAGTGGAATGAAAATAGGGGAATCAGGGCAAAGGAAGGTGGACTTAAGTAAGTGATTCAAGAAATTAGGAGAGAAGTACTGAAAAATGAATGAAGGAAATGTAGAGAAAGTGAAGGGATATAAGGGGAGGAAAAGTGAGAGTATTTATGCGAAATGAGGAGAGGAGAAATGGTGCAAATTACGAAAAATAAGGGTGGAGGAATAGGAAAAGTAGAGGGAAATGAGAGAAGTGAAATTATGTAAATTAGGGGACATGGGGGGTGGGTGAGTAGGGAGAATAAGGGGAAATGCGGAAAGTAGAATGAGGTAAGGTAGGGGAAATAATACGGAAAGTAGGCGAATTCAGGAAAGATAAAAGAAAAGCAGGTGGAGCGAATAAAAAAAAAAGGGGGAAAGTAGGGGAAATGTGGGTAAATAAGGGGGGGGGCAATTGGGAAAGTGGAATTTAATGAAGTAAGGAAATGAGGGGTGAGGTAGTAGGGAAAATGAAATGAAGAAAAAATTTTTAGTTGAAAAAATTGATTTCCGAACAAAAATTGAACAGATCGCCAACAAAATAATCTTTAATTTATTTCAATGTTCTTAAATGAGCAAAATAGTCTTAAGAATTGAAAAGTATTCTCATACTAGTATCAAATGGTTTAAAGTCTCATTGGGACTAACTGCTATGATAATAGCATTGGCTCCCAGTAGAATCGCAGGAAAGCACACCTATGGCCACGTCTCACTACCCTTAGATGGGTGGCTTCAGGACACGGAGCGACGCAAGGATTACAGTCCTCTGCATCCATTTCGTTTTTTGGTACCCGGTGATTGGTTTAAGGTTACGAACTAGTGATATATATGTCTGTATAAGAAGAGTCTCAAGAATTGAAATCATGTTTTAAACATGATTCATAAAATATATAAAAAACGACAATACCTCGACGAGGAATAATTTCAAGGTCGACATCCAAAGATACTATTCATGTTCCATCCGCGCAATCGTTCTTCGTTCATATCCTTTTCCACCCTTCCCTCCTTTCCTCTCCTCACCATTTCACTTCGCTTTTTCATATCGCCGCGTATTTTATATTTTTTGAAATCCTATCTGATCCTCCGCGACTGATTTATATGCACGATGATGGTACACGCGTGCCGGCACTACCAACGAGGATGCGTGCCCATCATATCTGAGGAATCATCGGACGATGCAAACAGAAAATAACTGGATTACCTTTATTTTTATTTGCTGCGCTTTCGGGAAAAAGAGAGCGCGAGAGACCCAAAAATGACCAAGATCAAGAAAGAAAGAGAAACTTCGAGTGGTGCGTTATTGTTCTTGGAATGATTCGAAATAAAGATTTCACCAGGAACCTGTGTAATAAAATCTTTCGGTTTTCCAAGATAGAGGTGCTATATTCCAGGAGGGGAGAGTAGAAATAGAAAGGGTTGAACTCTGAATCTAGAATCAGAATCAGAATAAAGATAAATTTAATTTAAAAGAATAAAAAGTAAATGACTCTAGTGGACTCGAGTCCAAAGGAGTGTCAAAATATTGGGTCGTTATTTTCGTGGAAGGTCTCTCTTTTCTTGTGGCGATGAAAAGATTGCAAATTGGAGATAAATCAAGTTCTTGATGGTGACGTATATGTATGATATCAAAATGCAAGGAAGGAAGATTCCAATATGATAATTCCTTGCTTTGTTGTCACAGACTTCACAATCTTTCCTATATTTCCTTTTTTCAATAAATTTTTTTCTTTCCCCTGTTTTCGAAAAGAATTATATTTTCTCTCTTTTTCGACACTTTGTTGAAAATTCATTCTATTGGTTGAAGATTCAAAATTCCTATTAAAATTCATTTTTTCTGGTTGAATACAACTGCTTTGGATTCAAAATATAAATATTTTTCGGCTGAAATCCCAACTTATATTTTTTGTTCAAAACTCATATTCTTTTATTGAATGTTCAAATACCATGTTCACGACTGAACTCCTTTGTTGGAATGCATTCTTTTTTGGATTTTTAAACTAAAAATTTAAATATTTCATTTTGGTTTAAAAATTCGATTTCTTGATTTCTGAATTCAACTATTTTGTTGAAAATTTAACCTGATGGTTAGAAGCCCAACTATTCTCTTACAAATTCAAATTAGTGATTGAAGATTTATCTATTTTGTTGAAAATTCATCTTTTATCGTTGAACATTTAATTTTTTTACTTAAAACTTAACGATTCCTTTTTTGGCTGGAAGTTTGTCTTTTTTATTAGAAAATTCAACTATTGGTTCGAAAATTAATCAAGCAGGTTGAAAATTCAACTAATTGGTTGAAAATTGATCTATTTTGTGGAAAATTGCTGGTCTTTTCCGTAGAAAATTACTGTTCTACGTTGAAAATTCAACTACTTGATTGAAAGTCTAAATAGTTTCTTAAAAATTTATTTTATTACTTGTAAATCCGTACCTTTAGTTGAAAATTTAATTATTTTGTTGAAGATAATATTTTGTTCCTTGATAATTAAACGTTTCAACTGTAAATTCAACAATTTTATTTTTGGCAGAAAATCTATCTTTTTGATTAGAATATTCAACCATTTAATTAAAAACTTATCCTTTACAACTACAACTACTTGATTTAAATCTTAACTGCTGTTGAAAATTCAATTTTCGAAAATTTAACTATCTTGTTGAAAATTCGGCTTTTTTGGTAGAAAATTTGTCTTCCCTGTTAAAAATTCAACTACTTGGTTAAAAGTTAAACCACTAGGTTGAAAATTGATTTTATAAACCAAAATTTTTGTTCGTTCTTGAAAATAATTTTTTGTATCCTGAAAAATGTACTATTCTATTTTTTGTTTGAAATTGGTAGTTTTTTGTGAAAAATGCAAATATTTAGTAAAAAATTATTATTTTATTGGAAAATTCATATTTTTGATTTGTAAATTAAACTGCTGCGTAGAAAGTTTAGCTCCCTGATTGAAAATTAATTTTTTTTTTATTGAAAATTCAACCACCTTCCAAAAAATGTCTCTTTTTGGCTCAAAAATTAAATTTTTTGTTTGAAAATCGAATTGTTTTAGTCAAAGTTTGAGATTTTTTGTTTAAACATTCAACTATTTGTAATTTGACCATTTTTCTTGAAAGTTTAACTATTTGGTTGTGAAATCTGACCAATGTTATAAATTTTTAATAATTTTTTTTAACACAACTGTTTGGTACAAACTGCATGTTTGTATTTTGAGAATTCAACTTTTTTGTTGAAAATTTGATTATTTTATAAAAATTCTAATTTTTTGTTGTTGAAAGTTGAACTATTTGGTTGTAAATTTTGACGAATATTATAAATTCTAAATATTTTTTTAATTCGACTGTTTGGTACAAACTGTATATTTGTAGTTTGAGAATTTAACTTTTTTGTTGAAAATTTGATTATTTCGTAAAAATTCTGACATTTTGTTAAAAATTGATCTTTTTTGGTCCAAGGAGCAACTTTTTAGTTCGAAATTCATCTATTTGTATTAAAAATTTATTTCCTTTGATTAAATAAATTCTCGGTTGATAATTCAACTGTCGTGTAAAAAGATTCAACTACTTGATTAAAACGGCAACTATTCTTATTTTAATTTAATTATTTTTCTGCTTAAAAATTAACTTATTTGTTCAAAAATTCAAATTTTTTTTTGAAAATTAAATTAATAAATCGAATATCGAACTAATTTATTACAAAATCATCTTTTTTGTTTTAAAATTTTTCTTTCTTTCAAAGAAAATTTATCTTTTTGGACAGAAAATTTTAAAAAGTGATTCTTCATAGCTTGAAGGTTCAATTATTCGGTTAAAAATTTAACGATATTGTTGAAGATTTGTTTTTTTTTGCTCGGAAGGTCAACTATTTGGTTTCAAATACAACTGTTTGTTCTAAAATTAATTTTGTTTGGTTTTTGAAAATTCAACTATTTTGTTCAAAATTCAATATATTTTGACTCAAAATCTAATGTTTTTCATGATCAATTTAATATTGTATCCATACAATCATTTTACTTAAAAAAATTGATTTTTCTATTTTTGTGAAGATTTACCCTATTTCCCCTGTTTTGTGAGTAGTTTGGGCTCTCAAGTCTGTTATCATCCGATTTTTTTATCTTCTTCACCTACTTTCAATATCAAATTATCAGTTTTATTTTCCAAACAATCATTGAAAATAGTACACGGAAAAAATAATTCATTAAACAATTGAATTAAAAAATAGTTGACTGTCCTATAGGATTTTTTGTCTAAGTAATGATAACCCATTCGATGTAAAGATATCATGGAAACAAAAAAAATCTGAATTAATTCACTAATAAAACAGTTCTGCAAATTTATTCATCACAACTATCTGAAGTTTGACCTCAATGTTTTCTCAATTCATAGAAACAAAATTTCCACAAATTAAAAAAAAATGTAACATCTATCTGATAAAGTGTGAAGTTGTCCGCTGATTGCACCATACCGAGGTAAACTTTCCGTGGTTACAGTTCTATAACGTGCTGCTTCAAGCAGAGTCAACCGTCGATATCTGCGATTCACCACGGAAAGTTTACCTCAGTTTGGAGTGTCCACCTCGCGCTGACCCTGTTTGACCGATTTCCTGCAACAATTAGCGTCTTCAGTTTTTACTGTCTTATCGATAGACATTTTATTATTTTTCCCCCTCTGATCACGTTATAACACAACTTTTTGCACGAATACAGCTCATAACAACGCATAAGCCAAAATTTATGCGGGGCGGTTTGATTACCGCGATATAAGGTTGATGCGGACACAGAACTCGGAGACAAGAAGAGGACATACATCACAGGACTCGCATCACAGGACTCGTTCGGAGGTTTCTGGTCTCGGTCATGGGGCACCATACTCGTATTCTGGTATCCTTCATCTTCTCCGCCACCTTCTGCTGCGCCCTGATGGTCCTCTGGTGCACCACAGTCCACACAGTTCTTCTCCTTCGCACCCCCCCCCCTGGAGGTCCTCCCTCTCGCTTGGTTGCACGGCTTCAGCCGTAAACGAGATAACGAGATCAAATTTATGGCACCCAGATCCAAAAACGAAAATATGATAATCGCGGCTAATGCCGAACTGGCAAGAAAGACCACGAAAGACTTGGTATATATAAAGGCAGCTTCTTTCCCGCACCGCGACCGTTTCGCTGTCTCCTTTGGATTTTGCGCGATGTCTTCTTCTTCATGGCAAAATCGATGATCCTCGTTAGGGGTTGTAATTAATTTCATGAAGATAAGAGCACGAGTTTATCACTGCTCCAGCGTATGGATAATTCTGTTCAGTTTATTCAATGCTCACCGCTCGTTTTTCCTGAAAGCCATAACGAATCGCTGATGCGTGACATTTTTCGTTTAGGGTCATTTTAATTGTGGGGAAGAAAGCTGCCAAGTTTGTTTCAATAGCTATTGTGAATGGTTAACTTTTAGTCTATGTTCAAGAGGTTTTGTTTTGGATTTGCGCGGTTTTTGTATAGTTGTGATGTTGTAATTCAATTTTTTAACATTTTTTTGGGCAGAACAACCATCAGTAACCGAAGCATTTTCACCTGTCACAACCACCCTTTTTCCAGGAGGCTTTTATTTTTTATACTACTTCCGGGGAAATGAATTTGGTGACACTAGATTGGCCACCCCTTTCCAGGAATCATCCTCGTTTTTAGTATCCCTTTCCGGGACAATTTTTCAAAGGTGATGTGAAAGGTAAAGGTAATGATAAAAATTGAACAATAATTTTGCTGATATTTTTCAAAAATGGCACTAATTCTACTTTTTCCAAAAATTGCTCTCTGTTGCAATTAATTTCTCACTTTGCCTTTAAACATATTTTCGAACTTTTTCGCTGCAACAATCTACCACTTCAAAAAAGGCAATTACAGAAGATTTTTAAGACTTTGAAGATTTCAGAAGATATCAAGGGGCTTCCAAGATTCTTAAATTTTATAAAACGTTCAAAACGATTAATAAAAATTTCACGATATTTCAACAATTCAAACAGAAACTAGGGGGTTTGAGGGACTCTAACTATTGTTAGAGATTTGAAAGGATTGTATGAGGTTACAAAGCTTTTCGAGTATTTCAGAAGATTTCAGAGAACTTTTCAGATTTCAAGATATTTAAAGAGACTTGAGAAAATTTCTTCTGATTTCAAACGATCTCGAAGTTTTCAAAATTTTTAGAGAAATTTTAGGAGATATTACAAATTTCAAGATCATTTACGGGAGTTCAATGTTTTGCAGGTTTTTGAAGCGATTTTACCAGACTCACGCGATTTTATAGGATCTTCAACGACTTTTAAGAGTTAAAAAATTATCAAGGATTCGTAATGTTTTAAGGTATATTACAAGATTACAAGAAATTTTAGAAGGTTCTCACGATTTTAAGGAATTTTAAAGGGATGATAAGAATATCAAAGGATTTCAAAGATTCCTAAGGATTTTGAGAAATTTGAAAGAATTTCTAAAGAACTTCAATGAGTCGATGAAATCAAACGGAATACTAAAAGCTTTTAAAGGTTTTATACGGATTTCATGGGATTTGATGGGGTCTTAGACGATTTCAAAGATTGAAACTTTTTTGAGGAAATTTAAAACGATTTCCTGGAATATCACAAAAATTGGGGAATTTTACAACTTTCAAAAGATTTTAAAGAATATAGTGTATTTTGGAAGATTTCGATGGATTTGATGAGATTTTGAAGAACTTCCTAGGATTATCGAAAATTTAAAAAAAAAATTAAAATTTTCTAAGAAACTACAAATGCAATCGTAAGATTTCAGAACATTGAGAAGATTTCAACGATTTTTCAAGGTGAATGCCAAACTTCAAGGGATTTCAAGGAATTTTTAAATATTTGAGGGATTCATAGGATTTCAAAAGAAATTAAAATATTCCATCATATTATAAGGAGTTTCTATAGATTTCCAGATTTGGAAAGATTTTAGTGTATTCTCGGAATTTCAGAGGATTTCAACCAATAACTAAGATTTTATAGGATTTCGAAGCTTCGAGTGTATTTTAGAAGATTTCAAGGGATTCCAAGGAGCTTTATCAGATTTTTCTTAAGTTTAACAGCATTTCAGTGGATTCAAAAGATTTAACCATTTTCCAGGGAAATTTGAAAGATGTTCCAAATTTCAAGATATTTTACGAGATGTCACAAAATTCAAGGTATTTGATCAACTTCAATGGCTTTCAAAGTATGATGAAGAGTTTAGTATGTTTTGAAGATTCCGAAGAATTTAACGAGATTTGAACATGTTCAAGAAATTTTAGAGAATTTACAAGAATTTCAGAAAATTTCCAAATATATTGCAAAGGTATAATCCAGGATATAAACGATATTCAAAAAATTCGAAGTTATTCTAACGAATTTCTGGAGAATTTTAGGGAATTAGTTGAACAAAGTGAAATTTCAAGGGACTTTTAAGGATTCCAGATATTTCAAAGGTTTCACTATATTGAGGAAATTCATACGATATCAAAAGAAATTTTAGGATTCCATAGCAAGTCTACGGATTGTGAGATATTTGAAAAGATTGATGAGTTTTCTGTAATTTTTAGAGGATCTCAACAAAAGGTGTTCTTAAAGAATTCTGATGAATTTCTGAACTTTCAGGATATTTGAAAAAATGTCAAGCGATTTTACGGGAGATACGCTAAAAAAAAACAATGTTCTTGAACCAAGAGAACGGTTTTTTTTATAGTAATGAAAATTTAGTTTAATGAAGCGAATTTTGATTAATTCAATACAATATTTGATTGACCCAACACATTTTTTTTTCGTTGATTCAACCAAATGCCACATACCAAAAGGTTTGGTCAAAACCACTAATCAAAATAGCTGGGCTAACCAAATATTTTGCTGTTCATATAATAACCATATTCTATATTTAAATCAAAAAAAATTTCCTTGATTCGACCAAATCCCTTTTTGAGTGTGTATATTTTGTATACCAGATTTCAAGAATAATGAGCTCCTCGATTTGATATTAAAATTGGTATGTTTCCAACTCCTAAAAGGAAGAATATATCATCCATGAAAAATTAATTTTCTCTCAAGTGAAACATCAAAACTTAGAGAACTTCTATTAAGTCAATGAACACAAACGTGGGTAAAAGTCTGCTAATTTGAAGACATGTGAAATTTGAAAAATTGTACCTCAGTAACCTAATTTCATCCCATCCATGAAGATGCGATTCTTCTGATGTTGCTGAGAAACAAAATTTGTGACCCTTTTTTTGTTGGGGAAAGAAATTGGTGGTAAATGTAACTACTTTCATTTTTTGGCCTTAGACACGGAGAAAAATGGGTGTTTACTCTTAACATCTAGATGTTTCAGATTAAGCTGGGGTAAGTGCACCAGTCTCCAGACATCTATCGCTGGTCCTGGAAGTGAAATCATATGAAAGAGATTGACATTTATTTTCTAACCTATTTTTGCCCATTTTAAAAATCTTTTTTCAAACCTTCCAAAAGTAGTGTCCAAGCTAAGAATCGCTGTTCAATCACCAGTATATTCACCCGATTCATTGTTCGACTATAGAACAGCCATCTAGATGTTGAAGATCAGTTTCTGTGGATATTGAAAGCATGCAATGCAGAGCGTCCTTATCTCAAATTATTTGTTTGAAAAGTACTCGATCCAAAACTATTTACAGTATTACTATTAATATTTCCCAACAAAATATTACTAGTCATCATTTCTTGACAAGTTCACAAACGGAGCGAAGAAACATTGAACGACAGTAACCAACATGCAGCCGAATAATTCTGCATGTATGAAAAAGATATTCAAGTGGTTCAAAACAAAACAGACAAGATGACGATGCTTTTGTTTCAAGAAAACTTTTTCTCTGAATGTTAGGATAAGTTTTGCCATCAGAATAGCTGCCGCCACTAATATCATCCTTACTAATCAAAAGCTTGTTGTCCCAGCTTCATCAAGCGGCCGGCAGAGAGGCATGTTTTCTTGTACGAGTTCATCATCTTGGATGTTTCAGTTTGTCAAAAAAATATATTTAGACCTTATATCTCAAAAAGATAGCAGTTGCCACGTGTCAATATCTGCATGTTTGGCGCTAATATATTATACTGAGGATATCTACACCAAAAAGAAATTCTTTGCACTAGTATACAAGGAACCAACTATTTTACCCAGTTAGCACAGGTGCCTAATTTGCAACCCTAGTTGGAATGACAAGGTGTATCTTAATAAAATAGGTCGCTTCAGCCAAAATATACATCTATTTTCACAGAGCAAAATAGTTTTAATGACTGGAATCAGCATTGTTGAACCGGCGAACTGAGTTCCAAATTTGAATAATCCTGAGGTGCGTCATGTATATTTCATATTATTCTGTATGAATGTAATTGTTCCGAATCTCGGAAATCATCATTACAGTTTTGGAGAACATTTCTTTCCCTTGGACCTGAGTTGCTGTCAAAGAAAAAGTTACACTTCCAACAGATTCCTTTCATGTATCAATGCAATTGGACAACAAAGCTAAAACAACACCAAATCTACTTGAAATTGTTTATGAAACAGTCTATTGTAATTATGATCATGCATCTACTCCACTAACATTAAAACTATTTACAACGGATGTGAGCAATAAAAATTCGGACAATAGACATGTTAATGAAAGTATGTTTCCTTTACCAGTTTGATATAATTTAATCAACTGTATGCCCACCATTTTATTAGTGAGGAATCCTTGTCAGTCCAACTGGATTTAGTTCAGCTGGAGCCAATTGTTGATTTTAAAGACATAAAAATTGTCAGTGGTCATTGATGAAAATGGTTAATTGAGCCAACTATTCAGGTCATAAGATATGGTACTGCTATTTTATAAGCTGGTACTGATTGAAGAGTCACTGCAACAAATGAAATTTTTCTTCCAACCAATAAAATAGCAGTCTCAACTAATAAAATAGCACTACCATACCTTACTTACTAACTAATGGCGATCAGTTGCTACACAAAACTGATCAGTTTTACCATTGAAGTAGTTGTCGCAGCTAATACCATCTCTACTAATCAAAAGCTTTCTGTCCCAACCAACCATTTTTCCAGTGCAGGAAGACAAGTTTTTCTTGAAAATGTTAACGTAACTCACATTGTATGGACGTCTTTGCTGGTCAGGATGTAAGGAAGAGCGTAAAAATAATGTATAGAGTCGGCTAGTGCTCAGCATCTTTGGTGGTTGCAAGGCTTGGTGGGTGAATAGGGTTGAAAGTAGGAGCACTCAATTCATCAAGGAGTCGACGACGGCACGTAATTTAAGACTGCTTTTAACTCTTGGGTGTCGCAATTTATGTGAGCTTCTTATAAAAGAATGGCGCTCACCACACTCTACACAACGCCATCGCGACACTATTTCTTTTTAACGGATTTAAATAGAATATGGTATGAAGCCTCTATTTTGTACTAATTATGATATCCAAAAATATTCTATGAAATTTAAGGAATGAGTTTAAAAAACTGATATTCCACAGGATGAATTCATTTGTCTTCGGGACCATCCATATACTACGTTAGCAATTTAAGGGGGGGGGGGGAGAGGTTTACCCAAAAGACTACGGTTGTAAGAGGGAAAGGAAGAGGGAGGTCAGTGGAAGCAAATTTATTAACTTAAATAACTTTTAGTGCATTTCCTGATGATAAATTTTAACGAATTTTTCAAAATTTTTAAAGCTGGCCCTACAAAATTATTCACCTTTTGAAAAAATTTTCTTTTTACCCTATTTTTTTTTTAATTTCCCTGTTTCTCGTTATTTCGCTTACATGAGAATTATTTTATTGGTCATTTGTTTCATTCTGATAGAAAAAAAATTCAAAAATAAAATATGTACTTCTTTAAACGAAAAAGAATACAAAACTTAACTATTCCATTTTTGGTCGAAAATTCATCTTTTTCAGGTACAAATTCAAGCTTTTGGTTAGAAAATTTCTTTAAGTTAAATATTTAACTACTTGGTCGAAAATTCGTGTATTTTGTTAATAATTTGTCTTATTTTGTAAAAAATTTAAATTTTCAGTTACAAAAATTATTAAGTTGGACATTGATCTCTTTTGTAAAATTTTTAATATTTAGTTGAGAATTTGTTTCTTTGGTTCAGAAGTAATTTTTTCCGGTTGAAAATGTCACTATTTTAGTATTGGTTGGAAACTGATATTTTTGACTGGAAATTGATATTTCTTAGTTTAGGATTCAACTATTTTTTGAAAAATCAACTGTTCCGTAGGAAATTCGTCTTTTGGACTTGAAAATTCAACAGTTTGGTAGAAAATCCAACTATTTGGTTGAAAATTAACTTTTTTGTGAAAAATTCATATTTTTTGTTAGAAATTCAACTATTTTATAAGGAATTTGTCTTTTTGGTTTGAAAATTCCACCATTCAGTAGAAAATTAAACTACTTGGTTGAAAATTATAATTTTTTAATAAATTAATTTTTTCAGTTAAAAATTTATGTGTTTATGTAGAAAATTGAACTATTTGATCAAAAATTGATCCATATATTTGAAAATTCAATTATTTAGTAGAAAATTGACTCTTTTGTTTCAAAAATCACATTCTTGTTGAAAATTGAACTCTTGTTTTGAAATTTTTCTTTTCAATAATTTTTTTACTTGAAAATGTAACTTGTCCGTTTCAGGTCGAAAATTTATCTTTTCATATGTTGGAAATTCAACTATTTGGTAAAAAATTCATGTCTCTTTTTGAAAATTCGTCCTTTCAGGTAGAAAATTCATCCTTTTTGCTAAAAAATTATCTTTTTATTGAGGATTATGCTAATTTCGTTCAAAATTCTTTTTTTTTGTTGAATTCAACTAGTTGAAAATTTATTTTGCTTTGTTATAACCCAATTTTTCAAAGGAAACATTTATCGATTCAATTTTTGAGATAGAAGCTTACAGTTTTTTTCTTGAAAAATAGAATGGAATTTGGTTGAAAAGTATTATTTTTGTCCAACATTAAACTGTTTCATTCAAAGTTCGTGTTTTTCTTGTTGAGCATTAGTTTTCTTAACTAAAAATTCAACTATTCCATTCTTTGATTGAAAATTCCTTGCTCTTCGTAAGAAATTTAACAATTTTGTTATAAATTGGCTTTTTATTGATAATTAAAATTTTCGAGTCAAAAGCCAACTTTTCCGTAGAGACTTCATTCATTCGAATTCAAAATTTTATTTTCTCTTGAAACTTTAATTATTTACTTGGAAATACATCTGGGTAGGTTGAATCAACTTCTTGGTTGAAGATTCGACTAATTTAATGAAAATTAATATTTTTTGTTATGAATTTTTTTGTATGAAATTTGCTTTTTTCGCTCGAACATTGAACCATTTGGTGAAAAATTAAACTATTTGATTAAAAATTAGACTATGTGTTTGCAAATTTAATAATAAAGTAGAAAATTAACTTCATCATTGAAAAATCATATTTTTGTAAAAAATAGAGCTATATATTTTTCAATGGTTAATTTTTCTTTGGATAAATAATATTTTTTTGATTTGGAAATGCAACTCATTCATTTGATTTCGTTTAAAAATTATCGATTCCATTTGTGATTGGAAGCATATAGTTTTCAGTTAAAAATTTAACTATTTATTTATAAATAGCTAGGTTGTAGGTTGAATCAGCTATTTTGTCAAAAGTTTAAATATTTTGTTCTCACGGATTGAAACTGCATTTTTTATTGTGAAAATTTATTTTTTAATAGTTGAAAATGGACTGCTTTGATAATAATAATTCAACTTTCTTCGAAGAAATGTGTATGGCTCAAAAATGTAACTAATTGGTTTAAAGTTCATACTGGATTCTATATACTATCTAAATTAATTTTGTTCAAAGAATTCTCTTATATTGTTTTCCTATTTTGATTTAAATTCATCATATTTCACCAGTTTTGAGAGATATGGGGAGGGGGGCGAAAATAGCAAAAAATTGATAACATAGTTTATCAACGACCCCTGAATCTAGGATAATTATCAATCTTTTTTTCGCCACAGATAGTATTTTAAAAATTAAATTAAATTAAATTTATTTAATTAAAATAATTAAATTAAAATTAAAAATAAAAAAATTTAATGTAAATTCAGCAATTTTTTATTCTTTCGAAAGAATTTTATTTTCAACTGCAATCAATTTCTGAGATCATCAATTATTTTTTCTTAGAGTGGTTCAAGGTATTTCAGTCAGTGAGTTCGGTTGCAGCAGATTCCTTTTATTTGGGGTAATTTGTCAAAGATTAAGGATGTTATAAATTGAGGCGGCAGTACTTGTTTTTCCTCTGCACCATTGGTCTTCTTCGCGAATATAATAACAGCAATTGGTTATTATCTCACGTCTTTGATATTCAAGACCAAATCTTGTTTTTTGTGTAGAATATATTCTTAATACCTTTTGAGTAGAATAAAAATATATTTTGGAAATACTATAATGATATTTATTACCCTTGAGAAAATATGTTTACATTTGTAGTAAAGTAAAAAATTAAATCATTTTTAACATATATCTGAATTGTACAATAAGGTGGTCCAAAAATGCATTGGCAATTTTTTTGTCGAATTTGTATGCATTTCGCCAGGAAATTTTCTCGAATCCGCACAGAAATAAATCCATTTTTTTTTGTTTTTTTCAAAAAAAAAATGATATGTAGAGGTGGCGCAAGACCCATGGAGTTAAAAAAAAAGGTATTTCGCATAAAACAGACGTATTTTTCAATTTTATTCAGAATCGTCAATATTAGCTACATTGAGTTGAAACTCAAAATTTATTCTGACAGTTAGCCATTGAATAAGAATAAAATATTACTTTTTAAATACCACGCCCTTACCTCTATTTTGTAGGGTCTCAAAAAACCCCATGAGGGAAAAAATGTGTTTTGCGAGTTTGTGGCGCTAATTATAATTTATTTGCAGTTTTTGAATGAAAATTCTTTCTAATACATGAAATACAACTTCATACTGATAATTAGATGATTACATGAATCTTAACAATTTAAAACAATTTGTTAATGTTTTTTATTATCTTTCTCTTAGAATAGGGATAAAAAAACGATTTTTTTTTTTTTAATGTTCCACGTTTTATTCAAGTATCAACTACAGTAAGTTAGAAGTTAATTAATGTTAACAAAAAAAAAGTGTAAATAGTTTATCATTATTTTTGATGCTATTCTCTTTAAATAATGCTAGAAATTGCGGGTTTTTTCTCAAATTTTCACATTTTCGTCCACTTTTCACTTGAAGTGAGTTAATATTTGATTCTATTCAGCAAAATGATTTTTTAAAATAATTAGCATTCTTTCTAGCCATCTTCTTTTATATCAATACTAGATAGTTGCGCTTTTTCTTTTGAAATTTGTAACTTTTTGTCCACTTTTTGTTTATAAGAGGTAATAACTAAGGCAAGCGAAAAATAAATAGTTTTCCAAAGAATTCATTATTATTGTCAATAATATTCTCCTTGCTCAATAACAGAAACTTGCACTTTCCTTTATAATGTTGAACTATTCGTCTACTTTTTACTCAAAGTGACTTATAAATTCATTAAATTCAGCAAAAATGAATGCTTAAAAAAATTATTTTTGTTTATAACTATCTTCATCTATATTTATACCAGATAGTTGCGGTTTGGCTCTCAAATAATTAATGCAATTTAAGAAAAAGAGTTGTTCGAACAATTTATTATTGTTTATAACTATTTTCCCGTAGATGAGTGCTAGAAATTTGCGGTTTTTCTGAGATGTTTAACTTTGCTTTTCCTTTTTAGTTATTATCAAATGATGAATAAACATTAGAGAGCATCATATTCTAAACATTCTCTTCCTTTTTGTAAATATATTTTTCTGAGAGGAAACAGTTGTTTGAAATATTTTCAAATTTTCTATATAGATCAGATTGAATGTAGCTTTTCTTTGGAGTGGTTAATGAGAGCTTTTTTGCTTTAATTAATATTTTTTCAACTTTTTCAAAAGAGTTTAAAAAATTCACGTAGACAAAAATACAATACTGTTAAAAAAAAACTTTTGAAAATACAATATTAAAATACAATACTGTTAAAAAAAATGAAAATGGAGAAAAAATTTGAGAGTTTAGAAAACATAAAATTTTTAGCACTTATCTAAGAGGAGATAGTTATAGAGAATAATAAATTGTTTCATTTACTATGTTTGTTAGTTTGCATTATTTATCATTTTGCTGGGTAAAAAGTGAGTAAAAAGTTAAAAATTTCAGAAGAAACGCAACTATCTGGCATTGATATAGAAGAAGACAGTTATAAACAATGATAATTTGTTTAAGTAATTATTTCTGCTCAATTGCATTAATTATTAACTGAGTCTGAGTGTAAAGCAAACAAATAGTTGGAAATTATAGAAAAAACCACAACAGTCTAGCATCATTCAAATTGAATATTATCAACAATAATGATACATTTTCTGAACAATCAATTTTGTGAACATTAATTAATCATTCACCTCATCCTAATTGAAAATTGGACGAAAAGTGCAACAATTTCGAAAAGAATTGCAATTTTCTAGCATTATTCTAACATAATATTATCACCAATAATAACAAATTCATTAAGCAATCATGCTTGTTGACATTGATCCTTACCTCACACTGATCGAAAATTTTACAGAAAGTGGAAATTTTTATTAAAAACAGCAACTTTTTAATTCTATTCTGAGAGAAAATTGCTGAAAATAATAGTAAATTATTCAAACAAATAATTTAAACATGTATTCATTAGTTTAGAGTAGTGTTTTGTGTATTCGAAACAATTTGCGATTTTTTCACTGTTAATGTTATTTTTTACGAATAAAACAAAGACTGCACATCCCACAGAAAAATAACAAATTACAAAATTTGTAGATCTTTTTTGAGTGCACAATTTTTGTTTCATCATCATTTGTCGTATCTTGTCTAGTTTGACCGAGAGATTGAATTTTTTGATTTTTCATTGTTTTGTGTTCAATAAAAATGTGAATTTTCAATTTTTCAAGAAAATTTAGAAAGTTATTATAATAATCTTGTAAGGCGTGCAAAAAGAAACATTTTTTTTGCCTTGAATTTTTTCGTATTGTGCGTTTTTTGGCTGAAAATGTTAATTTTCGTTTCTTCCTGTAGATTTTGAAAATGCCGTACGTCTATAAATTATCATTTTATCGGAAAATGAAATGATAATAAATTGTTCGAATTTTTGAGTACTATAAGCGGCCATACATATCATTTTCAAATTTTTGGAAAAATGGTCCGAAAATTTTTCAAAATGCTCTCACTTTTTGCATTTTCATCCAAAAAGGCTGACTAACGAACTTGACCTTTAGTTTATGAGACTTAAAGAGTATACCAAAGGTCAATTGAATCGGTTGATTCTTTCGAAAGTTATCGTGATCACAAACAGACATACCTGCATACAGACATACAGACAGACATTCGTAAAAACCTGTTTTTTGGGTTCAGGGGCTCTCAAAACGTGGACATCAGACAAAAACCGAGGGGGGTGGGGGGTCAAATTTTACACAAATCTAATACCTTCTCTGGATGAGAATGTAAAAATCAACAAAAAGTGAAGTAGTTAAATCGTAAGTTGAACAAATTGATTTAGAAAAAAAAATTCTTTCCAACCAAACAATTCACTTTTAAACCAATGTGATGAATTTTCAACTAAAATTATGAATCTGCAAATGGAATGGTTGAATTTTGTACCAAACGGTAAAAAAATTTCCCACGGAATAATTCAATTTTTAATAACCAAATAATTAAATTTTCATCCAAGAAAGATACATTTTCAACCTAGAATAGAATAGTTGAATTTTCTGTTTCGAAACAATAATTTCCAACAACAAGAAAAATGAATTTCAAACAAAATAGTTCAATTTCGAACTGGAGATTTCAAATCTTCAGTTAAAATAATTTATTTTCAACAAGATAGTTAAATTTTCGATCAGAGATTAATTTTTAATAAAAATGATGAATTTCCAACTTGAAAAATTACTTTTTTTCAAAAGAGTTACACTTTTAACCAGGGAGTTGAATTTCCAACTGAAAGAGGTGCCTTCTCAACAGACAATGTGATATAATTAAAATTTAATTCAGAAAAGATTACAATTTTAAATAAAAAACAGATGAATTCAACAACAAAAAATTTTCAAGAATCGTTGTGTTTGCGAATAAAAAATAATGTTCTGTCAAGAGAGAAAGCGAATTTGAAACTAACTGTTGAATTTTCGAGGAAAAACATGAATTTTGAACTAAGAAGATCAACTTTCTACCATAAAGGAAAAATATTCAACAAAACACATAAAGTTATTATTTAGTACAATTAACGACTAACGATTAACGATTAAAGATTAACGATTTAAATAAATGCTCATTGTTCCATTCATTTCGAGTTAATGTAGAAAAAAATTTAAAATAAGCCATATTAATATAGAAAAAAAAACACATTTCTCTGCTGTTCCATAATAGGGACATGCATTATAAAACACCTGTACAAGAGTCCAATGGGTGTTTCATAATAGGTAAATATGGGTCATTCCGCTTTTTCATAAATATAATAACTTTACTTAGACTAAATTGAACTTTTAATAGGCGTTTTGCATTCAGAAAATATCAGCCCATTCATTGACATAAACATTTTGAAAATATATTCCACTATTGTTCCAAAATAACCGAAAATCGCAATAAAACCTCAAGAAATCAAAAGAGATGATGAAGTGAAACATTCTTCGATCGTTTTTGTATATCCAAAAATATGAGAGAAAACAAAGTTTTCATATTTTTATTTTTTATTCATTTATATTTTATTCATCAAGAACACACATCAGTTATAAAAGTATCAATAATTAATAATAATAAAAAAAACATACAAAAAATAAATAAATCAGATGTATAAAACAAATTTTTACCTTAGAGGCAATAATCCGCGTCAGTCCTAACATACGTCGAAGCGAATGACATTTGAAATTTCGTTGCTCAATTAAGAAAAATTAACTAAGTTTATCTTTGCGATTTTTTTAAAATTAACTGAGAATATCTGTGATGCATTTCTTTCTATTCTATAGTGCTTTACAAATTCCAAATAATTATGATTTATTAAAACAATTTTTATAAGGAAATTCAGAGTTTTCTATTGTTTAACGAATAGACTCAATTTGTTGACGGAATCAACTAAGATTGTGTCTTCGATGAGTTTTTCTCATAATGTTTCGCAAATTCGCAAGAATTATTAATTATTAAAAATTAATATTTTCGTATAATAAATCAATTTTGTTCTTCAAGGAATAGGCTTAATTTTTTACAGATTCAACTAAGAATGTATTTGCGATCACTCTTTTCTGTAGTGCTTTACAAATTCAAAGAACTATGATTTATTTATTTAAACAATTTTTGCAAGGAAATTCAAAGTTTGTTTTTTTTCAACGGACTCAACTAAGAATGCTTTTTCGGTGACTTTGATATTATACTTTGCAAATTTACAAGAATCATTCATTATCAACAATTTTCATAAACAAATAGAGAGTTTGGCTATTTTTCAACAAATATGCGTAATTTTTTCACATAATTATCTAAGAATATCTTTGCAATTACTTTTTTCTATGATGCTTCGCATATCTATCTGGACTCTTCTCGAGTCGAGATCATTTACTGTGTTTTTCTATGAAAATTGTTATGCGTCGACATTTTATAGGTTTTTCTTCCAAAGTTGCATGAAATTGTTTAGATTCGCACAATTATTTATTCTGCATCGTCAGAGGGTATCCATGCGAAGCCGTGTTCAAATCAAAATCATTGAAGTAAAAATTAAGTTCATGGTATATTATTGAACTTCATTTCTAAATAAAATAATCACATGTAAATTAAATTGGTCGCGGGCGGAGCGCGCGTATGAGGCTCTAGTGAAATTATAAAAAAGCATTGGGAAACTATAGATATCAATAAGAATTTCCCAATATGTTCAAAAATGTTCACATTTCGTAGTTAAGAATGCTGTGGAAACAGCTAACAAACTGATGTGACGTAAACAGCAATAAATAAATATGAGGCCTTAGTTGTTTATAAAATTTGTTATTAAATGAAAAAATAGTATCATTACAAACCGTTCTGACAGCTACTGGATTTAGTTTTGGACGTTAAAGAAAAAAATTACAAGTACATAAAAATTTAACTAAAGTATCAAACTCAGAGATTCTAATAGCTGTCACAACGGTTTTTAAGAATACTGTTTTTTCATACAATAAAAAATTTTATACACAAATTTTTGGTTGTCCGATGGGTTCGCCTTCATCACCTATTGCATCTAATCTTGTTCTAGAAGATGTTGAAAATAGAGTCTTATCTAAATTAAGCTTCAAACCATTTTCTTTATGCGTTACGTGGATATTTTCACTATTATTCCTACGGATAGAATTCAAGAACTGATAAACACATTCAAAAGTATAGAAGAATCTTCACAGTTTACTTTGAAAACAGAAAACAATACTCTAAATTTTTCAGATCTGTCTATTACTAGAACTAAAAATGTAAATTTGAATACTATTTGGTTTAGGAAACCGTCATCGTCAGGCTCATATTTGAATTACTATTCTCACCATCAATTTAGTCAGAAAATTTGATTAATTAAAGGTTCAATTGATAGTTGTATTGAACTAAGTGACATCAAATTTAGGAAAGAAAACTTAGACAAATGAAAAATTACTTCGCAACAAAAAATTATCCACTTCCATTAATTGAAAGCGTCATTAAAGAAAGAGTACGTAAATTTACGAAAGCTCAATTAAAAATAGAAAAAGAACAAATGGCTCAAAAATGATAGACCAACTAATTTATAGGTTTCATTGCCATATGTACAAGGGTTATCAGAAAGATTGAAGAATGTGTTAAAAGAGTTTGCTATTGATGTATAATGTAGAAATGATCACATATTAGAAAAATGTTTTACTAATATAAATATATATATATATATATATATATATATATATATATAATAATATATAATATATATATATATATATATAACGAAGGAAATGGAATTCATTTTTGTGTGGATTCGAACAATGCATAAAAATTCGAAAAACGAAATTTCCAATGCATGTTTGAACCACTCTGTTGTACATGCGTCTTCCTGTATCCTCCTTGGATCATAGGATCTGTTCACCCTCGTTCAGCTGGAGAGCCCGCGAGATGGGTTTTGGTTCTGGACGTTATCAAATCATCGTTTGTTTGCATCTAATCCCTGAATTAATGATTAAAACACCCTATTTCAAAGCGGCGTGATGTGACGGATCTTAAAGTTCGCCGCATGTGTTGGTACCAGTTGGGCTCTAACGGGTGACGTGAGGAAAGAATCGGTCATCCGGATGAAGAGAAATCTATTTGAATAGAAAGCCGAAGGAATAATCCACACAGGATCATTTCCGGTTCAATCATCATTAAGAATTTAGGTTTTCAAAATATTTCCTTGGATCTGATTGAAATTGAGGGCCCGGATCAAAGAACTGGTTATAAATTTCTGCTGTTTATAGTTGAGAGAACGTTCATGGGCCGTCCATAAACTATGTGAACAATTTTAGTCAACCCAATATTTTTTACTAATAAAAGTTCAGATTTGTTTTTCTTCAATTATGAATGAATTTTGTTTAATAATTAAAAAAAAAATTAGAAACATTAATTAAAAATATGAAGACATTTGGAATGTTTTTTTTTTTGTTTCCCTCCAAGAAGAAATGCAGTGCAAAGTTTTCTCAAAAGAGGGGAAATAGGGTTTTTTTTTTATAAAATAAAGGAATAAGAGGAGTATACATGTTGCTAAATAAAATTGATGTGAACACCATATTGAATTCAAGATTCAAAACCTTGAATAGTACCCAAAATTTTGAGTCAAAACATATTGAATTTTTGACAAAATAGTTGAATTTTCAACAAAAAATGATTTTCTTTCAAGAGAGAGGACTTTTCAAGCCCAAAAGACGAATTTCGAACAAAACAATTGAATTTTGGACAAAAAAAACGGCTTTTTCAAAATAGTTAAATTTTCAAACCAAAAAGACGAATTTTTAACAGAAAACTTATTTTCAACCGAAGAGTTGCATTGAACAATAAAAATTTCCAACTTTCCAACAATAACAAAAATCAACAAAATAGTTCAAATTTTGACCAAATAGTGAAATTTCCAATTCCAAAAGACGAATTTTGAACAAAATAATTGAATTTTGGACCATAAGAGACGACTTTCTCAATATAGTTAAATTTTCAAGCTACAGATATGCATTTTTTACTGAATTGTCGTATTTCAAGATAAAAAAGATTCGAATTCCACTGTAAGATGAATTTTCTACCAAAAAAAGTTTTTTTTACAAAATGGTTGAATTCCAAACGAGATGAATTTTCAATCAAGAACAATGAATTTTTAACCAAATAGTTGAGTTTTCAACTAAAAAATATATTTTTGAGCCAAAAATGGAATCGTAAAGTTACGATTTGAAAAAAATTAATTTTCAATAAAAAGAATGAATTTTGAACCAATTGAATTTAACCAAAAAATACGAACTTGTAACTCAATAGTTGAATTCCCAAACGAAAAGATGAATTTTAAAGAATACATGAATTTTCTACCAAATAGTTAATTTTTTAATTTATCAAGACAAAATATTTAGCAAAAAATCGAAAAGTTGAACTTTCTGACAAAAAAATTAAATAATAACAAACAAAAAAATGGTTTTTCAACAGAAAAGTTAAGTTTTCAGCTAAAGAGGTGAATCTTGAAAATAATGAATTTTCAACAAAACAAAACAGAATTTTGAACAAAAAAGTTGAATTTTTAACCTGAAAAATATGATTTATCAACAAAAAATTAATTTTCCACCAAATAATGAATCTTTATATAAATAGTTTAATTTTCCACCAAACAGTTGAATTTTCAAACAAAAATATAAATTTCAACAAAAAAATAATAATTTTTAACACCAAAAGAACGAATTTTCGTGGAAAGAGTACAATTTTTGAGCCAGAGGAGAAGAATTTCCGGCAAAGTAGTTAAATCATCATCTAAAAAGTCCAATTGTTATTAAAAAATATAGAATTTTAACTCAAAATGGAATAGCTACATTTTCAGTTAAAAAATTAATACTCTACAAAACAAAAGTCAACCATTGAGATGAATCTTCAACAAAATAGTTAGTTTTTAAAAATTAGTTCAAATTTCAACCATGTAATTGAATTTTTAAAAAAACAATGTAAATTTCAAATTAAATAGAACAAATGTTTGAAAAAAAATTAGGTTTTCAACCAGAGAGATGAATTCTAACAAAATGAATTTGCAACAAAATAGAATCATTAAATTCTTAATTCAAACAAACGAAATTTCTATTGAAAGTTCAATTTTCAACCCGAAAAATATGAATTCTCAAGAAAACAGAATCTTGAACAAAACAGTTGAATTTTTAACCAAAGAATATGATTTATCAACAAAAAAATAATTTTCTACCAAATAATGAATCCCTATAAAAATAGTTTAATTTTCAACCAAAATAATTGAATTTTCAAACAAAAATATAAATTTCAAAAAAAAATAATTTTCAACATCAAAAGAACGAATTTTCGTGAAAAGAGTTCAATTTTTGAGTCAAAAGAGAAGAATTTCCGGCCAATTAGTTAAATCATCAACTAAAAAGATCAATTATTATCAATACAAAATATAGAGTTTCATTCAAAATGGAATAGCTACATTTTCAGTTGAAAAATTAATACACTAAAAAAAAAATCTCAACCATTGAGATGAATCTTCAAAAAAAAAATTAGTTTTCAATAAATTAGTGCAAATTTCAACCCTGTGATTGGATTTTTAACAAAACAATGTAAATTTTCACTCAATTAGAATAATTTTTTAACAGAAAAATTATGTTTCCAACCAAAGATGTGAATCTCAAAAAAAAAAATGTGTAACAAAATAGAATTATCAAATTCTTAATCCAAAAAGACGAATTTTCTACAAAAAGTTCAATTTTCAACCAGAAAATTTGAATTCTCAACAAAAATTATCAATCTTCAGCTAAGAAAAAAATTAGTTTTCAAAGAAGTATATTAACTTTGAATCAAGTAGTTGATTTTCAACCAAAAAAGACGAATGTTCAACAAAGCAGTTGAATTTTCATCAAGAAGAGATTATTTAGTCAAGAGAGACAAAATTTTAACCAAATTGTTGAATTTTCTCACCAAAAGGTAAATTATCAAGAAAACAGTTGAATTTTGACACGAAAATATAAATTTTCAATCAAAGAGTTATTCTTCAACAAAAAAGTTATTTTCAAATCGAACAGTTAATTTTGACCCGAATAGTGGAATTTTATGCAAAAATAATCAAATTTGTACTCAAAATTGCGAATTTGCGAGAAGACAGCTGAATTTTAACCAAGAAGATAAAAATTTTTGGTCAAGTAGTTAATTTATCAACTCAAAAATTAATTAAAAATACCAATTTCAAACCAAAAATGGACTAATTATAGATTCAGTTGAAGAAAATATTCCTCAACCAAAAAGAAACGAATTTTCAACCAAAGAAATGAATCTTCAACAACAACAAAAAATTAATTTTTAAAAACGTAGTTCCACTGCCAACCAAGTAATTGAATTTTTATAACATATATATATATATATATATATATATAAAAATAAGAATTTTTTCATAAAAAATATAAATTTGTAACCAAATAGAAGCAATCTTTAACAAAATAATTGAATTTTCAACCAAACAGTAGAGTTTTCAACTCAACGAGATGAATTTCAAACAAAAAATATAATAGTAGTTTTTTTAACAATAAATAGTTGAATTTTCTCATGAAGTCTTATTGATTAGATTTGTATTGAAGCGAGGAAACAAGTAAATGGTGAAAAAAGGGATGTTTCTTACAAACAGGGGGAAAAGAAGAATTGAAGAAATGGTACAAGATGGATATAGGTGAAAGAGTATGAAGTCTGAAATATAAAAGTGATTTTAAAATTCATCAAATTATTATTGAACTTTTTTTTTGAAAAAAGATATTCCAATAAATACAGGACAACTCATCTTTCGAAAAATTCGAAAATTTTGTTCAAAATCAGCAGGAAACGAACGTAACGTTCTTTGATCCGGTACCGATAGTGTCCTTCCGAGACGAAACTGGATGAAGAAGGATGGCAATTCTAAAATAGGAATGGTCTATACATCGTGAAAAGAATATAAAAAATTCTTATTGGAAAATTATCGAAGGATCTCCAAAAATCACCCGTTACAAGATTCGAAACAGAACACTCAGAGGCTAGAATATATTCCCTTAATTATCCTGTGTGTGCATTCTGAGTGTGAACTCTCCATTAATCATAGGAAAAGAGAAGGGTAGCAGGGTATATAGCGAGGAGCGATTTTAATTCAGACTGCCCGCTCCATATGTATTCTACGTAGCCCACAGGATCATTAGTAACCTTAGGTGGACACCACTGAGTCGTTCTTCATCCTGATGATGTCTCTGCCGTAAGAACCTCTGATCCGCATTGTCATTGGTCAGATCGAATCTTCTTAAGAGAAATGCCCACGTCCTATTGGCCATCAATTAAAAAGAGAAGTTCACCTCAAGTTCGCCTCAAGAATAAAGAAGAGATGAAAGGAGTCTTGGGGATGAATGAGTCTTCGCTACTACTGTTCGAAGAATAATTCTTTGTCCATCATAAGATAGACGTTTCAATTCACTTGTTCCAACCGAGAAAGAATAGTATTGTTATTATTATACCATTAATCCAAATTCCTTTCGAAGTAGGCGTAACTCGTCCGGTTCCAGCCTCGTTATACTACCGGCGATTAAAGAATTCATATGATAAAGAAAGTAAAGGATGTGCGGTAGAAGGGATACAGTTTAGATCAATCTGGAGCTTCACGAAATCATGATACTTCACAGTTTACACAAAAATAGTCAAAATGACTGATAATCTCATTTTAAAATCGACAATCTTCACTCCAATGATATTTACTGAGCATAGCTCTCCACGCGGGCTCATTAGTACTGAAGATCATTTGTTTTAGGCACCTCTCACTCCGCTGACACTCTTCACCACACACTTTTTTAGGATATTTTTCGAATACTTTCCTGTCCCGGCATAGAACTTTAACTTCCTTCAGGTCCATGTACCTTCTCTTGCAAGCTCTTCTGTTCCTTGGGCTTATTATATTTTTTGTCGCCTTAGATTCCCATTCAGACAATCCCACCAATCTTTCCATGATCTGCCTCTGAAGCCTCACAGTATCGGCTTTGTCCATGAGTGTTTTACCGCACGTATTCAGCAGGAATTGCATAACCATCGCGTTAAGTTTACCCCTATCCTTTTCACGGTAGCGAGACCTGAACAAACCAAGAAAAGAATAGGAGTAATCTTAACGCGATGGGTATGCGATTCCTGCGGAATATAAGCGGTAAAACGCTAATGGACGAAGCCGATAATTAGAGGATTCAGAGGCAGATCATGAAAAGAATGGTGGGATTGTGTGAATGGGAATCTGAGGCGACAAAATATAATAAGCCCAAGGAAAAGAAGAGCTTGCAAGAGAAGGTACATGGACCTAAAGAAAGTTGAAGTTGTATGGAGGACAGAAAAGTGTGCTGTACTGTTATCTAATTAGCTTCTTTTTAAAGGCAAAAAAGAATTTTCGCCCACCCAGAAGTGGGAGACGGATCTAGGTATACATATAATATGTAGAAATACTTTTAAGAAAACAAAAATTTTTGCATAAAATATTCGTTTCTTTTTGTTCAAAATTAATTTTGTTCTAATAACTATTCAACTATTCCAGTTAGAGTTTCCCAATTTGAGTTAAGAATTTACTTTTCCTGGTTAAAAAATAAAATATTTGGATACAATTTTAATTATTTTGTTGAAAAATAGACAATTTTTTTCGAAATTCATCAATTTCAAATGAAAATTCAACTGTTTTGTAAAAATTTTGTCTTTTTGGCTTAAAACTTCCAACATTTGTCCAAAGTTTTCCTTCTGTCGATTAAAAAATATTACTCGGTAGAAATTCCATCACTACATTTTCAACTATTTTTGGTTGAAAATCCAACCATTTTTGGTTAAAAATCTTAATTAAAAACTGAATTATTTGGCAAAAATTAACTTATCCAGTTAAAACTTTATTTGTTTATCAGAAAAATCAACCAATTTGTTGAAAGTTGAACTCCTTTGCACAAAATTTATTTTTTTGGGTTGAAAATTCATCACTTTAGTTAGAGATTTCATCTCTTTGGCTGAATATTTAAATTCTTTTTTTGAAATTAAACTTTCTTTGTTATACGATAATTTTCAAAACTCACTTAATATTGATACGATTATTTTCTAAACTATTTTATTATTGGTTGAAAATTAATTCTTCCAGTTGAAAATTCAACTATTCGTTTAAAAATTAACTTCTTTGTTAAAAACTTATATTATTGGGTAGAAAATTCAACTGTTTTGTAGAAAATACGTTTTTGTTTGTTTTTGTTGTTGAAAATTCTTCTTTCTGATTTGAAAATTCCTTTATTTTGGTAGAAATTTTCTCCCTCTATTTCAAAAATAAACTATTTGTGGTTAAAAGTTAATCAAGTTTGTTTGCTAAATTTGTTATTTTTTTTTAATTCTTCTTTTTTGGTTAACAATTGTATATTTTTTTTTTAACTGCAACAATTTCCTTAGAAATTTTTTGTTGTTGTTGAAAATTCAATTTTTTATGGTCTTTTTGGGGCTGAATATTCCACTATATTGGTATATATTCAACTATTCTATTTTTGGTTGGGACCTTATCTTCTTTAGTTTGAAATTAACATATTTGGATCCGAATTTTTTTTTTTAAATGAAAATTCAACTATTTGGTTAAAAATTCATGTATTTTGTTGAAAATTCCTTTTTTTATAGAAAATAAATCTTTTTGCTTCGAACTTCATCTCTTCAGCTAACTATTGACATATTTCGCTGTAAATTTATTTTTTTGTTGAAAAATAATTTTTAACTTGAAATTTAACTGTTTCATTTTTTATTGAAAATTCATCTCTTTCAGTTGAAAGTTCGACCACTTCGTTCAAAAGTAAATGTGTTGTTGAAAATTCATATCCCCGGGAAAATGAAACTATTTTGTAGAAAATTCGCTTTTTGGGCTGGCAGATTAAATACTTTGCTTGATTTTTTTTTCTCTCTTACCAAAAACATATTTTCTTTTTGAAAATTTATTTCTCTTGTTACGAATTCGTCATTTTGGTTTGGAAATTCATCTTTTTTTGGTAGAATTTTCCTTCCTCTGGTAAAAGGCCCACTATTTTTGGTTCTTAAGTCTAGTATTATTTTGTTTGACAATTCGTCGCTTTTGGTTAAATATTTAATCATATGGTTAAAAATTGAATTATTTAGTGGAAAACTTAACAATTTTCTTAGGAAATCATCCTTTTGTTGACATTTTTATTTTTGTCTTAAATTCATCTTTTTGGGCCGAAAATTTCTTTATTTTTGTAAAAAATTCAACTAATTAGTGGGAAATGTACTTTCTGGTTGAAAATTCAACTGTTTTGTAGAAAAATTCGCCTTTTTCGTTGAAAAATTCCACAATTTAATTGAGGTTTCTTCTGCCTTCTGACTGAAGAATATTTTCCTTAGTTGACATTTCAACTCTCTTGATGAAAATTTGTTTTTTTGGTTTAAAAATTTATCTCTTTGGTTGAAAATTAATTTTCTTGAATGAAAATCAAACTATTCCTTTTCTGGCTCAGATGAAAAGAAAAAGACTATTTGGTTGAAAATTCATAAATTTTGTAAAAATTTGTCTTTTTGGCAGAAAATTAATCTTCTTGGTCGAAAATCCATCTTTTTAATTAAAAATTGAACTAGTATGTTGAAAGTTGAACTCTTTTGGTAAACATTATTTTTATTTCGCTAAATTTTCTAAAACATTCCTTGTTTTAAAAATATCGTTAATGACTAACCAAAGACTTTCATAAAAAGGATAACAACCGCCACGCGACAGATGTGAATAAAGTTCCGTAAAAATTAATTTTCGATTCCCGAAAGGAGATTACTATGGTGTTTCTTCGCGGAGCGACACAAGGATGAGTTCCTTCTCATTTGCCCTTCCTTTGAATTTCCAAAAATTCTATCGTTTCAATTTTTTTTTTATTTTGCGTTTCAGAAATTGGTTGACTGCTTATGAGGGTCAATTTCGGAATCAATAATTGTAAAATGAAAATGCTAACAATTTCCAGGGTAAAATTTCCGCGCGATTACCTCGACCGACATAGAAGGCTAGTATGTCCTGCCTTAACGACCGCTTCATGGGAAATAACGTATAAAACGAATTGGCTATAAAGTTGGTAGCAAACCGTGACAGTACACGGCCGATATATTCGTGTAAGTATTCCGCGCTCTGCGTGTAACTCGTGTAACCCATAACTTGACACCCCCTGTATTCCGGATGCCGTAACGAGTATCCCGGACATATATCAGAATAATCTTATGGAATTATAGATATATAGATGAACGCTGGATGTCCCTTAGAGTGCGTTCCCATACTGGATGAGAAATATGTGTACCAAGCGTAGTAAACAAATTAGCAAGAAAATATTGCAACTTGTAAATTGGAAGGATTAAGCTATACAATTCCAAACTAATTATTATTAATACTAAAACACGCTTAAGGAGCTGTACATAAATTACGTAACGGATAATCGACCCTCTCCAAAAAAAACCCTCCCCCCTGAAACAAACCGTAACAAATTATTCATACCCCCCCCCCCCCCCAACCTCTTCCTGATAATACATGCTTTGCAGGGTGAAAATCTTTTTTTTTCAAAATTCTATGATTTTTCCTTGACTAATTTTTTTTTCATTTGAAAGATATGAATTTTAAAATCGAAAAGATGAATATTCAACAAATAAGGATTTTCCAGTGATGGAAGAAAAAAAAATTTCACCTGAATAGTTGAACTTTAAAGCCAAAAGACGAATTTTCTATAAAAAAATTGAATTTTCAACCAGAAAATAGGAATTTTCAGCAAACAAATTTATTCTCAACAAAATAGTTGAATCTGCAACAACAGAGATGAATTTTCAATTGAAAATATCAATCTTCGAAAAAAAATAATTTCTTAACAAAGTGGTTCGAATAAAATTTTCAAACAAATTATTTTAAATAAGAAGTACATTTTCTATGAGGATACTTGAATTTTCAACCCGAAAAGACGAATTTTCAATAATAACAGTTTAATTTTCATACAAAAAGAATGACTTTTCAAACGAATTATTTGATTTTCAATCGAACAGTTGCATTTTCATCCAAGAAAGATTAATTTTCTACTAAAACAGATGATTTTTTTAATCAGAAGGAGAAATATTAATAAATATAGTTGAATTTTCATCAAAAAAATATTTGAGTTGGTTTTTCAACACTAAATGTGAATTTTCCTCGAAGGATAAATTTTCTACGAAACAGTTGAATTTTCAACAAGGAAGTAGATTTTCGAACCAAAAATGATGACTTTCCAACAAATTTATTGAATTTTAAACCAAACAGTTGCATTTTTATCGAAGAAATATAAAATTTCTACTCAGACAGAAGAATTTTGTATAATAAAAAAGATACATTGTCAAAAAAATAGTTGAATTTTCTTCCAAAAAAGTTCTCAGGTGATTTTTCAACAAAACAGTTGAAATTTTGACCAAAAAGTATGACTATCCAACAAAATTATTGAATTTTCAACCGAACAGTTGCATTCTTACCGAAAAAGATGAAATTTCTACTAAAGCAGATGAATTTTCAAAGCAAAATGATAAATTTTAGAAAGAATAGTTGAACTTTCATCCGAAAAAGATTTCAGTTTGATTTTTCAGCAAAAAAGATGTGTTTTCAATCAAAAAGTTCAATTTTAAACAAATAATAAAATTCACGACTGAAAAGATAATTTTCAGGAGGAATAAACTGAAAAAAAATATAAATAGAAAGAAAATATATTACTAACGAAAATGTTATATCAGGGTTACCGCAAAACTTAATTTAAAAATCCTTTTAGTTTTTCCTGAAAAATTTTTCATTTTTCCTGACCAATATTATTCAAAGACGAGAAAATTATATATGTAACATTTCAAACATAGAATCTTTCATAAGCCGAATTAAATAATTTCAAATAAAAATAGGAAAATTTCAAGTTTATTCTGCTTGACAGTTATTTAAAGTTATATAAATTCCCTGACTTGTAAAATTTTTTTTTTTTCAAAATCCCTGACCCCTATCACTTTCACCTGGACAATCCCGAGTTCCTTCACGCAAAACGCTCAACAAAATTTATGAATTTGAAATAATGACACATCATCTTCAGGAAACCACAAGTTATATTTGAAACACCATAATAATATTACACAACCCATAGAAACCACCCCTACCACTTTTATCTGAACAAATCCCTAGTGACTCGAAGCAAAACACTCAAAAATTTGAAATTCAAAATAATGACACAAAACATCTTCACAAGACCATAATTCGGATTTCCAAACCCAAAATAATATTTTAAAAATCTCGAAAAACACCCCTGCCACTTTTACCGAAGCATTTTGCTTCCTCATAAGTAGCCAATAAATTTGCTTCCTGATAGAGGGAACAAAATACAAAAATTGATACTTTCATTATTTTTCAAGTTTATGTTTCTGTCTTTCCGAAAATTTCATTTTCAGAAAATCAGAAGGCCCACCAAAATGTCAATTGCTGTGATTTGTTACGTGAACAACTCGTCAACCTAAGTGAGTCTTATATTTCAAATTAAAACCTCATAGAAAAAATGTAACTTTTCTTAAAACTTCCTGATTAGCTATTGATTAATCATGAACAATGGCCTTCGAAAGTTCGTCAAAGGATTAATCCACGCGTCTCGAAGACGCGAACAATATTGCAATAAATGCAGTACTGTTATATTCCCGAAATAAAAAAATCTTCTTATAAACAAGGAAACTAATTTTGTTGAAAAATTTAGAAATTATATTGGTAAGTTATGGTCGATCATGAAAAGTGCCTAATTTTAGCAATCGATGCGTCTTAAAGACGCGAACGAATATTTAAAATACATTATAGTTTTTTTCTCAATATTGAAACATTTTCCCTTATATCAACAAGATAAGCAATATATTATTTAAATTTATAAATCGGTATTGATAGATGATAAGAGGTTATAGAAGGTTTGTCAATAGGTCATTCGACGTGTCTCGAAGACGCAAACAAATTTCAGATAAATAGTATCCCTAATATGAAAAAAAATTTTCTCATATAAACAGAATACACAAATTTTGTTTAAACTTCACAAATCAGTATGGTCGGTCATAAAAGGTTCACCAATGAGTCAATCGATGCTTCTCAAGGACGCGAACAAATACTGTCCATGTAATATTGTCGTGTTCTGAATATCAAAAAAGTTTTTCCTTATAAACAGAATAAAGAATTAGTTTGAAACATCATAAATCGGTACTGGATGGTCATGAAAGGTTCATCAATAGGTCAACCGACGCCTCTCAAGGACGCGAACAAATACTCTATATGTACTATTGTCGTATTTTGAATGTCAAAAAAAATTGTCTTGCATAAACAGAATGGGCCATTTTTTTTTTATTCATAAATAGATGCTGGTGGGTCATAATAGATTTATTAATAGGTCAATCGATGCGTCTCCAGGAGGCGAACAAATACACTGAATATAATATTGTCGTACATTAAACATCGAAAAAGTTTTTCTCATATGAACAGAATAAACAATTTTTTGAAACTTCATAAATCGGTACTGGTAGGTCATAAGAGTTTTCTCAATAGGTCTATCGATGCCTCTCAGAGACGCGAACAAATATGCTAGATGTCGTATCGTTCTATTTTGAATATATCAAAAAACTCTTCCTTATAAGAACAAAGTAAAAATTTTTTTCAATTTCTCAACGCAAGAGAAATTTGATTTTCGACCTCCTGGGGTCGAATTATTTCAAAATATGTCAAAAAAGTATATTTGCAAATTCAGGTCATTACAAATATTCAGAATTTTGAAATAACTACACAAATAACCTTCGCAAGACCACAATTTATATTCTTAAACCTATAATATTATTTTATGATCCCCGAAAAGCAACCCTACCACTTTTTCCTGAACAATTCCCGAGTGCCTCAACGCAAAAACTAAAAAAAAAAATATATTCCATATAATCACACAAGTCACATGCAGAAACTGACAATGATATTGATATTCTCAACCCCATAATAATATTTGACAAACCCAAAAAACCACCCCTGTCATTCTTCCTGAACAAATTTCAAGTGCTTCCACGCAAAACACTCTCAAGAATTTAAAAATTTTGAATAATGATATAAATCACCTCCTGAAGAGCACAAGTTATACTTTTTACCCCATAATAATATTCAGCAACCGCCGGAAACAAGCCCTGCCACTTTTATCTAAACAAACCCCAAGTCCCT
>CAKNXH010000911.1:100680-134645 GCA_932178445.1 Andricus quercusramuli
CTCTTTTGTGCAGGGATTAACATACCCAATAAATTATCCGATTTTCTCCAATGATTGATCAAATTAAAGATCTCGCTATATAGATGTGCACTAAAACATAATGTTTGCAATGTTATGCTGATGCTCTCGATTATGAAAGAGTGAAAAATGAGAAAATTGAATTTTTTAGACGACTATGCTGTCCTCTTTCCTCTCAGATCGATTGTCTTTGAAAACGGTTCTGAAGATTTCTTTGTTAACAGTTCTTAAACAATACCAAAAATGAGAAAAAATCGTTTTTAGAAGACAATTCTAGACACAATACTTTGAGTTTGTTATTGTACAGTGATGGTTCAAATTAAACATTTTTAAATGTAGATCTATAGTTCAAAATGACATTTTTTATATCAGAGTATTGCTGTTTATTTCTAGTGGATGAAGAATAAGGAAATTATATTTTTAGCTCACCATGCTGGAAGTTTTTCTTTCAGTCCAATTTTATTTCGGGATGTCTCAAATTGAAGATTTTAATATATAGATAAGCATTACAAAAAAATTGCTCTGTCATACTAATGCTCTTTGTGTTGCCAAAGATTTAAAAATAAAAAAGAAGAAGCAAATTCAATTTCTTCGATCATCATTTTGGAATATGTTCCTTCAGTAAAATGAGGAAATTTCGTTTTCTTATATCATTGTATGATCAATTAAGAATTGAAAATTGCTTTTGTTACAATAAGCTCTTTTGTTATCAGTAGATATAAAATGAGAAAATCTCGTTCTTTAGATCACTATGCTGGACCATTATCTAATAGTTCAATTGTCTTCGAAGATGACTAAAATTTTAGGTCTCAGCATATAGATGGGCATCAAGAAATTAGATTTGCAGTGCTTATTTGTGGATATTTTGTTGTTGTTGTTGAAATGTGTTGAGAAGGCAGAAATTTTGTTTAGACGATTAAGTTGGAAGATTTCCTTTCGGTCCTGTTTTCTTGGGGTTCTTCCTGCCACCACGCATGTCAAAATATTTCTTATACATGTGCCCTTTCCCTTCAATCATTTTTTTCAGTTTTACAATTATAAGGAACATTTTTCATAAATTAAAAAAAAGCTTTTATATGAAAGCGTGAGATTTCAGATGGAAATGTTTTTAAAACTAAATTGTTATAAAGATAAAAATATTTTCCAGCTTAAGGCAGAAACATATTGTAATTCTGACCGACATCCAACAGATTTGGACTCTGAATGTTCCATCAAAACCTTTCCCATTTTTTAAATTGGAATATTTGAACACTTTCGTCATCAGCGAAATGTATATAAATATATGGGAAGAATTCTTTAGATTTTGAAATTGTAACTGGAGAATAGGGTGGTCCAAAAATGCATTGGAAACTTTTTTTGTTTTTTTTTTTGAATTTTTTTCCGGACACCCCCAAATTTGTTCGAATCCACCCATAAATGAATCTTTTTTTTTTTTTTTTTTAATTACATTTAGGGGTGCCGCAAGCCCCAAGAAGTTTAACATGTATTTCCCACAAGAAAAAAAGACGTTTTTGTAAATCTTATGCAGAATCCTCAATGTTATTTCAATCGAGTTGAAACTCGACATTTCTCTTCACAATTAGCCATAAAATACAAATAAAATATAATTCTTCAAATATCAGCCCCATAAGTCTGTTTTATAGGGTCCCAAGGAAACCCCATAAGTGAAAAAAAGGGGTTTGCGAGTTTTTGGCGCTAATTATAATTTTTTTGCGGTTTCTTTAATGTGAATTGTTTCTAATGCATAGAATCTTACTTTATACTGAAAATTATATGTTTTCATGAATTATTTAAACAATTTATTATTGTTTTCAGCAATTTTCTCATAGAATGGAGTTATAAAGACGTGGTTTTTTCACAAATTTTCCCTTTGTTGTCCAATTTTCAATTAGAGGGCAGTGATAGTTCATCAATTTTAGCAATAGTGATTGTTTGAACAATTTATTATAATAATTATTATTATTATATTTGAATAATGCTAGAAAGATGTGTTTTTTTTTAAATGTCTGGCTTTTTGTCTAATTTTCATTTGGAGGGAAGTAATAATGAATTCAAGTTATCAAAATAATTGTTTAAACAATTTATTATAATTATTATTTATATTATATTTGAATAATGCTAGAAAGATGCGTTTTTTCCTAATTTCTGGTTTTTTGTCCAATTTTCATTTGGAGTGAAGTGATAATGAATTCAAGTTAACAAAATAATTGTTTAACCAGTTAACTGGTAATGACGCATATATGCGCAGAAATCATCCAGGCCAAAACTGATAATGACGCATATATGCGCACTTTGAATAACTGCCACAAAACTCAATGGATTTGGATAAAAATTGGTATGCCCTATGTTTTTTGGTCGCTGATGACGAATCCAAGGTCAAAATTGAAAAATTCAAAATGGCGGACCCAATATGGCGGATCCAATATGTTAAACTAAAATGCAAAAGTCACGTGATTTGAATGAAAGTCAGTACTTAGTTGTTTTTTTGGTCGCTGATGACGAATCCGGGGTCAAAATTGAAAAATTCAAATCAGCTGATAATATATTAGGAAATTCATCGGCGACTTGAACAACTCTTCAGTACTGCCTTTCATTCAAGTATCGCGATTTTAGCATTCGAGATCACCATATCAGACCCGCCATTTTGAATTTTTCAATTTTCACCCCGGATTCGTCATCAGCGACCTAGAAAAGTCTAAGGAAATGAACTTTCATGATTAACACGGAATTATTTGCTTCTACCAGTTTTGGTACACAACGTCGATTTCTAGCCTACCAGTTAACTGGTTAAACAATTTATTATCATTGTTAATAATATTCTCTTGGTTTAATTGGTGGAACATTGCGGTTTTTTCAGAAATTTTCAACTGTTTGTATGTTTTTTATTAGGCGTGACTTAATAATTAATTATATTTAGCAAAAATAATTGTTTGAACAAATTGTTATTGTCTATGACTAACTTCATCTATATCGATTGTGCCTGATATTTACGGTTTTTCGGCAATTTTTACCTTTCTCTCCTTTTTTCACTTAGCGAGGTAAGTTAAAGTTAACAAAAAGGTTGTTTAAACAATTTAATATTAATTTCTGCCTCTTGTTGGGCATTGGGAAAAGAGCCAAAATAATTCACTTAAAACAACAATGCCATTCGAAAAATCATTTTTGTTGTGGTTGACTAATTATTCGTTTATAAATAAAAAGGCGATGCAATGTGAAAGATTTTAGAAAAAACCGCCACTATCTATCACTTATATCAAAAAATATAGTGATAAACCATATTGAATTGTTTGAACACCTTTTTTGTTAACTTCAATTAATTATTACCTTACTAAGTGAAAAAAGGACAGAAAGGTAAAAGTTGCCGAAAAACCGCACTATCAGGCGCAATCGATATAGATGAAGATAGTCATAAACAATAATAATTTGTTTAATCAATTATTTTTGCAAAATCTAATTAATTATTAAGTCACACCTAATAAAAAATAGACAAAGAGTTGCAAATTTCAGAAACAAAATTTAAAAAAAAACCGCATCTTCCTAGCATTATCCAAATATAATATTATCAATAATTATAAAAAATTGTTCAAACTATTATTTTTTTAACTTGCATTTATCATTACTTCACTCCAAATGCAAATTGGACAAAAAGCCAGAAATTAAAAAAAAACCGCATCTTTTTAGCATTATTCAAATATAATATTATTAATAATTATGATAAATTGTATAAAGAGTAACTATTGTTAACATTGATGAACTATCATTCCCCTCTAATTAAGAATTGGACAACAAATAGTACATTTGTGAAAAAACCGCGTCTTTCTAACTCAATTCTATGAGAAAATTGCTAAAAACATTAATAAATTGTTTAAACCATTCATGAAAATATCTAATTTTCAGTATGTAGTAGTATTTTATGTATCAGAAACAATTCGCATCAAATAAACCGTAAAAAAAACATAATTAGCGCCAAAAACTCGCAAAACTCATTTTTTCACTTATGGGGTTTCTTTGGGACCCTTTAAAACAGACTTATGAGGGTGATATTTGAAAAGTGATCTTTTATTCGTATTCTATGGCTAATCGTGAAGAGAAATGTTGAGTTTGAACTTGATTGAGATAATATTGAGGATTCTGGATAAGATTTACAAAAACGTCTTTTTTTCTTATGGGAAATACATGTTAAACTTCATGGGGCTTGCGGCACCCCTAAATATAAATTTTTTTCAGAACAAAAAAAATAGATTCATTTTTGGGTGGATTCAAACAAAATTTGGGGGGTGTCCCCATGGAAATTGGAAAAAACATTTTTTGGATCACCCTACTGGAGAAGCATGAGGGAAAAGAATTTTTTGCCTTTTATCACCAGTTGATTTATGAGCATTGATCATTTTTATGTGCACGCATTTTTTCGAGCAACTGGAGGCCAGTATAATATTTATTTATAGATAATGAAAAATATTTTGTTGCATATAATATTTATAATAATATAATTATATAATTATATAATATTATAATATTATATATACAATATAATTTAGAAAAATCAAATGATTTTTTGTTGCCACTCATCAATTCTTTTTTCTTTTGGTTCAAATAGGCTCAAAATTGACTCAAAGTTGACTCAAGATGATTGCATGATTGCAAATTTTTTTATGTTTGTCTTTTGTTATCCGAGGTTGAAAAATAAGGAAAATACAAAAATTACGGTTTCTAGGCCAGTTTCTAGGCCAATTTTTTCGGGAATGGCTCAACTTGAAGTTTGAGAAAATATTGTTATTCTTAATCGTAACTAATTTTTGAATAGAACTAAAATCGAAATCCAGAAAAACTATTTCAGGTTAAAATCTTTTATTTAACAATAGTAATTTAAAGTTTAATGTTTTTACTTTCTCTTTCAGTAAACGTTGCAAGTGTCATTAGTTTCTATTCCATCCCTCGAAGGATTCTTCACAATCACATTCTAAATTTATAATTTTGTAATGAAAAGTATTGTTGATAATATAAACAACCGTATAATTCCAAAATAAAATTTTCCAAATAAAATCGTACCGGAGATATATTTATAGAACCCTTGAAAGCACAAAATAAGCCCTACAACAATAGTATAAACTGGAAATTGCAACTTTACCTAAAGAGAACTCAAAAACAGAAAATTCTAAATAAATAAATTTCAACTAAAGTGTTTTTATGATGTCATTTTTGGAAGATTTGATATTGAAGAAGAGTTTATTCTAAATAAACATTGTTTAACTAATTATAAAATAACAATGCTTAATTATTTAAGATCTTGGCGGTTCGTCTTTCGGGATATGATCATCGATCGAAGGCCATTGGATATAGTGGCTTGAAATCGAATGCGTTCATCATAGAGGAATTCAAATGAGGGCAAAACGACAGGAAGGTGAAAAGGAAGCAAGAAATAAAGAATCAGAAAAAAAGGAGTCGGATCGGATCTTCGAAGGCTCTTTTTTCTCATTTTTAAGCTACTGTAAGCGTAGTTCCCTTGGCCGGGGCGTAGCCCGTAGACCTGATCATTACCCACATTGTCCGCTAATGGATATTTATGAATGCACCAATCAGCGCTACCACTACCGGGCTTCAATGCAATCAGAATCGATTATATAGATTCTGCGAGACTACCCAGCCGATCATCTTTGCAAAATGATTCTACCACTCCAGGGCGACTTGCAAATTTTTTATCAGACTTAAGGCTCTTTGTTCGACCAGGATATTTCAAGAGGCTATACTCGAAGCGAATTTCAAGACTTGCTGAGAATTTTGAGAAGAGAATGATAATTTTTCACAAAGTGCCACATAGAAGAGGTTTGGGAAGGTTTTTAAAGAAACTTCTCCAATCAGGAAATAAAATTCAAATCCGTGTTGATACATTAAAGGCTGATATTGAGGACAAAATAATTTGGTAGTTCAATTTTTTATCAAAATAGTTTAATTTCTTTGCCAAGAAGACGAATTTTTAACGAAGAAGTTCATTTTCAGTTGCGAAGATGAATTTTCAACTAAGATAGGTGACTTATGTACCAAAAAAGATGAATTCTCAATCCAAAAGAACGAATTTTCAAGAAAGCAGCTGAATTTCCAAACGAAGAAGATTACTTGAACAAATTGTTAAATTCTTAGAAAAATGAATTGACTTCTAAAAAAAAAGTTTAATTTTTCACTAAATGACTGAATTTTTAGCTGTCAAAAATGAATTTTCAACCAAGAAGATTAATTTTCTACCAGAAGACGAATTTTCAACAAAATACATAGATTTCTAACTGAATATTTGAATTTTTAACTGAAAGAGATAAGTCTCAAACCAAAAATTGAATAGCCACATGTTCAATGAAAAAATATTACTTTCACACAAAAAAATTAATTTCTAACTAGTTAAATCCAACAAAAAAAAAGAAATTTTCAACAAAATAGTCGAATCCTCCATCAAGTAGGTTACAGAATTGAATATTTTAGAAAAAAGTTTTCTTTTAAATAAGAAAAGAAGAATTTCCAACCAAGAGAGTTAATTTTCAATCAAGAAAGATGAATTTTTCACGTAATAGTTGAATATTTAACAACAACAAAGAAAATAATATTCAACCAAGAATGGAATTGCTGAATTTTCATTTCCAAAAGCTATTTTTTAAACAAAAACAATTAATTTTCAACTGGTGGAATGTAACTAAAAAGAATGTATTGTGATTATATCTTTCAATCCTTAACCAAAATAATGACATTTTCAACAAACCAGATTATTTTTCTACATCAAAATGGACGAAATTTCAACAAATTATACGAATTTGCTACCACATAGTTGAATTCTCAACTTATTTTTGGAAAACTCATTTTTGGCCACATTTCGAACCAAAAATGGAATTGTTAAAATTTCAAACAAAAAATAATAATTTTTCACCGAAACAAGCAAATTTTTGAAAAGATAGTCTAATTTTGACACAAATAGTTTCATTTTTAATCAAATAGTCTTATTTTCTAAAAAATAGTTGAATTTTTAACAAACAAAAAAATTATCAAATAAGAATAGAATTGCTAAATTTCCATTTTCAAAAGCTATTTTTTAACGAAAAAAATTAATTTTCAACTAGTGGAATGTAACTAAAATATAATATTGTGATTAGGTCCTTTATTCTTCAACCAAAATAATAAATTTTCGACAAACAAGATTATTTTCGTACCAAAATGGACGAAATTTCAACAAATTACATGAATTTCCTATCACATAGTTGAATTCTCAACTTCTTTTTTCAAAACTTACCTTTTGTCACATTTTGAATCAAAACTGGAATAGTTGAAATTTCGAACAAAAAATAATAATTTTTCACTGAAACAAACAAATTTTTGGAAAGATAGTTTAACTTTGACATAAATAGTTTCAATTTCAATCAAATAGTCTAATTTTCTAGGAAAAAGTTGAATTATTAACAAAATAAAAATAATTATTAAATAAAAATGGAATTGCTAAATTTTCATTTTCAAAATCTATTTTCATCTAAAAAGAAATTTTTTCAATCAGTGGAATTTAACTAAAAAAAAGGTTGTTATCAATTCTTTTACTTCTCAACCAAAACAATGAATTTGCAACCAACAAGATCATTTTTCTATCAAAATGGACGAAATTTCAGCAAATTACATGAATTTGCCATCACGTAGTTGAATTCTCAACTTATTTTTTGAAAACTTATTTTTTGCCACATTTTGAACCAAAAATGAAATGGTTAAAATTTCAAACCAAAATAATAACTTTTCACTTAAACAAACAAATTTTTGACAAGAGAGTTTAATTTTTAACCAAATAGTCTAATTTTCTATCAAATTGTTGAATTTTCATCCCAAAAAGACGATTTTTCTGCAAAAAAGTTGAATTTTCAGCCCAGACATAGGAATTTCCCTCAAGAAAGCTAATCTACTACCAAATAATTTAATTTTCAACCCGCAAATATGAAATTCAAAGAAAAAATTCAGCCTTCAGCGAAAAAGATAAATTTTGAAGTTTGAAAAATTTGTTTTTGCCCCGAAATAGGGAAACTTCAACCAAGTAGTTCAATTTTCAACCAAAAGGATGAGGATATACTAAAACTATGAATTTTTAACTCAAACGTTAAGTTTTTAGGAAAGACGTTTAACTGTGAATAAAGGAGTTCAATTGTAAGTCTGAAAAGATGAATTTTCAATAAAGAATATAATAGTTTATATTTCAACAAAAAAATATTTCAATTCCAGATAAACCAATAAAATTTTACAAAAAAAAATGGGAGCAAAATAGTTCAATCCTCAACCAAAAGGGATTAATATTAACCAAACAGTTGCATTTCCAACCAAAAAATTTGATTTTCTACCATGGAAAATGAATTTTCATTCAAAAAGTTAAATTTCCAGTCTCAAGAAGATGACTTTTGAACCAAAAATAGAATAAATAAATTTCCATTAAAAACAATAACTTCAATTCAGAAAAACAAATTTTTCAAAAAAAGGACGACTTTTCTACTAGCTTGTTGAATATTTAAGCCAAAATTGTGAATTTTCCACAAAACAGTCCAATTTTCAACCCAAAAACATGAATTCTTAATAAAAATAGTTGAATTTTCTACCAAATTGTTAAATTCTCAAATCACAAGTATGACCTCCTTCAAAATTGTTTAATTTTAAACAAAAATGATGAATCTTCAACAAAAAGAATTAATTTTTAATAATAATAATAATAGGTCAACTTTTAATCAAGTAGTTGAATTTTCAACCTGAAAAGATGATTATTTGACCAAAATAGTTGCATTTCCTACCAAATACTTTAATTTTCAAGCCAAAAGTATGAATTTTCTTTGAAAAACTTGAATTTTCAACTAAAATTATGAATCTTCAAACAGAAGAATGAATTTTCGATAATGTAGGTCAACTTGAAATAAAATTGTTAAATTTTCAACTTAAAAATATGAATTTTCAACAAAAATAGTTGAATTTTCGGCCAAATAGTTGAATCTATTACCAAACTGTTAAATTTTGTAGTCAAAAGTATAAATCACCTTCAAAACAGTTAAATTTCTAACTAAAATGATGAATCCTTAGCTAGAAAAATAAATTTTTAATAATGTAGGTCAACTCTAAATCAAGTAATGGAATTTTCAACCTAGAAACATGAATTTTCAACAAAAATAGTTTCATTTTCTACCCATTTTTTTTGAATTTGTAATCCAAAACAATGAATTTCCTTCGAAGCAGTTGAATTTTCAACTAAAATGATGAATCTTTAGCTAGAAAAATAAATTTTCAATAATGTAGGCCAACTTTAAATCAAGTAGTTGAATTTTCAACCTAAAAACATTAATTTCCAACAAAAATAGTTGAATTTTCTACTAAATTTCTCATTTCAAATCCAAAACAATCAATAATCTCAAAAACAGTTGAGTTTTCAACTAAAATTATGAATCTTCAACCAAAAGTCAATATTTAATAACATAGGTCAACTTTCAATCGAGTAGTTGAATTTTAAATTCAAAAAGATAAATTCTCCACAAAAATTGTGAAATTTCCTACCAAAATTTCAAATTTTTTGGCCGAAAGTATGAATTTTCTTTAAAACAGATGAATTTTTAACTAAAATGATGAAGCTTCAACCAGAAAAGTGAATGTTCAATAATGTAGATTGATTTTCAATAAAAATATTTTAATTTTCTACCAAATTTCTTTTTATTTCAAATCCAAAACAATGAATTTTCATTGAAGCAGTTGAATTTTCAACTAAAATCATAAATCTTCAAACTCAAAAATGATTTTTTAATAATCTAGGTCAACTTTGAATCCAGTAGTTGAATTTCCAACCATGAAAGATGAATTTCCAACAGAAATAGGTGAATTTTCGACCACATAGTTGAATTTATTACTAAACTGTTGAATGTTTAAGCCAAAGTATGAATTACCTTCAATACAGTTGAATTTTCAACTGAAGTGATGAATCTTCAATTAGAAAAATGAATTTTTAATAATGTAGGTCAACTTTAAATCAAGTAGTTGAATTTTCAACCTAGAAGCAAATAATTTCCAACAAAAATAGTTGAATTTCCTAATTTTATTATTTTAAATCCAAAACAATTAATAATCTTCAAAGCAGTTGAATTTTCAACTAAAATCATGAATCTTCAACCAGAAGTCAATATTTAATAATGTAGGTCAACTTTCAATCAAGTAGTTGAATTTTCAACATTGAAAGATTAATTTCAACAAAAATAGTTGAATTTTTGACCAAATAGTTGAATTGATTACCAGACTGTTGAATTTTTAAGCCAAAAGTATGAATTACCTGCTAAGCAGTTGAATTTTCAACTGAATTGATGAATCTTCAACTAGAAAAAAGGAATTTTCAATAATTTAGGTCAACTTTAAACCAAGTAGTTGAATTTTCAACCTAAGAACATTAATTTTCAACAAAAATAGTTGAATTTTCCACTAATTTTTTTATTTCAAATCCAAAACAATTGATAATCTTCAAAACAGTTGAATTTTCAACTAAAATTATGAATCTTCAACCACAAGTCAATATTTGATAATGTAGGTCCACTTTCAATCAAGTAGTGGAATTTTCAACATAAAAAGGTGAATTTGAACAAAAATAGTTGAATTTTTTACCAAATAGTTGAATTGATTACCAAACTGTTGAATTTTCAAGCCAAAAGTATGAATTACCTGCAAAACAGTTGAATTTTCAACTGAATTGATGAATCTTCAACTAGAAAAATGAATTTTCAATAATGTAGGTCAACTTTAAATCGAATAGTTGAATTTTCAACCTGAAAAGATTAATTTTCAACGAAAATAGTTGAAGTTCTTACCAAATTTTTGAATTTTAAAGTCTGAATCTTCAATCAGAAAAATGAATTTTTTTAAATGTAGGTCAACTTGCAACCAAGTAGTCAAATTTTCAACCTAAAAAGATGAATTTTTAACCAAAATTGAACCCTATGTAAAATAACGTAGAAAAATTGGTTGCTCCCCCCCCCCCCACCCCACCCAAGACTTCAAATTTGAAGTCAAATAGATTTTTTTTTTAACTATTTTTGCAACTTAATTTTTCACTTTTCATCCTCCTATTTATCTCGTAATGCGTTCACAATGTTTCAGTCATGTTTTATATTAATTTATTATCAAAAATAATTAATTTCCATATATAATATAATAATTATCAATAATTTGGTTAATTATAAAAATTGAAAATAAATCCATGGACTCACAAGGTTTTGATAGCAGTCGATTTTTGAAGATCTGTATCTCAAAAAATATCAACTTTTTCAGAATTTTGTATATTGAGACCTTCAGAGCTCCAGCAAATCTCGAATGTACTTCATCATTTTCACATTCTCATCCTATAATAAGAAGGCATTAGATTTTTGTGAAATTTGACCCCCCTCCCATTTTGTCAAATTTCTACGTTTTGAGACTCCCTGAAACCGAAAATTTGACCTATATATGTTAGTGGTGGCCTATATGTTTTGGTGGTTGCCCACATTTTATCGTTGAATTCTTGTTTTATTTTCAAGAATTCTATACAATATTGACTTGATTATTGGACGTTAAATGGGATTTTGAATTTGATTTTAGTCTGATTTAAAATTCTTGAATTTCTATATGTCAGTATGTATGTCTGTCGATTTTTAGTTTATTAGCACGATAACTTAAAAAAAATTGACATATTGGATTGGATTTTGGTATCCTCTTCAAGTGTCCCAAAATGAAGGTCAAGTTTGTTAGCAAGCTATTTCAGATAAAAATTCGAAAAGTAAGCATATTTTGAAAATTTGAGACCACTTTTTTCTCGAGATATGAAAATTCTATGTACGGTTATTAGCAGTACTCGAAGCGACGAACTTAATATCCTTATGACTTTTCCTGATTTAAGAAACATATCGGAGTTACAGCATTTCCAAAATTCCAAAAAACAAACAGAAATTAACATTTTGAATCAATAAACGCGCCATATGAAAAAAGTTCAGACAAACTCAAACTTGCGAGTTTGTTCTCTTTCCTGAAAAATCTGCCTCGATGGACTGACATGCTCACCGCGACACCCTTAAAATGTCAAATCTAAAAAAGGATATTTGGAACAGCAATTCAGCCTAAATCCGTAAAATTGAAAAGTAAAAGGGTTTTGTTTATAAGCTAAATATGCGTCAATATGTGGGCAAAGTGATTCTTGGTAAAAACCACACATGGATGGCCGAAGGCAGCGTTCTGTCGATATGGACACGTGTTGCCGACACCCCAATGCAACCCCTTCGACCCATAAACATACAATGAACGCACCCACATAGGTTACGCTAAATTATACACCGTAACACCATTCAACACATTCCGAACACCAGCGAGAGTTGAAATGCATTCGTGACTTTTTAAAAATTTTGCGATTACGTCACAGACCCCGCGTTTGCTCATTAGTCCAACTGGATGGCTCTTTGTTTCTTAAGTCGGGTCTCGAAGAGAAAAATAAATGGAAATATTGACGGTGGCGAGAACCGTATCGTGAGCGGTGAGATCAAAAAACGATTCGCTTCCATAAATTGATGTATGCCTTCGACTCCTTTCTCATTTTTTTTCATTCTGTTCTAAAGACATTGATGTCGAACTCTTTGTAAAGAAAGAACATAACTTGACTCCCTGGTTTACGACTGGAAAATTGAGAGAATAGTTAATATTTTAAAGTACATTTTTCAAACCAACATAAACTTGAATAAAGAAAATTATGCAACAAATACGCACAAGAAGTCTTAAAAAGTATTATGTTCCTTTAAAAACTGTTATGAAAAACGAATGCTCAAGAAAATTAATTTGTGCAAAACAATTGCACAAAAAGAGTTAAAATAAGCACAATTTGTTACCGGATAACATTGTAGAATGGCTTGCTATAGACAAACATATGACAATAGGGAATATTTGTATATTAAATATTAATTGAAAAGCAGAATTGAATTCAAAGTTGATTTTGCTTCCTCGTGGAGGAAGCTTTGTAATGGTAACATTTTCAAAAATTTTGAAATTCATTTAATTAATCCTTCCTCAATTTAAATATATGTCTGATACAATGTTTTAAGCAATTGTCCGGCTGTGTGCGTCGGATGTGTGGATGTCACGCTTTTTCGTGAAAACTATAACTACAAAACGGTTCCAGATAAATTGATAAGATTTGAAGAGCTCATTCTCCACAATAATATCTTGAAACTGACCGAAGGATTTCTCAAAATATTTATTGAATTTTTTTTAGCACTCAATAATATTTTAAAAATCGGTTTTTTATAGTAACACTTTTTTCATTAGCATAATTTCCATTCCCTTTTCCAGCTTGAAAAATTATCATTTCGAATACAAAATTTGATATGTCTGATTTGTCTACGTATTAAATAATTTTTAGTATTCTTTTGTAATTTTGTATGTTATCGAAATTTCTATCTTCAAATTGAGCTGAAAAAGGGATAGGGTGCGACAGAATTTTTCCGTTCCCTTTTCCAGCTTGAAAAATTATCATTTCCAATACAAAATTTGATTAGTCTGATTTGTCTTTGTATTAAAGAATTTTTAGTATTATTTTTAATTTTGTATTCTTTGTAAATTTCTATGTTTAAATTGATCAAAGTGAAGACTTTGGTTTTTCTATTATTGAAAAAAATAACTAATGCTTCCTATGCGAGGAAGAAAATACATTTGCTAACGGAAGCAAAGTGCTCGAGAAATGAGCATCACCATATAATTATAAATACAAACAAAGTGGAAACACTCGAGATTGTTGAATTTAGCTGTCTTCGATTTCAAATTAAAATCTTTTCCGGTTCAAATTGTATTTTTTTTAAGGATTCGTTATTTTTGTTGAAAATTCATATTTTCGGTTTGAAAATGCAACTGTTTTGTAGAACATTTGTCTTTTTGGATTAGAAATAAGAAAATGTATAGGATTCTTCTTCTTTCTTTGTTGAAAATTCAGCTGTTTTGTTTGAAAACTTATCTCCTTTGGTAAAAAGACTTGTTTCTTGTTGTTGGAAATTCAACAATTTTCGTTAAAAATTAATTTGAATTGGTTAGATTATTTACATAATTTTTTGAAACTTCTTCTTTTTGGTTGAATTTAGCTGAGTTAGATTTTAAATTAAAATCTTCTTTGGTTGAAGTAATATCAGCTATTATATTTTTCGTTCAGAATACATTATTTCTGTTGAAAATTCATATTTCTGGTTTATAAATGCAATGTTTTGTAGAAAATTTGTCTTTTCGGTTTAGAAATAAGAAAATGTACAGGATTCTTATTCTTTCTTTGTTGAAAATTCAGCTCTTTCGATTCAAAATTTATCTTCATAAAATTTATCTTTTTACTGCTGTTGAAAATTCAACTATTTTCATTGAAAATTAACCTGATTTGGTTTGATGATTCAGCTAATTTTCTGAAAATTCTTCTTTTTTGTTTGAATATAGCTGTGTTCAATTTTAAATTAAAATCTTCTTTGGTTGAAATAATATCAACTATTATATTTTTCGTTAGTAATTCATTATTTTTGTTGAAAATTTAACTACTTGGTTGTAAAATCATTTATCTATTCAAAAACTCAACTATTTTGGTACTTTTTGTAAGATGGACTTTTTGACTTGAAAATGCAACAATTTATGGGAAGTTCTTCTTCTTTTTGGTTCCACATTCAGCTTGTTTGAAAAATTATAACCATTATTTATTTATTATATTATTATTTTTTTCATTGACAAAATATGCATTTTTTTAATTTATATTTTATTAATTTTATTATATTTATTTTATTTTTTTCAATCTAACACCGTACTTTTCATATTTTTTTAACATTGAAAAAATAAAAAATACACTCTTGAGGTATTTCCGGATGAACTATTAAGGTGAAAAATCATTAAGGTGAAATTAAATTCGACTATTTGAATTTGATTCGAATTTTCTATAAGGCTGCATTTACCGCGTTTTCTGGACATATTCGGTGAAAAAATTCCACAAATTATTTTGTTTTTATATTAAAAATTCATTTTTAAAGCTCAAAAATGAGAAAAATTCGACATTTATGTTCCTGTTGATAACGACAAAATTTAAGGAATAATGATGTATCATTCTATTTAGTCAAGACAGACGCATACAGCAGTATTTTTAATTATACTTGACATGAGCACAAGCAAGTTTATTGTTAAATAAAAGTAGAAATCGTATTTTTGCAATAAATGAAAAATAACCAATCTTCTATATTTTCATTGCATTATTTACATATAAATAATAATTTTGAAAATCATCACGTATCACAAACAGTTAATTATTGCTAGTTCTATTAAAAATTTGATTAAATTTTCAGGATTTTTGCTCATCGTCAAGGGCGACTAAAAAATCTTTTTTGGTTCAAAATTCAATTACTCAGTTGAAAATTTATTTTTCGGTTGATGATTATTCATTTTAGTTGAAAAATCTTTGTTTTCTTTCAATTGAAATATTTTTCAAACATTTTCTTTAATTTATTTTTCTAGCTGAAAATTTAATTATTCCATATTTGGTTGAACACAAATCTTCTTTGGTTGAAAATGTTAATAGTTGTTTGAAATTTTCTGTATTTTTTTAACCTTTGCCTTTTGTGGTAGAAAATTTATCTTCTTGATGCCTAATTTACTTTTTTGGTTGAAAATTGATGTGTTTAGTTAAAAACTAGTATCTTTTTAGAAAATTTATCTTATTGGTTCAGAATTTATTTTTGTGCTTCAACCTTATCTTTTTCATTGAAAATTACTTTCTTTAACTGAAAATGCAACTGAATTTTGTCGAATTTCTTTTTTATAGACGTTCGATCTTTTTGGGAAAAAATTGGAAATTGATGTATTTTGTAAAGGAATTTTTTTACTTCCTTATAAACTTATTCTTCTAGCTGAAAATTAAGCTACTATATTTTTCTGTTGACAATTGATCTTTTTCAGTTAAAAATTTATCTTTTTTGTTGAAAATTTGTCTCTTTTGGTAGAAAATTATCTTCCTGGATGAAAATCAAACTATCAGGTTGAAAAATCTATAAAAAAATGAAATCGTTGGTTGAAAATGCATGTGTGAACACACACTGGACATTTGTTTATATGAGTTATTCATAAAATTAATTAAAAATATGGGATGATCACTCGCGAAATCATTTAAGGAAAATTAGGAAAAAAGGATTCCATTCTGCCTCTGAATTTCCACACTGAGCATTTGTTTATATCATTTGTTTATAAATAAAATATGTATCAAATAGTAATTTTGCATGATTAAATATCACAGGCTATATAATTTAAGACAAATTAAAAGAAAAAACGATTTCTTTCTGCCTTTAAATGTACACACTAGGCATTTGCTTATATAATTTGTTTATGAAATTATTAAAAAATATCAGATGTCAAATTTTTATGATCGGGTATAATTTTTTGGATGAAAGCAAGCTATTTAAATGCAAAAATTTACTTTGCAAACGAAGAATCCATAGTGTAGATTATCCTGTAAGTTAATTTGTTCATAACAATTTAATTATCAATATCATGATTTTTTCTGCTTCCGACCACCCTTGTGCATAAAGTCTGGCAACGCAGATCATCAAAAAAAAATTTCATTACGAAGATAAACAACAAAAAACGAAAAAAAAAACTTCTTTTTCTTAACTTTTTGCATTACCATAAAAGTTTATTAAAAAATTAAAACATCAGGCCGCATAAATCTCTGAATCAACTAAAGAAGATCAATCTTAGAAAAATGTAATAGTTGCATTTTGGGTTAAAAAAATAATTTTCAAAAAAAAAAAAATTTCCACTAAACAGTTAAATTTTTAACCAAAGAAAAAACCAATAAACATTTTTTTTAACAATGTAGTTTAACTTTTACCCAAGTTGTTGAATTTTCAATGTAAATAGGTTAATTTTCAACAGGATAGTTAAAATTTCAACCAAAGAGATGAATTATCAACTAAAAATATAACTCTTGAAGAAAAAAAAATGATTTGTTAACAAAGAGATTCAACCAAATATTTTTAATAAAATAGTTGAATACTCAAGCAACGAAGAATAATTTTTAACCAAAAAGTTGTATTTTCATAAAAAAATAAGAAGGTTCTACCAAAACGGATCAATTTATGAATCAAAAAAATAAATTTAAAAAAAAATAGTTGAATTTTCTGTTCAAAAATATTTTTTTTCTTTACTTTTTACGATCAAAATATGCATTTTAACCAAGAAATAAGTTTCTACGAAAACAATGGAATTTTTAGTCCGAAAAGACGAAATTCCATTCAAAAAGAATGAACTTTTATTCGAAAAGAAAAAAAAATTAAATGGTTGAATTCTTATCCAGAAAAGATTCCAGTTGACTTTGAAAAAGATGAATTTTTTAACAAAAAATAGGTTTCTACGAACAAAATGAAACTTTTCACCTAAAAAGACGAAATTTTCAACCAAAAGGGATGAATTTTAAAGGAAAACAGGAAACAAAAATTTAAGTGAAACTTTCATCCAGAAAAGCTTTCAGTTCATTTTTTAACCCCAGAATATGAATTTTAAATAAAAAGTCGATTTCCTACGAAATGGTTCAATTTTCAACAAAACAGTAAAACTTTTAACCAAAAGTATGATTTTTTAAGAAAATAGTATTATTTTAAACCGAAAAGTTGTATTTTTATCCAAGAAAGATGAAATTTCTCTTGAAACAGATGAATTTTTGAAAAAAATAGTTGAATTTGCATCCAGAAAAGATTTCAGTTCTTTTTTTAACACCAAAATATGAAATTTAAAAGAAAAGTAAATTTTCCAAAAACTAGTTACATTTCAAACCAAACAGTTGCGTTTTTATCCAAGAAATATGACAAATTTCTTTCAAAACGGATAAAATGAAAAGAAAATTCCAAAAAAAGAGTTAAATTTTCATCCAAAAAAGATTTAAATTCACTTTCCAACAACAAAATAAGAATCGCATACTATAAGTTAATTTTATGCTGAATAGTAAAATTTTTATTAAAAAAGTGTTATTTTTCAATAAGGTTGTTAAATCTTCAACCAAACAGTTGCATTAAAAAAAAAAATGAAAATGAAAATCCTACTAAAAGAGGTCAATTTTCAAGTAAAAGAGGCAAATTAAAAAAAAATTGAATTTTCATCCAAAAGAATTTCAACAGACTTTTCTAAAGAAAAATGACCAATTTCATACAAAAACTCAGTTTTCTAGGGAATAGTTGATTTTTCAACCGAACAGTTGCATTTTTGTCAAAGAAAGATGCAATATTTTCTACTAAAAAAAGATGAACTTTCAAATTGAAAGGACGGATTTTCAGAAAAAATAGTGTTCATCCAAAAAATATTTCAGTTGACTCATCAGCAATAAAATATGCATTTTAAACCATTTTTTAACATTACACAAAAAGAGTTGAATTTTCAACCCGAAAAGACGAATTTTTAACAAAACAGTTGAATTTGCAAAAAAATGACGTGTTTCAAGAAAATTGTTAAATTTTCAATCAAATAATAAAATTTATAACTAAGAAGATAATAATCTTCAGGAGAAAATTTTTGCGAATTTGCAAAAATTACATAAATAAGTGGAGAACGCCCGCCCCCCGCCCCCTTCCGTAACAAATCGTAACAAAATGTCTCGACCCCCCTTGAGATGTTACGTAATTTAAGGACCCTAACGTGCATTAAAGAAAACCTCCCTGAAATTTAATTCAAATTTTTAAAGTACATTCATCAATAATTTTTTTTTTCTTTTGAAAAATATACTGCTGACCTTGTGATCCATTTGGAATAAAAAAGCAACACTGAGGAAGAGGACTAGCGGTGCGCGAGGGTGACTCTCCACAATGAACTGTTACCTGTTGAACCCGGGCAGATGACACCCCTTGTCCTTTGTGCAACACATCCGTTGCGTCGTATTTTATTAGTCGAAAAGTTTGATTTCTACGCCGCGATTTCCACAATAAAAATCGAGATTCGCTCCCACGCCGATCAGCAGTCAAGTGAGGTCGGATTACTTTCAAAAATTTATCCCCTCTGATCGGAACCGTCAGAATTCCTCATCAGTTGAATTTATTGTGTCGACCGACTTCCCCATGAATTGGGATCAAATAGATTTTTTTTTAGAAAAAAAGGTTCTTTGCTCTATATTGCACCCTTTTTTTATATTAATGCCAGCATTATCAAGTGCGCGGTACGCGCGCGTGTAGTTTTCCGATTTAAGGGGTAAATAATTTATAGAAATTTTTTTTAATAATTTCTTTTCAATTTTGTATAGCTACTCATTTTTTATGTTTGTTTGTTCATTCCTTTTTATGGTGTTATAAAGATATTTTCACTGAGATTCTACGTAACTGATGTGCACAACGTTTATAAACAAAAAAAAAAAAATTTTCAAACTGAAATATATTCTTTAGCAAAAAATAACAAAAAATAACTTATTTTCTATACTCTGAAGTTTAGAAAAAAATTAGTTCTAAACCAAAATTTTATTTGATGATTTTTGAAAAATTTATTGAATTCTTATAAATTTAATAAATTATCATGAATATCAATCTTCCGGTGAGGATATTGAAAGGAAACTTTTTTGTTGTTGCCCTCATTCAAATTGGTCAATAATTTATAAAATAGAATCCAAGATCGAAGCGTTTAGAGGAAAATTAGAGCTTTTTATTTTTCAACCATTTTCGAAAATTAAATCAGTTTTTTTCAGTTTCAACCAATTTTTTCAAAATTTAATCAATTTTTTTGAAGAAAAGTCTTCCGGTAGGGTAAATTTATTGGGATGAAACTATTGTTGGTTTTGCCCTCAATCAAATACCAGTAATTTGTTAAATAAGATCTGAGAACAGAGCGTTTATAGAAAAATTAGAATTTTTTAAATTCTAACAAGTTTTTATAAACTTAATAAATTCAATAAATTGCAACTTTCAGTCTCCCATTTTTGATTGAAAATTCATTCCTTCGGTTGAAAATTTCACTATTTTGTTGACATTTCGTTCTTGTTTTGTTGTTGAAAATTAATTTTTTACAACTAAAAATTCAACTGTTCGGTGGAAAGTTGAACTGCTTTGTTAAAAATCCAGTTTTCTAGTTGAAGATTCACTTTTTTGTTAATAGTTAATTTTGTTTAATGAAAATTGAACTATTTCATTTTTGGTCGAAAATTAAGATTCTTTCTTAAAAATTCATCTTTTTGGATAAAGATTCATTATTATATTATAAAATTCATTTCTCTAGTTGTACATTTAACTGTTTGATTGAAAATTCGTTTTTTTATAGAATTAATCATTTTAGTTGAAAGTTCAATTTTCTCGTTGGAAATTTCATTATTTTGTCCAAAATTCCTTTTTTTCGGTTCGATAATGATTTTTTCAAACTGAAAACTTTTGCTTTTTAGTTAAAATTTGAATATTTATTTGAGAATTCATGAATTTTCTGGGAAAATTGTCTTTTGTGGTGTAAAATTAATCTTCTTGGTTAAAAATTCATCTTCTTTGTTAAAAATTCATTGCGTTGGTTTGAAAATTTAACTGTTTCTTGAAAACATGCTTTTTTGGCTGAGAAAGTAACTTTTTCAGTTGAAAATTTAACACTTGGATGAAAATTCATATATTTTATTAAAACTTCGTTATTCATGGTAGAAAAATCATCTTCTTGGTTGCAAATTCATTTTTTGGGTACAAAATTAATTTTAAATAAATTCTCAATTAATTTAGAATTGATATTTTGTAGTTCAAAATTCATGTGTGTATTCATGTAAATTATAATCCTCAGAACAATAACTCTCGTTCTATTTAATCAATTTTTATCAATATTAATCTTCCGGTAGAATAATTTATTGCAATGAAACTTTTGTTGGTATTGCCTCTAATCAAGTACCAGTCATTTGAGAAATAAAATCAAAAAACCGAACGTTTATTATAAAATTATAATTGAAAAAAAAAAAAATTCAATAAATTTAATAAACCTTATTTTGTATGATTATCAGCCTTTTCGTAAGGATATTGAAATTAAATTTTTGCTGGTTTTGCCCTCTGATTGTTATACCGATGTCTATCAGAATTTTTCAAATTTTAAGAAATTCATTTTCTAATTTTTTGTAAATAGTGGTCTTCCGAAAATTAAAATGTGATTATTTATAGTTTCAAATTAGAGTATGAATATAAATGAATATGTATATATAAATGATTCTGAATTTTTTTAATTATTAATTTTATTAAAATTAGAATTCAAATCAATTATACTTTAGACTCTAAACACTTAATTTTTAGATTTTCTTCCACAAAATACTTGTATTTGACATCAGAAACAAGCATTTAGAGAAAAATTAGAAGTTTTGTAATTTTATAAAATAAAAAAATTTTAATAAATCATTCAAATTAGCAGTCTTCTGGTAAATATTTTGAAATTTAACTTTTTCGCTACTGCTCGACATCACATGCAGGTAAATTTAAAAAAAAAAATCCGCGATCCGTATGTTCAGGGGTAAATTATATTTTTTTTCCTATAAACATTTTTCCAATTCAATCCATTATTTTGAATAGAAGTTTTCTGGTAGAGATATAGCAATCAATTTTTTTCTATTTTTGCTATTTGTTGAAAATTTTTCTTTTCTGGTTGAATTCACCTATTTTCATTTTCAATTAATTTTTTTTTTTTTTTTTGAAAATCAATTTATGAAATAAATCAAAATTTCAAAATATCATCCATTACATGTTTCGTTAAGAATTCATATCTTTCGGTTCAAGAATTGAATATCCTTGTTTCAAAGTGGAACTATTTTTAAAAAAATCCATTTATTTTTTCTTAAAAATTCATCATTTTGGTTGGAAATTCATATTATGGGGTTAAAAATTAAATTTTTTTTTGTGAAATGCGTAGTTTTTAACTGAAAATCAAAAACTTCTGTGATAAAATTGAATTACAGAATTTATTTTGTTACAGATTAATTTTTTGTTGTTGAAAATTCATATTCTTGGTTAAACAATGAACCATTTGATAGAAAATTGACTTTGCTGTTAAAAAATCATATTTTCAGACTAAAAATTGAACTATTCTCTAGATAATTTGTCTGGTTAAACTAAAAATTCAACAATTACAGTTTCAATAGTTTTGTTTGAAAATTTAACTAATTATTTAGAAATTCATATTTTTCTGTTCAAAATTCAACACCTTGTTTAGAATGCGAAATACTTTATTAAACGTTCATTTTTTGAAAATTTACCTCCTTGGTATACAGTCAACTATTTGGTCGAAAATTAATGTATTTGATTGAAAATTTGTATTTTTAGTTGAAAAATGATTCGTGTTGGGTCAGAATTCAACTATTTTGTTTAGCAATCACCTTTTTCGATTGGAAATTCATCTTTCGAATTGATGATTCAACTACTTTCTAAAAAATAAATTTTTTTTCGCAGATTCATAATTTTAGTTGAAAGTTTATATTGTCGGGTTGAGAATTTAACTTTTTTGTAGAAAATGCGACTTTTTGACTTGAAAATTAAACAATTTTATGAAAATGTAAACTATTCGTTTGAAAATTGACTTTTTTGTTGAAAATTCATATTTTTGGTTGAAAATTCAACTGTTCGGTTAGGAACTTAACTAATTTTATGAAAATTCAATTATTCGGTGGAAAATAAACTATAAAAAAACACATATATTTGGGCTGAAAATTTAACTCTTCTGTAGATAATTCTTCTTTCTGAATTTAAAATTTAACGATTTGTTTGAAAATTTACATATTTTATTAAAAATTCAACATCTCGGTTGAAAGTTAAACTACTATGTTAAAAATTCGTTTTCTTGCTGTTTCGTTTGAGAATTCAACTATTTAATTATTTGGTAATTTATCCTTTATGAGATAGAAATTCTAGTATTTGGTAGAAAATTCGTATTTTAAGTTTGAAAATTAATCTTTTTGGTTAAGGATTCAACTTTTCGGTTAGAAAATTCATATTTCTTGATTAAAAATTGTTCTATTCAGTTGAGAATTCAACTACTTTGTTTACATTATTTTCTTTCTTTTAATTAACCTGTTTGAAAATTGATTTTTTGGTGAAAAAATCAACTTTTATGGTATAAAAGTCATCTTTCTCGGTTCAAAATTACCTTTTTTTGCCTAAAAGTTGAACTGTTTCTGGATAAATTTTGATCTCTTCTGTTTATTAATTCCATGGATAAAAACGTATCATTTTAGGTTGAAAATTCAACTATTTTGGTAAAGTCATCTTCTTCGGTCGAGAATTCAAAAGGTATTTTTTTTTTTTTTGAGAATTCGTTTTTTTTTAATTGAAAATTTATCTTTCATGGTGAAAAAGTTGTCTTTATCTATCGAAAATTTAACTTTTTTTTTGTTTGAAATGAACTTTTTTGTTATAATTATCTTCGATAAAATTAATCTCTTTTGCATTAAAATTTAACTCTTCAGTTAAATGTTTATTCATTTTGTTGAAAATTCATCTCTTTGGCTTACAAGTTTAACTATTACGTTAATAAAGCAACTGCTCAATTAAAAGTTAATTTTTTCTTGGTAAAAATTAATTTCAATTCAATATGGCACATATACATGAACTTTATTTACAAGAATTTTTAGAGCATTTTCGACTGTAAAGTCTGATATTCTAATATTTTTAATTGTTCATGATTCAATACCGAAGCGCAGAATAAACGTGAACTTCATGTTTATCCAACAGCTACGTTATTTTAGGAGGGGGGGGGGGATAAAAATGAAATAAAATTGGTAACGTACTTAATGAATGGCCCCTTGCCTCTCAAGGCGAATATATTTTTTTTTTTTGAGAGCGGAAAAATCTTCGATGTTTAGGGACCCGGCGTCCCACGCCTATGCAATGAGCTAATGTAATTTTTTATTGTAATTTTTAAATGTAATTTTGAACTACCTTACTTTTCGTTTACTTCATTCAAGAATCTGAAATACTTTACCACAAAAATAAGGAGAAAGAATTGTATGCATCTCTTGATTTGCAGAGATCCGAATGGATTATCTATCTCAGAAAGATATCAGAAATAATCACATATTCCGAAGTGGTCGTTCAGTCGGCAATATGTTAATGAAATATGAAATAAAAATGAACGAGGGGGGAATTCACGATCCTTACGTATAATCGAAAACGTCAAAGTTGAACAAAGCCTCGCGGGAATCCGCGCGTTTCATTCGTCCGACAGGGTTTAATTTCGTTCGGATGAGAAGATCTCTCACGGAGAAATGATGGCAGCCGATGTTCCAGTTGGTCTACCGGGTGTCGACTCAAGTCGAAGGAGGACCAGTAGGTGCATCGATATTGACAAGGGTGCAGTCCATTTTTGACGTTTTGGTAGGACCAACAAGTCTCAAGCGTGGCTGGATCAGCAGGGGTCGCCCACAAATTATATCTCCAGGACATGATGCTAATCTGGAGAAAGTTTGGAAAAGCGAAGTTGATTGATTCTAATTTATATGCGCGACGGGCGCCTAGTTGAATGCATGCTAAAAATCCCCCAGGAATCGAAGGACTGTCTAGTCTTTCAGAATTTTTCAAGACCACCTCTATTCGTCATTCTTACTGAAAACCACCTCCAAGTGACGCTACAATTTTCTCAAAATCTCAATTTTATAGTTAATAATAATAATAATAATAATAATTTTGTTACAACCTAACAGGTTCTCTTCTCCTCTTTTTTCATTATTGTTCGAAAAGTGCTACAGTTTTGGCCCTGTAAATGGCTTTTCATAGAATTGGAAGAAAAAGACTAATTTTTGAAACGTAGTGGCTAGCCTACTGGTGCCGACAACTAGCAACCATGCCGGCACCGGCAAGGTTGAGTTTTTTACAAGATAGTCCTATTTTCAGCAAACAAGTTAATTTTAGGCTAAGGAAGATTTATTTTCAATACAAGAGGACAAATATTCATCCAAATATTAGTTTTTTTTTGAATAAAAAAGAAAATTTCAACAAAATAGTTCAATTTTCGAGAAAATAGTAATGTTGTAATGATTTTTTTGAGACCCTATTAAATCAGACATATGGGGGTGCTATTCAAAAAGTGATATTCAATTCGTATAAGAAATTTTGATTTTCATCTCGATTCAGCTAATATTGACGATTCTGAATATATAACGTCTAAATATAATTTTTTTTAAATAGATTTTTTTTTGTACTCAAACTACTTTATTAATTAATTTTAACTTATACGTACGGCCCTATTGGAAACGAGAAAATCCTGACAAGTTGGAATAGTACGTAACAAAATTTTTAACATGCCCTTGAGGGACGTACGGAAATTGTTGGCGGAAAAGCTAATGAAGAGTGCAAGTCGATAAAAGTGAAGGTAGTTGTCAAACGCACTTCGTTTCCATTTATAAATGTTGATATGAAATGAACGCATAGACTGGCATTTTAATTAATTTAAATTTAATCAATTTAAAAATAATAAATTCAATTTATTTCCTCTCAAGCGAAAAGAAAATAGTTTATACCAAGTATAAGAAAGAAAAGAAAATGTATACAGTAGAGCAATTCAAGTAGCAACTTCCAAGATTGAAAACACTGAAAATTGAACTATTAGAAGTTTTTAATTTCAAAAATAAAACACATAGAAATTAATTGAATTAATAACTAAGCATTTCCATCTTTGAAATAATTGATTTTCATTAAATGCAGAAATCTACATTTTAGAATTATGAAAAATTCATAGCTTTAGAAACTTAATTCGAAGCCTGATGGGCTGAACAAATGTCTAGTCAACTATCCTTAATTCTTAGGTGAGCATTATTACAAATGATTTTCAAGATCGAGGAATGTATTTTTATTTTCAATTATAACTAATTTTGAAAAAAAAAATTAAAGCGAACTTCAGAATCAAATAACTGAGGTTGAAACTGTTTATTTAGAAATAGTTATTTTGAGTCTCATGTTTATGCTTTCCCTTTAGGTGAAAGTTGCTATTCTTATTTGATAATAATGTTGTATTACTTACGTTATTTTAATTTCAAAACTTTTATTTAGAAACTATATAATTGTTAGTTCTATGAAAAATATTTTTCTTATATAAATTTTCTTAAATAAAACATTACCAAATGGATTTATAAAGAATCTTCCAAAAAAATGAGCCCTGTGACATTAGGATTAAGTGAGAACTTTCAATTGAATAAAAAGAAAAACAAAACTCTAAAAAACTATTGTCAAAAAGCGATTGAAACCTAAAATATTTTTCGCTATAATTCGCCTTGAGCACTTAAAAAAAATTACATACAATTTACAATAGGAATATTTTTCTCGATTTTAAAAATAATTTTCGACAATGCTTATTTTTAAAATTCAGATAACTAGCAAATAACTGGTGATAAATATTTTAGTAAATAAATAACTAGATGACTAGTGAATCCTTGATTCTGTTGCATTCAAAGGAAGTAGGAAGTTGCAAGGAAGTAGGGTAATCGTTGGAAGAGAAGTAGGGAAAGTGATGAGTGGTAAGCCATTGGAAGCTAGAGTGGGGATGTTAGGGGGGGGGCGAGGAAGGGGAAAAGGGGTTGTTCATGGATAGGAAATGATTGTTGGAGAAGGACGTGATAAGAGCGGAAGTAAGGTAAGAGGAGCGATAGTAAGAAAACTGATCAAAAAGAAAGAAAAGATTTGCGGACGGGTATTAGTGGAAGCTATTGGAGAGCAAAGATAAGAAGGAAGGAAAAGTGATGACATGGTATCAGCAGTAAGGAAAATTACTGTAGAGGTAGGAGAGGAAAGAATGGGAAGTTAGGTGATGAAAGAAGTAGTATTCGACGTGATTGGAAGGTGAGCAACGGAGGAAAGAGGAAGTAAGTGGATTAGAGATTAGAGGAAGGGGAAAAGAAGTTGATCAAGGATAGGAAATGATTGTTGGCGAAGGACATGATGGGAGTGGAAGTATGATAAGAGGGGCGATAGTAGGGAAACTGATAAGGAAGAAAGAAAAGATTTGCGGATGGATATTAGTGGAAGCTATTAGAGAGCAAAGACGAGAAGGAAGAGAAAGTGATGTCATGGGATCAGTAGTAAGGGAAACGTTTTTTAGAGGTAGGAGGGGAAAGGATGGGAAGTGAGGTAATGGAAGAAGTAGTATTGGACGTGATTGAAAGGTAAGAAAGAGAAGAAAGAGAAAGTAAGATGATTAGATGGTTGTTAGTGGAAGTGAGGATGGGATGAAGTACGTTTAAGGAAGTGAGGAGTAGAAAGTTAGAGAATTAAGCGTGATGTGAAGAAATAGGATCAGTGGTTGGAAGGGTAGTGGGGGTAGATGGAAAGAGGAGAGTGATTTGAACTACTCTAACAACGTCTTGATAGGCTACGAAACACTTCTTTGCAGGCACATTGTACGGCGCCTACATTGACTAGTTCTTAGGGTTTGTAGCCCTAGTCAAAAATATTCGTAGTTTCCGTCGGGTGTCTGTCAACCCTCGTTCTTCTTTCTATGGTTTTAAAGTTAGGGAAAGTGGGGGAAATTATTAGAGGAGAATTAGGAAAAATGAGGTAAAATTTAAGAAAATGAAGTGGGGGTAGAGAAAGTCAGCTGCGGTGAAGAGTTGTACTGGAAGTGATTGGAGGATATGGAATTGAAAGAAGAGGAAGTGAACGGATTGGAGTGGTGTCAGTGAAAGTAGGGAGAGGAAGAAGTAGGTAGAAAGAATTAAGGGTTGAGGAATTATTGCATAGAGCGTGATGAGGAGAAGTGGGTGAAGTGATGGAAAGGGTAACTCACACTACTCCATTGAAGTCCTAAAGTATGCAATGCTATTTTTCGTTGGCAGAAAATCTTATGGTTACCGTCGGTTTCCGTCCACTGTCATACTTTTTTCCATGGATGGGATGTGAGCGCTAGTAAGGGTAAATGATAGAAAATGAGAGAAAGAATGTAGAGAAAGTTATGGAAAATGAGGAGGAATCGAAGAAGGCAAACTGAAAATCAAGCAGAGAGGAAGTAGGGAAGTGGTTGAAAAAAGAGAGCAAATGTGAGAAGGAAGTATAGGGGCGATGAAGGGAATGGATGGAAAGAAAAGTAGGAAAATTGCGGGTAATCGTGGGTAGGGAAAGTAGGAGAAGTGGGAGAATAGAGGCTGAGGAAGAAATTTGGTGGGGGCAGGGAAATTGAGGAAGTGGGGTGCAGAGGAAATGAGGGGTGGTGAAGTAGGAGAAGTGATGGAAGTGGAACTAGTAAAATCAAGGGGAAAGGGGGGTGAGAAGTGAGTGTGAATTTCGGGATGGGCAGTTTGGGAAGAGCAGTTTTATCTTGGAAAGTAAGGAAAGGCGGAAGTACAACAGAAAGAAGTTGAAGAAGGGAAGAGAAGCGAATGTTGTTGTGTGAGGAAGGAAAGTAGGTAAGGATTAGGGAAGTATGGTGATATAGGGTGAGTAGGGGAGGGAATGTATGGGAGTGTTAATTCTGCACGACTTAATTCATATCTTGATAAAATACAAAACCCTTTCTTATAGTCGCTTGGCGCCTACATACACGAGCTTTTTCCATAACTTTTCATATCAACTGTTGGTTGATAGGGTATCCTCTCAATAAAAATGGAATAAGCTGGAATAAGAGAAAAATTGAAAATAAAGGAAGTTTCGAAAGTGGAAGAAATTATGGAAGGGGAAGTAGTGGGAGTGGATGAAATCCTGGAAGGGGAAGTAGTAGAAGTGAAGGAAATTAGGGCGATGAGGAGTAGGTGAAGTGGGGTGCAGGGTACATGAGGGTTGGGGGAGTTGTTGGGTGGGGGTAATGAAGGGAGGGGATCCAGTAGAGGTGGAGGAATATGTGGGGTGGGGATGTAGCTGATGGTGAGTGTTACCTGAGGAAGTGTGGAGAGAAAAAACTAGATGAGAAGAAGTAAGGAAAGGGATTCAAAGATTGAAGTGTGTGCAGTGAAAGTAGGGCATGGGAGGGGAAGTAGTCTCATTTACGGGAAGTGAGGGAGAGAAAGTATAGAATGGGGTGTTTTAGATGACCTAATTAACGTCTTGATAAGCTACTATACCCTTTTCTCAGGTGCGTGGGCCTACTTTGATTAGTTTTCATTTTCATGACTTGTTATCTTGACTGATGGTTGACACAGTATCCTTTGATAAAAATGGAACAGGCTGGAATGGGAGAAAAAAGAGCAATAGAGACTGGAGACACTATTTCCATATTTTCCACCAATAAGGCACCTTATGAGAAATTCTAAATCTTGATGCCTGATTAATCGGCATGTTAATCAGAAAGGTAAGTACTTATTCTGTAAGGGATGGGAAAATTTTAAACAAGATTGAACTAATTTTCAGATAGTTGAATATCTGAGGCATCTCCTCGTGGCTTCAGGTGGATGAGCGAGTTAAGTCTAAGCGGCTGCCTGGGTCGACTGTGTCAGTGATGCAGGAGAGAAGAAAGGGTGGCGTGGATGAAATGGCAGAGGGTGAAGGATGAGCCTGGAAGCGAAGTGAGCTGACTGACGTGTAAAGACACCTCCACATCCCGAAGAATTTAACTAATTATAATATAGGATAAACGGTTTATGCGTGCCTGGCAACCTACTCCTAGCGAAACTGATACCCACCCCCCGCCACCCCCTTGCGATCCAAAGCTTTCCTCTCTCATTCCACCTCTCTTTACTCCCAGTGACTTGGCACACGTCACAGAAGTTAGCGACTACGAACGTCGCTCAATGGGACAGGGATGAAAGTGGGTAATGATTTGCGTAGGATTGAGATGAACATTGATTTTCTTCAAGATATGAGTAACTAAATAAAGTAAATTATACAAATATTCGCGGTTACTTTTAAACCCGAGAAAATAATATCTTCCAATTGGAATTTCGCGCCAAAGGTATATCAAAATCGTGACTAAGTTAGCAAATTTTTTCAATTTAAAAAATTCCAGCGGCTTATGAGTTCTACAAGTAGATCTTGCTGACAATTTGAATCTCATAGGAAAATAATCCAGCTATGATAAGATGATCAAATGTGAGCTTCCACCATCTTCAACCTAAAGGTTGTTGAACTGAATTTTCCTTTATAGAAAGCATCTTTCTGATGATTGATGAATAGTTTAGACGCAAATTAAAAATTTTAGAAAGCCTTAAATATGAAAAATAGAAAAATAGTTTTTCAACTTTCTTTTTTCAGTTTAGTTTGGTTAAGTCTTGTGTGCAACAGGAGATTAAATCAAAAGTTTGCGAAATACTTTTGTATTATAACATATACTCATCCTACTGCTTTTTTTTGTCGCATAAATACATATTTTTTCATTAAATAGAATTGAATTTTACTATTGAAAAAAAGAGCTTGATACTTTCTTCATTATATTTTAAATGTTTAAAACTATCTAAAGGTAATTTGAATTTCACCTATATAATAAAGAACTACATTGAAATTGACAAAAAATATCAAAAAGTTACATTTTTCTCCATTTTGAACACCCTTCTAATCCATGAAAATTGTAATTGAAAACCTGATAAAATCTCATGTTCCTTCAGCAAAGCATAACTTTTAAAATAAGCCAAGAAACTATTAAAGCTTTATTTTCTGCTAAGTTATGACAAACAGTATGTATAAATATTTTTTAGAAAAATGAAAAATAAAAAAATCATTAACTGTTATTTCTTTTCTGTCTCTTTTTCTCTGATGAAGAGAATAGGACTAGAGCTTTAAGCCACTAATTCCTGTATTCCAAATAATACAATCATATTTTTCAGGGCTTTATACTTATTTCACTATTTCAATAAATTAATGTATACTAATACGTTATATTAAATTTAATGATTTATTTTAATATGTTTTCATTCCCGAAATATAACCAATAATTTCATAAAAGTGACTAGTGTTGAAAATTTGCTACAAGTAAAAATAAAAAGCAAAACGCTCTAAGAATCACCATTTTGAAATCAGAAATATTGCTACAGTGTCCCAATGAAGACAAAATATTTTTATAACAAAAAAAAAGTTTCCCATGTATTATGGTAATTTTTTCATGCACTTTTGGTATTGAATGATAATCAAAAATTTGTGATACCATAACTTTTCTCTAACTTATAATGTTTTTTTAATTTCGAAAATAACATTTTTAAGATTCGATTAATTGTTATTAAAAATAAAGGAAAAGAATTACTATTATGTGTGGCATGCCTTTCGTTCGTACTGAAAAAGCCGGCTATGATTTTTTCAGACTTCAGAAAATTTCTTTTTAAATTTGACACCAGTTGGAATAGTTATAAACCAGTAAATTTACAAATTTTTAAAGAAAAATATATGCAAATTTTATTAGGTGTGTAAGAAAAATTTGCTTCGATTGTATTGTGCATTCAGAGACATTTTATACATAAAAACATTAAAAAAATGTTCTAAATAAAATTTAACCAAATCTTTAAACAATTAATTTTCTCGCAGTTTCAGACAATTATAACTTGAATAAAAGTTGTATTCTTCAATTAAAATTTTTCATCACAATTCAATATTAAAAGCTGTACATAAAAAATGTGCAATAATTTTCGAACCCATTATAGGGTAATTGCTTTTATTTCTCAAAGCTAAAAATTTTAGACCAATGTAAATCATCAAAATGACAGCATTTTTTATTGTACATTTTCAAGATATTCAAATCAAAATTTTTTTATTTTCAAGGATACATCATCCAGACTATAGAAATTTCATATGTGTAGCATCAAAATCACAGAATTTTTATGATTTATAATTCAAAGTGCTATAATTGTAAAAAAAGAAAAAAAAATTACAAAGTCACAATTGAAAATTCTTGAGTTTTGAAAATATAGAATTGAAAATTATTCAATTTGCAAGGTTTATATTTTGAATGCATGTGATTCTATGATTGAGGCCCTTTCAATTTCAAAAATGTATGAGTAAAATTTCCTAAATTTATATGATATCGATAATCGATAGTTAAGTTTTCAAGTGTAAATCTTTCAAATTAAAAAAATTTCGAATATGTCATCAAAATTACAGGCTTTTTCATTGTAAATTTTGAAGTTACGTGAATAAAAATTATCCAACCATAAATTATCAATCTTTCAAATTAAAGAAATTTTGAATGTAATGCTTCAAAATTACAGAATTTTCAAATATAAACTCGAAAATTATATCATTTTTAATTCTGAATTCAAAAAACTAAAAACTCTTCAATTTTTAAGATTAACAATTCAAAGTTCTAAAATTTAGCAGAATTACATTGAAAATGCTTGAATTTTGGAAATATAGAATTGACAATTATTTATTTTTCAATTTACAAAATTTATACTTTAAACGTATGTAATTCGCAATATCTCTTTCTTGCTTCAATTTTGAGGATTCACAAATGAAAATTAATTAATTTGATCGATTCACAATATGGATTTCTTTAATTTGGAAGATTTATGATTAGAGACTTCAATTTTAAAGATGAGTAAATAAAATTTCCTAAATTAAGATGATTTTGGTAATCAAAAGTTGAGTTTTTGAATCTAAATCTTTCAAATTGAAGAACTTTCGAATGTAAATCATCAAAGTTTTTTTTTTATCAACCTTTTGTATTGTAAATTTTAAATATATTTTAATCGAAATTTCTTAATTGCAATTAAGAATCTTTCAAATTCACTAAATTTTGAATTTAAAGAATAAAAATTACAGAATTTTCGTTTGTCAAACTTAGAAAATGCATAATTTTTTATTGTAAATTTAACAAACTGAAAAATCTCCAATTTTGAAAATTTACAATTACAACTTATTGATTGTTGAAAGTATAGAATTGCAAAATATTTAATTCATAAGATATGTATTTATGATATGTGATTTCGCACAATCTTCTTCAAGTGGTTCAATTTTTAAGATTTATGAATGAAAATTTTTGATTTTAATGATGCGCAATTAGAATTCTTCAATATTAAAAATTTTCAGTTGAAGATTCTTCCATATTTAATGTGCGAAATAAAAAATTATGCAATTTTGAATATTTTTATGAAATACTTAGTCCAATTTCAACTGTTTAAAATGGAAAATTATATGTTACATTTGTAACATATGATTCCGTAAACAAAAAAGGAACTTTGCAGGAGCATCTATTTTAGTCAATGACCGAAGGAACTTCCCCAACACTGTATCTATTTTTTTAAATAAAATAAAAATTATTATTATTATTGTTGATTTTAAAAACCCGGATGAAACAGAGGTCGATTCACGGGTTAGGTATGACTTGATATATAATTAAATGTTATGTATAGTAAGAATAAATTTTTCATGAAGTTTATAATAAAAGTTTTAGATTTGAAAAAGTAAAGAAAAAAGAACATCAAAATTGTGAAGTTAAAAAAACGCGTGAAGGACTGCAAACCGTGCGATACTAACAACACTTTTGATGAAAATAATAAAATATCATGCTAAAGTGTTTATAGTAAGAGTATCATGCCTTACTCTCTAAATGTGAAAATGGTTTATTATTACCATGAATCAAATGATAATTAATGGTTTTCAGTCGACTTCCTAATGAGTTCTCAATCTTCGTTATTTTTCAGTTAAATGATAACTCTGTCGTCTCTAGTCAAGGTAGTAATTACAGAGAAATATCCTTCCGATTCAGATGCGGAAATCTGAAGGTAAAATTATAGCGAAGAAGCTTGAATGTGTTAGTAACATTGCAATAGTCATGAGAATAGTAACTGGTCTTTACTACCGAGGGGTAAAATTACAATTAATGAGAATAACAGTTGGTGAGCGTATGAACATAATATAGTTACCATTCTCGGATTGTCCCATGTGGCCCCAGATTAATTGCAACTATATTTTACATAATAATATATTCGCTATATATAAAGTATGTTAAATTCTCCAGGTGAGTTAATTGTTATTTGAAAAAAACTATATTAAAATATAAAATCTGATACGATTAAAAAAATGCAACCATTTAGTCAATGTCACTATGCTTTTAAAATAGACAGAAGCTGTTACGAGATTGTA
>CAKNXH010000911.1:134745-152021 GCA_932178445.1 Andricus quercusramuli
GTGTGTGTGTGTATTGTTGTGTGTGGGTGGGTATATATATATATATATATATATCCTGCAAATGTTTTTGAGACACTTTCAATGTGTTTGCGAGTTTCTTTACTTTTTCGAATTTTCTTAGGAAACCAATACAATCTCGTAACAGTTTCTGTCTATTTTAAAAAAATTGTGAGATTGACCAAATAGTTGAATTTTCAAAATAAACGCGGTCGGATTTTTGAACCAAAAAGTATACATTTTTAACAAAGAAGTTGTATTTTTGTCTAAAATTATGAAACTCCAAGAAAAAAAGAATTATTTCAAACAATGAAATTTAAATTTCAACGGAGTAGTTGAATTTTCAATCTAAAAAGATTAACTTTCATTGAAGAATTTTATAGTTAATATTTCAACAACAGGGACATAATTTCTTATTTTGAATCAAAAACAGTTATAACTTTAAACAAAAAAAAATCATTTCTGGCTAAGGAAATTGTAATAGCTGATATTTCAATAAAAAAATATTTCAATCTAAAATGAAAAAACAGATAAATTTTTGATTTATAAGATTAATTTTAAACAAAGTTGTTCAACTTTTAGCCTAGGACTTGCATTTTCAATCAAAAAGATTCTTAATTTTCTACTAAACAGACCAATTTTCCACGAACAACTTGAATTTTCAATCAAATAGCAAAGTTTTTAAACGAAAACGGTCAATTTTTATCCAAAAAAGGAATCGGCAAGCGAGCAGTTTGAATAAAAATCCATTATTGTTGAATTAATGTAAAAAAAAATTTTTCAAGAATTTTTGATATCTTAAACAGTTTTCAAAATTTTACCATTTCACAGCAGTTTCATAAAGTCCATAAACTAATTTACTAATTTTTTTCTTTTTTTCACCCCCCCCCCCCCCCCCCCCAGTGGACCCAAAATTCTCTAAAAATAAATGAAATGGGGTCATTTTTCAAGACAAAAGAAAAACAATACTTTTTAACCCTAAAAGACGAATTGAATTTTTCCCCAAAAAAATTACTTCATCAGTGACTTTATTAAAATAGTTGAATTTTCATCCTACAAAGATGCATTTTCAATTAACTGGTCAAATTTTCAAATAAAAAAGGTAAAAATCAGCCAAAAGAAGTTGAATTTTCAAGCCCAGAAAACGAACTTCTTAGAACAGTTAAATACTTCATCTAAGAAGTTGAATTTTCAACAAAACATTTATTTTCAATTAAGAAAGATGAATTCTTACCATAAACATAGGATTTTCTACCAATAGATGAATCTTCATCCTAATAAAAATTTGAATCAAGAAATATTAATTTTTAACCAAATAGTTGAATTTTCTACTTAAAATTTATAATTTACGAATGAGGAATTTCCAACCCGATGATATAAGTATTCTTCAACGAAAACATGAATTTCCTATCAGATAGTTAAATTTTCCACCAAATTATTAAAATTTTAAGCCAAAAAAAATCGAAAGTGAATGAATTCTTTTGAAAGTAATTTAACTTCAAACCAACTAGTTAATTTTTAAACCAAAAGTGATGAATTTTTAATCAAGTCAATTCATTTTCTACGAAAGATGACGATTTTTCAAAAAAGAAACATGAATTTTCAACTAGAAAAGGTGACTTTTCAATCAAAAATATCAATTTTCAAACAAAAGTGAAAGAGTCACATTTTTCTTTGAAAAAATTAATTCCTAATCAAAAGAAATGTATTTACAACAGAAGAGGTGAATTTCCAATCAAAGAGATGAATTTTCAACTATGATTTTCTAAAAAAATAGTTGCATTTTCAATAGTATAATTAAATTTGTAACCGAATAGTTAGATTTTCTTATTGGGTTCTATGGAATAATTTTAAATTATCACACTTTTCTGTCACTTCAAAATTCTCATTTTTCATACTAAATACATGAAATTGAAAAAAAAACAAGATATTCAACATTCTTGAAAAATTTATCGAGAATATCTTACTACTGCTTCCTTCTTGAAATTTGGTACCAATCGTTGATATTATTAATACACTTTTTTAGAGGAAATTCGGCAATACATATTTTCGCGATTTATGAGAAAATATTTTTTTACGAATTATGCGTATTTGAATTTTTTTGCTTTGTTTTTCAACAAAATCCCAATTTTTTTCTTTGAACTTATATAACTTTCGACCCAATTAAGGTATTTGAGATTTATTTCCAGATTCTGTTATATATATATTATATAAATTCAAAGAGAAAGTTGGGATTTTTTTAAAAACAAAGCAAAATATTCAAATACGCACAACTTCGTTAAAAAAAATTTTTCTCACAAATCGCAAAATTACGCAGGGGAGAGTGGGGCAGGTTCGAGCACTTTTTTTTTGCACAAAGTTTTTTCTAAAAAATTGAACAATTGTTTTTATGTATTTGTGGTCAAACGAAAGAGTAAACATCCCTCAACATTATACAAAATCGATATATATTTTCATCATACTTTTGAATAATTTATTTTTGATAAAATTTACGCTAAACTCTCATTTGATTGAAGTAGTCAGTGGGGCAAGTTCGATGAATGTACAAACCAAGTTTAGCAATTTTTTTAATTTTACTTGCTTGACGAATGCTATATCCCTACTGAAAATGAAGACGCAAGTCGGCTTCCAATCTTTCAACGCTCGTTGAGGAATGATTAGTTTTTCTTCTATAATTCCAAACCATACTGAATATCTGTAAATGAAGTGAAATAATTTTAAAAAATTGCTTAATTTGCTGAATCAGTGAAAACAATCAATTGCAAACATCAAACAATGATAAATTGTGCTCATATTTCATTTTCATCAAATGTAAAATCTATAACATGACATAACAGTGCAAAAAATGAGTAATAAACAATCAAAAAAATGAAGCATTTAGAAAATACAAGTTGATCGAACTTGCCCCACAAGCACTGATCGAACCTGCCCCAGAAGTGATGAACAAATTGCAAATGCGCTTAGAAATTGAAATAACAATTTTTCGCAGAAAGGTTAATGTAAAAATATTAGGACATGCATATACTTACGGGACAACAAAAATTCATTCAATCCAAAACATTGGTGCGATATGGAAAACTACTTCGCAAAAATTTCTCGAAGGACAATTTTAAAAAATTTTTCAACAATAGCGGTTACGTTACCAATTACAACTAGCGATACCACACGCGCGCCACGTTCACTTGTGGGAAGTAAGGTCACTGGAGGGACTAAATTTGGCGGGAATTCCACTTAAAAATATAAACAACATTTGAAGAAATCGTTAGTGATCCGACTTGCCCCGTGATCAAACTTGCCCCACTCTCCCCTATTGCCTAATTTCCTCTAAAAAACAACATAGTTTGTCCCCGAGAAATTCTGCGACTTCAAGTGTAGAACCTGCCTGATTTGAAATTCGGTCCTTTCAAAAACAGAAAAAAATCGATGTCAATAGAAATTGTTTGAAATTGATTTTAGCAAAGAAACTTTTCCTATAGAAAAAGCAGGAAGGCCACCCTGCCTTCATTTTTTAATAATAATATCGGACATAAAGGTAGGGGGTAATTTAAAAATCGTAAAAGCGAGTAAAAGAGTGAAGGGTTTGGAGAAGGTGAACTAAAAGGAGAGAAAGAAGAGACTGAAGAATCCATGCTGTAGGAGAGAGAAGAAAACGCGAAGAGAAGGAGACGCGTGAAGGAGGAGAGACGCAGATACGGAGAGGCGAAGAGAAGGAGTGGCCGAAGAGGAGAGGCGAAGAGAAGGAGATGCGTAGAGAAGAGGGGTGCATTTAAAGTAATGGCGTTTCAGTGGAGATGCTATAAATTTATCTGCCATAACTTGTTATACGCGGCTCTTCTCGCGTATTTATACATGCCTTCGTGGCCACACGCAGGCCATCTTGCATGTACCAATGTACCTGTACTGCGTCTTTTCTGTTAGGTGGAGCGGTATAGAATGTAGATGGCTAGTGTAATGGCAAAAGGGAGCTTCCAAGCCAATCGTTAAATCCGTAACAATCGGTCCACCCTGTAGAGCGGCTCGTGCTGCTGGAAAAGGAGCCGCCTAAAGGGTTTACACGGTCGTCTGGTAATTCATGAACGGCCGATTACGCTTTTATAATACACATGTAATCGCACATGAAACATTGCCGTCTTTATCGCCCACTATATTTTACATTTTACATTAGAGGAGATACTCGAACGACGAAAAATACGTGCGCCATTAGGAAGCTGCTACCTATACTGCAAGGCCTCGAAATTCGAGTAAAACTTGATGACCCTTCGGTAAGAGTTCGCCATTTGCTCATTTTCGCTAAGAATGCAGCTTAAAACGGTTATGGATCGTGGCGAATCGGGATATCTCAATTGTACTCAGGAGCCGTCCATAAAGTACCTTTACCAGTTTGAAGAGGGGGGAGGTAAGTAACATTACAAACTGAGATAACATTCAGTACGTTTCCTCATGATCAATTTGGAAAAAGTTTGCGAATTTTGCAATTCCTTATTCCCATCTTTCCCTTTCTTCTAAAGAATTCTTCTTCTTCCTGTTTTGAGGGAGACCCCCCCCCCCCGTCCTTCGATAAACTACCCCAATTTCTCTTTTTTTCGCCTAAATGCAAACTGAATTAATAGAACTCAATAAGATAATCTAACAAAATTTGGTTGAAAAGTCTACTATTATATTTTGGTTCAGGATTCATCTCGCTTGGTGTAAAATTTTACTATTAGGTTCAAAATTAAAGTGTTCCAACGAAAATTACAAAAATGTTTAGAAATGTTAACCTTTCTTGTTAAAAATTCAACTTCTTGGTTGAAGTTTAACTACTTTGCTACAAATTCATGTTTTTAGTTGAGATTCATATATTTGTTTGAAAATCTAACTGCTTGATTTTTACATTGTCAACATACTGAGGAGTAAGAAAAATTAGTTTGATGTGAAAAATTACTATCGCGGATTTCATCGCGGTTCAAGGAAAATTTCATCTTGGATAAAAATACAACTGTTTGGGTGGAAATAAAACTGTTTTGTTGAAAAGTCATACTTTTTGGTTGAAAATTCTGCTGTTTTCTGGAAAATTTAACTATATTGTAGAAAATTTACTTTTTTGTATTTTTGATATTTTGGCGTTGAAACTGGAATCTTTCCTAAATGAAAATTCAACGCTTTTTTAAATTTTTTTTTTTTTATTAGAAATTCATCTTGTTTGAGAGAAATTTCATCTTTCTTTGATAAAAATACAACTTTTTGGTTGAAAATAAAACTATTTTGTTAAAAAGTCATACTTTTTGGTCAAAAATTCTGCTGATTTGTTGAAAATTTAACCATTTTGTAGAAAATTCACTTTTGTGGTTGAATTTGATATCCTTGAATGAGTCTTTTTTTATTGAAAATTTATCTGTTTTAGTATAAATCTAATCTTTTATTCATTCAATTCATCCCTTTTGGTTGAAAAAATTCGTCTTTTTGGATGAACGTTTCAATTCCGTTCGTAGAAACTTACTTTTTGATTTGAAAAATCATATTTTTAACTTGAAAAATCAACCAAAATCTTTTCTGAATAAAATCTTTGACTATTTTTTCAAAATTCGTTTTCCTTTCAAATGAAAATTCATCTGTTATAAGAGAAATTTTATCTATTTTGAATAAGAATGCAACTAATCGATAGAGAATTCAACAATTTCGTTGAAAAGTTTACCTTTTTGGGTGAAAAAGCGTCTTTTTGGATTGAAAATTCATTTCTGTTTCGTAGAAACTTCTTTCGTGGTTCAAAATTTCATTTTTTTTTGGGTAGAAATGCATCAGTTTCGTGGAAAAATCATTTTTTGCTGAAGTCGTATTTTTTATTTGTGAAATATGTTGGAAATTCGTCTTTTTGGTTTTAAAAAAACATTTTTTTGTATAAATTTCATGCTCATTTCACGTTTGCGGGGGGGATTGAGTTCGTTAACCAGCTATTTTGGATACAAATTCTAACAGTGCACATTCAAAATTGTTGAGATCATTTTTCTATCAATATTCAAAAATTCTATGCACGGCTATCCGTAGTACTCTGAAACTCAAAAAATCATTCTCACAACTTTTTTTGATAGAAAGAAAATCATCAGTCATAGAATTTTCAAAATAAAAAAAACACAAATGAAAATGAACATTTTAAGTCACACAACGCACGATATAAGAAAAAGTCGCAGGAAAAAAAAGGTGTTTTTGAAAGCCCTACAAGATTTTCATCACAAATTTTTGAATTTTCTTGGAAAATCGAATATTCAAATTTTTTGAGCAACAATTCTGATTTTAATCTCAAAAAGGTAATGAAAAATCAAAAATTCGATTGTTCTGTCAAACTATGCAAGATACTGAAAAATATGAATGGTCAGATACTGTGAAGTCGTAAATAACAGCAATAAAAATAAAATGAATTTTTGGACAATCGACACAAGCTAGGAAAAAAATGGAACTTATACAATATACACGCAAAAAAAATTCTTCAATTTTTTATGAATCACTTTTTGATAGGACTCGCAGTTTTGTTCAAATCGTGAAAAATATCATTAAGAATAAAAATCTTAATTTTCGAACAAACGACACAAGCTACTAGAAAAAATAAACGGACAAAAGTTGTTCAGCCAAAAAATAACTACAAATTCATAATCGAACATTTTTTTTTTGGGATGGGTAGTTTTTGCTTGAATCGTAAAAAATAACATTACCAATGAAAAATCAAATTTTTGGAAAAGAAAACACATGCTAGAACATACCAACTATGCTCATCTAACTATCGCCTTTTTCACAAAAGTCAAAAACAAATTTTGAAAAATCAAAAACTTAAATTTTTTGTAAAATGGCTTTATAATTTCTGATGGTTCAAATATATGCTGTACATTATATAACAACGGTTCTTAAAAAATGGAGTGTTGATTCTGGCAATTGGGAACGAATGAAACAATTTCTGGAATTTTGAAAAAAAAATTCAAATGAAAGCTTTATGGTTCCGCCGCGAATTATTTTCCTATAATACACTCACACCCTGAGTTAGAACATATGTTTACGAAAGCATGATCCCAATGATGCTTCACAGTTGAAAAATGAAAAATATATTTTGTTGGCCCCTATGAAGTATGCGATTGAATCGGAACGAGGGGTCTTCTCAATTTTAACTCATAACTGTCTTAAATGAGCATCATAGATACGCTCCTGCGTAGTTTTTTCTTTACATCTTGTATTTCCGATTTTATTGGTGTGCTCCATACACATACGCTATGCACCATACAGTCCATACACGTACGTGCTAAAACCACTCAAAGTATATGATAAACGCAATATGCACACTGTGTCAATCATGACAATTAACGAATAATATTACTCAATGCTATTCACTTACAAAAACCATTTTGTTCAGATTTGCTTTGAGGGTAGTTGTCTCTACTAATCTATTTGGTTGAACTCTTACATCGCTAATCTAGTATACAGACATGTATTTTCAAAAAAATTATTTTTTCTACTATTCACGACCAAATGGATTACACTTCTAGTCTTGTTTCAATGATTTATGATCTCAATCATATCAGATTTCCGAAAAAAAGTTTATATCTCTGTTTTAATATCATAGATGCATAATATTGGAGGCCCTCTAATAATATGCAGTATCATACAGACATATATTATTTAAAAAATTCTCTTCACTACTGTTCACGATCAAATGGATTATGCAAACTATCAAATAATGAATTATTGTATAATGCATATTATTGAGAAGCCTTTATTAATATGCATATATCATATAAAACATTTGAAAATGCATGCCTCATTTTAAACCTACAGTTAAAGCATAACTTTGTTTAATAAGATGTTTCTTTTTTGAAAATTTGTTTACGTGTAAATGTCGTTATATTTATACCATACTCACTAGTTACATAACAATAACGCATTTAAGTATGTTTTACTGAAGTTCAGTTCGATTCTACGGCACCATATATTATTGAGCAATTATCCTGTGTATCGTTATGGATGAATTTAACTTACAATTCGTAATTTAAATTAAGGATGTGTTTTATAGTATTTAAATATGACTGAAAGATGCAGCTATTTTCTTTATTACTATTTTTACATTGTTTATTTTGATCGAGGTTTTAATTAACTAGAATTTATATCATATTTATTCAGACACTCATCGAATTGTTTTCAATTCTAATTCCTAAAGGTTGTACTCATTGCTGTGGTATATTCAATATTAGTTCCTGTTAGTACTTCAAACTTCAGTAATTCTGATCATTTCTTTTTATTTCAAAACTTTATTTTGCGTCGTTGAATTCGTTATTTAACATATGGGTAATTGTCAAATTGTAGGCAAATTTTAGCACCGACAGTGGCAATAATATTTTTATTAGGAATTAAATATTTCATAACGGAAATTTATCTGATCACATATAAAAATTTTAAATCCAAAAGGGGCAGTTAAGAAAATAAGAAATAATAATGAATCCATGCGTACGCGCATATAATCAGTCGTACGCTGTTCTATTGTACTGTACGGTAATTATTATTTATTATTATACCATTAGGCCTTTTCCCTTCCGGGGTAGGCGTGACTTGTTCGGTTGGAAAGTAGTGGAATAGGTATATAGGTATGAGGTTGATCGGTATATGGGTATAGGGTGGATGGGTATGTAGGTGTTATGTATAGATGTTTTAGATTGATCTGGAGTTCTCGTGTTATACACTCCGCAACACTGCTCCGACCCAGGTTGCTGATCAATCTCTCTAGCGATCACCCCAAGTGAGGAGCCTCACAAAATTATTATGTATGGTTCCCCACCTGGGCCCATTAGTATCCAAGGTCTTTGTTTCAGGTATCATTCACTCTATTGTCACTCAGTTTATAAACTATTTGTCGCCACATATTTCTGTCCTGGCATACTACTCTAGCTTCATTCACGTCCATGCATTTTTTCATGCAGGCTCTTGTATTTCTATGGCTTCTTATGTCTCTTCGTATTAGTGTCTCATTCACAGATTCTAACCATTCTTTCGGCGGTCTACCTCTGGGCATTTTGCCATTTACTTTACCTTTATACACTTGCTTGGTCAGTCGTTCATCTTTCATTCTTTCAAGATGTCCGAACCACCTTAGCTGATTTCTTTCCCATATGTCAACTAGTGTCTCCCCTGTACCACATTCTTCGAGGATTGACGGTAATGATGCGAGAAAAATGTTGAAGCTTAACCTTTTTTAATGTTTATAACAAAATAACAAATTTTAATTCAGAAAAATCACGTACTTATGAAAGAAAACACCACCAAGCAAGTAACGGAATGGGTTTAAAAATTTTTGTTTACCCCGGTAATGGGTTTTAACGCACGTACAGGAATGACGTTTTTGTTGTCAAGATGCACTTTTTACTTTTAATATCGGATTCACAAAAAAGAGAGTTAATATTTAATCTCGATTTTATATAATCTTGTATTAAACGATACGCCTGATATTTTTGTATTTATTACTCAACTGCAAGTACAATATTTTACTAGAAAAAAAGACGTACGGTAATGATGTATGAAATGGCAAAAATTGAGGGACAGACCTTTTTCGCTTTCACAATATTATTTATTTGACTTAAAAAATGTGCAAACATTAAATTTATGTTCATGTGAAGTTTACAAACTTGATACGTTAAGCGTTTTTCAGATTACTGTCTAAAAAAAATGAGAAAATCAGTTTATCCTTGTGCAAAGTGTGGTTGGGACGCCGTACGGTAATGACGTTTCGGGTGTTCTTATATTAAATTAGAGTAAATAGGAACAGAAATGAAAAAAAAAGAACTAAACATTTTGTAGAGGATGATAATAAGTGTTTATTAAAAATTTAAAAAAAAATCAGCACGAGTTTCTAAGTTAATGTTATATTACTGGGACTTCAGGCTTGCCTTCAATTTGACAATTACCCATATATATTTCATTATCAGTCAGCTATACAAGAAAAGCTGCTAGTGTGCGTAAGGTTAATGTCAATATGATAATGCTCAAGATAATCGCTTATCAAGCCTGGTTTTCTAAAAGTATGAGCCTACAATTTTTAAGTGTGTTATCAAAGCAACAAATTCGTTTTCATATAAACTATAAACGATGGTATTGTCCTTAAAACCTTATTATTTATGTTTCTAATTATATCTTTATTGAAGCGTAATGCCAATCTAGTCAGTTTTTCCTACTCCCAGTGTGATCCTGATCGAAGACCTTAATAGAACCTGACATAAGGTACAATTTTCTCTTCTCGAATTTATATTTGCTATTTAACTCAATTTCTCTTAATTATTATTTGGCATGATTCAAATTTACATTCATCGAATGACAATTCTTTATTTTAATTGCACAACATTATTTTTATGTCAACGAATTCAAACCTATATGATTGAAGAAGCAACGAATAATGACCCACTTGGTTCATTCCAGTTTCCAAGATATTCGCGTTTTTGCAATTGAGGGTCTAAAAGTCAAGATTTCTGGTTTTTAATATGGAATGATAATTCAACATTTGCATAATCTATTATGACTATGAACATTTATTAAATAAAGACAAAAGAAGGATTAATTTGTTTAAAAAATAAGCTAAAAGACCCCGCTTGCTCGTTGCTTATTGAACAAACGAAATTTAAATTGTCATTCGCGAAATAAAGATCTGTTCTTGATCCTTGAAGCTACTTTTTAGGGGCATAATATAACTTCTACTCTGTGACGAATATACATGTTCTGATCAACTTTAGTGTAATCTAAATGATTTTTGGTAGATGTTATCATCATTTCAAACTGTGTCAATGTGTGAGTTTTTAAACTCAAAGGTTCAGGCAGATAATTGTCTTCTTCTTAAAAAAAACTATTTGCCTGAAATGATCGTTGAACATCGAATTTGAATTATTACATTTCCAAGACAATCACTGACATAAGTACGACTTATAACCTTAATCATTTCATTTATTCGTTGATAATATAATCAAGATCAAGTTTTTAAACTTCACTCCATAACTTTCGAGTAGAACTTTAGCAAATAGACGATGTTCTAAAACAGCCTACTTTGTCCATAAAAACTAAACTCATTTATATCTGTTATAACGAAGAACATTTCTATTAAAAATGGCTTCCCTTCTTTTAGGATGGAATCAATTGTCTCTAATGGAGATTTATTCAAATTTCGATGGGAAATGTTTTATTTCCATTCTGAACTTTGCTTAAGATTTTTCGAAGCGCTTTTCCGTGGACCACCATTCGATTTATTTTACACGCAATTCATGATACACAAAAGTCTCAAATTTTCAATTTTCAAAATTAGATTTTATTTGAAAATACTGTGCAATTATGATTTTTGTACAAAGTTGGTGTCTGTAGCTTTTACAAATTGTATAATTAACGTGTCACTTGGAACTAGTTAGCCTTCTTCGCTAACGTGTCATGTTGCAGGTAAGAAATAAGCGACGAAATGGAATGTTTTTCAATACTTTCAGGTGGTACTTAAATATTTTCACTGCCAAATTCAAGTTGAATTTATTTTCAAATATTGAGCGAACAATGAAATTGAAGTTTTTAAAGATTCTATCCTTTATTTGTTTCAAATATACTCCATAATGTAACACAAAAATTTTCAGCCAGTTTCATCAATTTTTGTAGAAGTTGTTGGTTTCAGAATTATCTATTAGGAATTACTTCACTTTTTATATAATTACTTAAATGTTTTATTTTGATATTTCGGACAAACCTGCAAAATCATTATATTTGTTTAGGAGGTATCAAGAAAATTAACAATTTTGATTTTTGCAACATAAGCAAATAGTTCGCCATGAACAACACTTATACAATATAACTATATATTACGTATCCATCAATCCCTGTGCTACATATTAACTTACATATAACTTGTTACATATTTAATTCATGATATGGATTCAACGAAAAAATCTAGTTTCTGAATCACAAAATCCGCCAATATTTTGTTCTTTACCACAATTCTCAAATTTTCTTTGGATCGTTTGTTACACTAAGAATTTCTGCATTGAAAAGGATAGAAGAACCTTATTTTCACATATAGTTGGTCGTGAATGGTTGAATTTTGAAAACAATTTTAGTCATTTTTTCACAATCTGAATTCCGAATTCCGAATCTGAATTCTTCGAGCAATCGTATAACATAGAATATATTTTCTGATATCCGAATTTTGGATTGCTTAGGGTTATACGGCATCCCACGAACATTTTAAGATGAAAATAAAAATAATAAGTAGGGTATTTATTGAATTAAGTCGATTTTTGTCACCCTAAAAAATTTTAGATGAAAAAAAAATTAGTTTTTTCATTCACTCAAGTAGAAGAACTCCTTGAAGTAAAGCTTAATCTGTACGTATTAAATAATAAGGCTAATTCATTCAGCTCCAAGCTAGATTTAAGCACATTTTGGTCTTAAAATAAGATGTTATTTCTCGAACAACACTTTTCTTTTCTGGTAAGGGCGTAATAATAATACTTTGATTACTATATTTATATTAATAGCACGTTTTTACATTTTTTATTGCAGGTAAGTTAGAGATTTCATGTTGTGATATGGAAGTTAGTGTAACAAAATTTGCTTGTCCAGGTGAAATGATTGGAGTTTGCCCTGGTCCTTTTTTAGGGTTTCTTTTTGGCGCTAAAATGTAGCAGAAAAATTATTTCATCTTCAGAAATGGTCTTGTATTTCACTGTCTGAAGAAGGGGCCAAATAACCTTTCAAGAATACGCTGTCTTTAAATTCCTAATAAGTTCTTATTTAATATAAATTACTTAATGCTCTAAAGAACCAATTTTATTCTATGAAAACATATTCTGTGATAAAAATTTATGAAAAAAGTGTACTTTAAGGAAATGAGGCAAAATTAGGATAGTGTCAATTAGTGTTCACAACATAGTCTTTCGAAAATAACTTTTTCTATTTAGCCTAAAACATTCTTTTAATTTAGTTCGTAAATTCATGAAGATCAAATTTCTGAACTTAACTACATAATTTTTTAGTAAACTCAGGCAAAAATATCATGTTCTAAAGCATCCTACTTTGTCAATGACAACAAAAACTTATTTATAGCCGTTATTATGAAATATATTGATATAACTACTGGCTTTCTTCATTCTTTAGAATTAAATCAATTGTTTGTAATGAATATATATCAAACTTGCAATGGGAAATGTATTTTTCTTCATTTGAAACTTTGCACAAGGTTTTCCCTAAACGCTCTTTCACGGACAACCAACCCTGAAGTTGGCTCATACATTCTCATTTTTAAAGTTAGAGAGTTCGATTTCTTTTGAATGAAGCATTTGATAAGCAAAAGCCACAAATATAAAATATTCAGAATTGAATTTCATTTTGAAACGACTGTAAGAATGTGCTTTTTGCACATATTTGCTATCTCTATCTTATACAAATTGCATAATAGACGTGTCATTTGAAACTAGTTTTTCTTGAGCGAAAACGAGGCCTGTCGCTGATAAGGAAGCAACGACAAAACGTCGTATTTTCTGATAGTTTTAGTGCAATAATTATCGATATTAGGGGTATATAAGCAGTTCAGATTGAAACGCAAATTAAGTTTTTTTTTTAGTTGGTTATCCAGCTTTGCACGATACCAGTCAAAATGAAGCTTTCCTCAACAACAGTACTGTTCCTTATGTTTTCAGTATTCATTATTGATTACGCTACACGTAAGTATATATTTTCTGGCTATATTTGAGTTAAATTTATTTTCAAATCGCGGAAGGTTGATTAAAAAAATTTTCAAAGCCGAGCCTTTGTTCAAAGTATGTTCCTGTGTGTAAAACCAACATGTCCCAACAGTCTAATTAATTTTTTGTTGAAGTTGTTAGTTCTAGAACTTGATGTTTGAAAGGAAAAGTACTCCACTTCAAGTACAAATTTTAAATAAATAATATTCAATTTGGAACTATGTATGTCAATTGAGTTAAGTATATTATTACACGTTCTAAAGCATTCTAAATATCCTTTAATGTGCTTTTATATAATAAAACAATTTTCAATTGTTATAAATTCTCAGAAAACCATTTTCTTAGCGTAACTTAATTTGCATGCTTGAATAACAAATGTTATACTTTTGGTGGCGAATTTATTTCTCCATGGCCTGAAACAAAAGTTCTTAAAATAACTGTTTTAGAAGGTTCATTGTTATGGAAATTAGAAAAATGCTATTTTTACATTCAATGAAGCAGAGGAACACCTTGAATTGGAGCTTAAATTTGGAAATCTCAAATCATTGAGCCTATTCTTTGGCTTGAAACTAGACTTAAACCAATATTTTTTCTTGAAAGGAGACATTCTTTGTGAAATAAAACTTTTTTTCTTTCTTGATGTCGTATTATTTATATTTTGATTACTGAATTTATACTGATAGCACATTTTAAAGTTTGTGCAGCACGCCCAGTTTAGTCCTGCCAGATGTCAAACAACTCAAACCTTGGGATTTTGTGTACAAAAAGGGTCTTGTTCTGGAGAAAAATTGGAGAATATCCCACATTTGGCTGTAATTATTATTATCATGACAAATTGTCCGAGTAGCAGAAAAATGATTTTGTCCTCAAGAATTTTCTTGGATTCCACTGTCTGAAGAAGGGACCAACCCAATATTTAGGGATGCGCTGATGTTATCAACTGAAAAATAAAAAAGACCAATAAAACATTGTTCATTTCACTTCTGAGTTCCTAAAGTCAAATTATATCTGAATATTACATACGTTATTACAAACCTTCCATTTTGTGGGGTTGTACTTTTTATTAAGGTATATTCAATATTTGTTTCTTCCTATATGCATCTGTAATAATTCAGATCATTTTTTGTTTGCTTCAAAATTTTAATGTCTATATAGTTAGATATTGCCAACGGCAATACCACACTGAAAACACCAGTTCCCGTGAGATCACTGAAGTTAAGCAGCGTTGGGCGCGGTTAGTACTTGGATGGGTGACCGTTCGGGGAATACTGCGTGGTGTTGGCCCGTCGTGCGTGTGGTAGACCCACACTGGTAGTATTTATCCACCTAGAAACACTACCCGAATCTGGTAGTGAGGCAATGAACCTTCGAGTTCGAAATGCTAATCAATTTTTTTTTCATAGTTAGAAGTATTTTTTGAAATATATACTTCTTTATTACTTACCTTAACAAAACTTTCCAGTTTGCTCAAGGTTGATGTCGATGTTAATTGTCCAAGATAATACCATATTAAGTCCGGTTTTACAGAACTAGAAGCTAATGCAATAATAAATTTAAGTTTAAAATTTGAAATTTAAAGACTTTTCGGGTTTCAATCGTGTGCGAAACATGTTTAGTGTTGGACACGATTGAAACCCAAAAAGTCTTTACATTTCAAATTTCAAATTTGAATTTATCATAATGAATCATCGTGAAACTATTAAATCTATTATTAGAAGCTAATACGTTTGCACTTTATTAACAGAGCGAGGTATGCGACGCCAAGGCACTTTCTTTTCACGCGAAAAACTGTTCCAGTTGTGAGCCATCCCTGAAGTATGTGACCAATTTTTTTTTTTAATTTGTAATTTTTAACGCCAAATCCGAAATCAGCGACCCCGAAAACTCCCTTATACCAAGATTCAGAAAAATTTCACGTGAAATCGAATTTTTTCCACCTTTGCTGGTTTCTGGTCCATAGTGTGTGTCCATAGTGTGTTTTTATCAAAACAGGTCACTTTTTAAGAATAATTCGATTTATAACAACATAGTTGAATTTCTAACCAAACAGTTTAATTTTCGGTATACAAAGATGCATTTTCAATCAAATCGTCAAATTTTTAAGCAAATGATTGAAATCCAAACGCGAAAAGACGACTTTTGTAATTTGTAATTTGTAATTTATCGAAAAAGTCCGTAGGGCTAAGTAAAATTTTCTACCAAATACTTGAATTTTTAACCACGAAGTTGAATTTTCAACAAACTACATTGATTTTCTACCCAAAAAAATGAATCTTCAACAAAATACATGAATTTTCTACCCAATTGTTGATTTTTTAACTTATACGATATAAAGGAATAAGTTCCAACAAAAAATGGAATAGCTAAATTTGAAGATGAAAACTCTGTTGAAAAAAATAATTTTCAACAAAACAGAACGAATTTTCAATAAAATTGTTAAATTCGTAACAAAATAGTTGAATTTTCAACCTAAAAGATGGCTATTAGACCAGGAATATTAATGTTTTATCAACAGAAATGAATTTCCAACTTATCCAATATACAAGATTAGTTTTGATCAAGCCTGAAATAGTTGAATTTTCAGAAGAAAATATAATTTTTAACAAAAAAAAGGAAAATGAATTTCCAACAAAGTTGTTAAATTTTTAACCAGAATGGTGAATCCTCGTCCAAGAAGGTTAATGTTCTACCAAAAATGATAAATTAAAAAAAAAAGATAAATTTTTAACAAAATTATTTAATTTAAAAGCCAAATTATCAAAGAAAGGTTGAATCACTAACCCAAAAATATGACTTTTCAACCAATAAGTTTAATTTTCAGCCAATTAGTTTAATTTTTTACTGCCCAATTGTTGAATTTTCAAATTAAAAAGATACAAATCTCACACAACAGTAAAAATTTTTAAATTAAAGTTCATTGAAAAGCAATTAGAATTTTGAACTACAATTATGAATTCCTGATAAAAAAAATTAATTTTCTTGCAAAGGAGTTCAACTTTAACGGAAAAAGATAAATTTTCAAACAAAAAGGCAATAGATTCTATAATTGTAGTTATGATTTTCGGCCAGATAAATGTATTAAATAATTTGATGTTAATGTTTTTCGTCTACTGGCCTATAATCTATATTTTTTTTAATATTTATTTTTATTTTCAAGTTAAGATCTTTCATGTTATTTAAGGCGAGTAGAACAAAAACTAGTAACATCAAATCATTCAAAAACGGAACAGGTTAATTGTCAGTGAAAAAAATTTATTTTGAACCAAATATGAAACAAATTTTTATCAAAATAATTGAATTTTCAAACAAATAATAGAATTTTCAACCAAACGAAATGAATTCCGAGCTAAAAATGTAATAGTAGCCTTTTGAATGAAAAAATTAACTTTTACTCAAAAATATTGTTGGATTTTCTTATCGGGTTTGAGTTGTAATTGTTCTAGCTTGGTATACAAGCTTTAGTTTCTCCATTCCTTCTTCATACATTTTACGTCTTTTATGTTTGGTAAATCTGATAATCTTTTTATATTTGAGAACATTAATGTCAATAGTTGAACCTATTACTGT
>CAKNXH010000912.1:0-40265 GCA_932178445.1 Andricus quercusramuli
TTTTGGGTTTCCGCTTGCGGTATTCCAAGATATGTATATTAGGGTGGCCCAAAAATATACATTTTGGAATTTTCGACGGGCGTCGACGCCAAATCGTTCTCTCGTAAAAACAAATGAATACGTATTTTTTCATTTTGAAATAAAATGATTTTTAGTACTTTGTAAAGTATTTTAAAGTTTTCTCTTGATCTAAGAATCAAAATAGAAAAGTTTCAAGAGAACCAGAAGCGAGCCCTGAGATTTGACCCAAACGACAGTTTTAGTGTTATTACTCTGTTATTCAACTCATTGAAGTCAAGTATCCCCCTAGGGTGCGGATATTGTAAAAAAATTAGTTGGTTCCACAGAAAGTGCGAAAAAAATTGGGGAAATGTGCTGGGCTACAGGTTTGTGCCCGTAGCAGGGAACTTTATGGTCGAGCCTGCATCTGGAAGTCCTAAGCCTTTAACAATAAGCCACTCTGCGTTAACTTAGCTGCCATAAACTCTTCAGGATCGGAGAAAAGCTGCTGTTGGGCGAAAATTTGTTATTTTCACTCATTTTTGTATTCAATTTAAAACTATAAATTAAAAAAAAATTAACATTTTTTTTCATGAATCTGTTCTCAATATCCTCAAAAATGCTTTTTGAAAATTTGAAGTTAAAGAATCATATCAAAGGCTCGCTACGAGTCTACAAATATTGTGATTTTATGTAACTTTCAAGATGTCTCAAATTTATTTATAACTTTTTTCATGTATTAAAATTTGACAAAATGCATCTTTACTGAGAAGAGAACAAGTTTATAAAAGGGTAAATAAATTGACTTGTAATTTCTTGAACAAAATCAAGGTAGTAGAAAAAGTATACATTTTACGTGTTAAACTCCATAAGACACAAAAATTGGTTTACAAAGTACTAAAAATAATTTTATTCCAAAATAAAAAAATACGTATACACTTGTTTCTACGAGAGAACGATTTAGCGTCGACGCCCGTCGAAAATTCCAAAATGTATATTTTTGGGCCACCCTAATGTATATATATACATTTGAATGGAAAAATATTCTCATGGCATTCAAAAATTACTCAGCCGGCTCAAACTAATGCCATATCTTCCTTTGATGAGCTGAAATTGTAAAAAGAATATGGAAAAAAATATAAGAGGTTGGGGTTTTCCATAAAAGCTTTTTTAATTTCTTTCATCAAGTTTTAAAAACACGAAAAAAAATATTTTTCGAAACGCCCCACTGTTTTTATTCTTAAAAATATTGTTTAGAAGGTTCTCCTAATAGATAATGGAAGAAACGCATCCTGTCATATGTAAGCAGGCTAAACTATTTTTGAGGCCGGGAGAAGTTTTTTTGCGAACAATGTCATTTTATAATTTTTGTCTTACACAATGAAACGTATCACGGAAAAAACAAAAGGTATTTTTTATTTGATTTTTATACCTTATTTGCGGGAAAAAGTAGAAAATTCAATTCTAAGGAAAATAAGTTCTTCTGAACACAACAATTATTTAGCGCACATGCCTGCTATAAAGCATCGCACGTCGGTAAATGTGCAGGAGACCGATGAACGTGCGCAGCGGCTTGAATATGGCTGACACGTGGCCGGCATGTTAGGTGCCGGACGGTCAGACGAGCGTAACAGCCAGCAATAGCGGACAAATTCAGCTACTCAGGTGCCGCACAACGGTCATGTCAATCGGACCTCGTACCGGCTGCCACAGGCGGACATTTTGTTATCTGGGAGTATATTGCAATAGTAATAGCTTATCCAATTTCTCACATTTCTAGGCATATCACACAGGTGAGTAATCGTAGAGTCTTCCACATTTCGACTATATTATTTAGAAACGGCAAACGGAAAAATTTTAAATCATTTAGAATTGCGCAACTTTGGCCTGCTGCAGGACAAAGTAAGTGCCGCGACTAGTAAGCTGGGGGCTCAGTTTTAGGGGTTCAGTAAGCTGGCATTGATAAAGAGCCCTAAATCAACCCCCCCCCCCCCCCCGAAAATGTCAGTTTTGTATTTCACATAAAGGGCAAGTTTCTTAATCATAAACCCTACCCACAGAAAGTTGGGGTACACTACGACATCTTGAACAGAAGCATCCCACTCCTTAAATCGAAACAAAGGACATGATGAAATATTATGAAATTGCCGAATATTTATGAAAAATTTTTACTCGCGTAATAGAAAAGCGTTAACGAGGAAGGGTTTCGTAACCTATTAAGACGTTAATTTAAGTCGTAACAGAATCTCGAAACAAAAAACGTTTTAATTTCGTAAAAAAAAAGGTTTGAAAAAAATGTATTGAATGTCAAAGGTATGACAAAAATTAGGTCAAGAAAATTTACGGAAAAAAGTTTTGGAAAAAAGTGGTTGAAAAAAATTTAGTGGAAACAAAGTTTGAAAAAAAATGTGTTGAAACAAAAATCTCATGATAGGACATTGTTGGAAAAAACTTTGTCAACAAAGAATTAGGTGAAAAAATTGTTTGAAAAAAAACTTTACGAAAGAAAAATGTTGGGAAAAAAATTGAAATAATTTTTTACGAATTATTATTAATCATCATAATTATTTGAACAAATATTATTTATTAGTTTTAATTGTTACTAATTATCATTTTTTATTTTAAACTATTCCTTAAATATTTAAGTACAGTATTTAACTGTCACTACTACATTGGGATTGGTGTTATTACTTGCATCCAAAGTCATCCTATGAGAGCTTTAATTTATTATCCCTTCCCAGGTGGTCGGAAAATATCCACATCTGCTGGAGGAAACTCAAGCCCCCAGGATGAGGCCAAGGCAAGGCCATACTTTTCAAGGCCTTGAAATTTGTCCGCCGTGCTTTGCCTCGAAACGCGGGGCCTCGAGCTATCCTTCCTTGCGTTCCTCCGCTTGTTCCTTGCCATTCCTCATCTCGAAGGGCAACACTACTCTCGTATACGAAATTCTTCTGGATACCTCTGTGGCGACACTACTCAGCGCAAGCATAAGGTCACTCATGTATTTTATATGGATAACTGCATTCTGAAGAACAAACAGTTCAATTTTCCACCAAAATAGTTCAATTTTTGATTTTTCGACCAAAGGCACGAATAAGTATTTCATTCTAATGAAATGTGTGACATAAAAAAGAGAATGGTATACTGCTGCCTCAATTGTTTCGTTTTGATCTCGACTTTGTTTTCGAAGATTTCTCTTAATTTGTAAGTGGCGATTTGAATTTACCTTCGTGATATTTTTTTTTTATTGAAAATGTATAACTCAAGAAGTTTTTGAATTTCCGAATCTCCTAAGTTTTGAAATTATACTTATTCTTTCGCGTTTAGAAAATATCTATGAACATGACTTGAAATTTTTATTTTAAATCAGTGAACGGACAAAGCCCTTTGGTACACAGTAACTTATTAACTAAAGATAACGTTTAAAGCTAAGTAAGAACAATTTGAAAGGTTTATGCTACCGCGCTTATAAATCGTGTTACGCACCAAGATCTTAAACTGATACGCTGTTGTGTTGAAAAATGATTCTTTATAAAGGAGTTGGCCTCAAAACAAATTCTGGAGATCGCGGAATTCGCTCCGTAATTTGTACGGTGTTTAGTAACGTAAAATAAAGGCTTCGTATTACGAAGAGACTTAGTTGGCGCAATAAACTTAATTTCAGATATAATCGTAGGACATTTAATATTATTGTTGACAATACCGTGCAAGAAGCAGAGGTCAACGGTTAAGAACCTAGAGGAAAGTTTCGGAATATTAAGTAGCGTTCTTATTCCATCGTAATCATGGTATCTTCTGTCCATGGGCATGCCTATTTGCCTAGCCGCAAAACGAAGGAAACGGTTTTGAACCCCTTCCAGCATAATTTTATGTCCTAGGTATTGCGGTGACCAGATGATAGAAGCGTATTCTAAATATGGTCGAACGAGCGAAAAGTACAAAATCTTAAGCGTGAGGGGATTTCTAAATTGCGATGCATTTCTTGTGACGAAGCTCAGAGATCTTAGTGATTTATTTGCAACTTTAGAGATTTGATCCTCGTATGTAAGCTCGGAATCGAGAATTATCCCGAGGTCCGGCAGTTGGGTGACTCTTGTAAAGTCGGCCCCCGCCCCCCCCCCCCCGATTTTGTAGTGATGTATTATATTGACTTTCTTCCTGGAGAATGTAATTGCTGCGCATTTTTGTATAATAATTTGCATACCGTTCAGATTGCACCATTCGTGCATGTGATCAAGATCGTTTTGTATTTCGATGCAATCCAGTTGGGAGTGAACTACAAAAAACATTTAAAGGTCGTCCGCGAATAGGAGAAAAAAACAAAATCTCATAAAGCAACTAATATCATCAATGTAAAAGAGGAACATGAGTGGACCCAGGTGCGATCCCTGCGCTACTCCAGATGTGGATGAAAAATCTTCTGAGAAACTGCCATTTACACGAATTGATTGTAGGCTACCCTCAAAATAGCTCGATAGCCAGGAAAGCGTATTGGAAGAGACACTCAGGGCTCTGAGCTTTGCCACGAGAATGCCATGGTCAACTTTATCGAAAGGCTTCGAGAAATCTGGGTGTATTGCGTCGACTTGCAAGCCAGCTTCAAGAGATTGCGATAAGTAATGAGTATATGTGCATGAGTTTGTAATCGCGATCTACCCCTCATGAAACCGTGCTGCTCGTCGATGATAGTATTGACCGAGGCTTGGTAGAGTTTGTCACCAATGATACTCTCGAAGATTTTAAGGATGGAGCTGAGCAGAGTAATTGGTCTATAATTTCTTACATCGTGGCGGTTTCCCGATCTAAAGATAGGGGTAACTATGCCCCTTTTCCGTTCAACAGGAAAGTAACCCTCACTAATTGACTTATTAAAGATGAGATGTAACGGATGGATCAGCGAAGAGCAACACGACTTACTGAGATAAGGGGGAATCCCATCTAGTCCTGTCCCTTTATTAGCGTCCATTTGGAGTGTTTTACAGTGAATGTCGTCCTTACTTATGTGTACATACGAAAAATCTATGGATTCGTTCGGACTGAATAGGGTACCGCTTGGAACTGGCGGACTGTAGACTGACATGAAGTATCTGGAAAAAAGTTCGGCCATGCCCTCACTAGTACCTGCGTAATCGTCTTCAAAGAATACATGATTAGGCTTATTACTTGTTTTCTTTACAGATTTGACAAAGTTCCAGAAATGCTTTGGGTTCTAAATAATCGAAGTTTCAGATTTAACAATGAAATTATCATAACAAGAGTCAGATTGGGTCTTACAATGCGCCCTGAGTTCGGAAAAATGTTGATAGTCAGACCATCTAAGCAATGACTAACTGTTTTAAGGTACTGGTGAACCAGGAGGGAAAGCTTGAGGGCTTAATGAAATTACGATTATACGACGAATTTGGGGATGGTCAGGAAGGGTCGATTGGCTGATTGAACTGTAAACATTTAGATCAAAGGTCAGGGGCGGGTGGTAATTATCGATAGGTAGAAGGGGGTCGATTGCCGCAGTTATTTCTTCAGGTGGAGCATTGGTAAATGGTAAATCTAAAAGGGACCCGTGAGTGTTAAAAATGCTGTTAACCTGTTCGAGATTAGTGTACGTGATAGAATCAGAGGTCGCATAAAAAATATCAACAGGTATCTGAGATGAACCTAACTTTGGGGTACATTTAAGACCCTGGTAAGAATTTATATTCCATGTCGCGTAGGGCATGTTAATATCCCCAATGAAATTCACAGTTGCAGCTGGACATGAATTTATAACATCCTCGAAAATGTCACACATTTCGACGTATTTATCTAAACCTGCGTTTGGAGGGATGTAAACGACGCCAATAATATGAGTTACGGAATCAGTTAAGAATTTAATGAACAGGTGCTCAATTGTGTTCATAAGAGTGGGGAGACGGGCGCAATTTAAATCACGGACAGCTGCAATAAGACCCCACCGCCACGCTTGCTATCACTGGTGAAGACATTTCTATCACATCGAAATACGTCATAACCAAAAAACCCCAACTCAGTGATGTCGATTTTATCATGAAGCCACGTCTCAGTAAAAACAATAATATTATAAGAGCTAAGTGAATAGCTTGACGCAATAGGTTTAGTTTCGTGCATACGCCCCTGACGTTTTGATGTATGTATGTATGTATTTATAACACTAAGCCATTTCCCTTTCGGGGTAGGCGTGACACTACTCGATTCGGGTAGTGTTTCTAGGTGGATAGTTTTTTGTAGTAAAGAACTACAAGTGTGGGCTCACCACACCCACGGCGCCAACAGCACGCTGTAGTATTATTCCCGAATGGTCACCCATCCAAGTACTAACTGCGGCCAACACTGCTTAACTTCAGGGATCTAACGAGAACTTGTTTTTTTTAGCGTGGTATGGCCGTTGATAGTATACGGAAATCAGCTGAGAAACGTAATTTGCCGCGGTACGAATAGACATAGAGGTAGAAGAGGTAACACTGTTCGAATTACTTACAGCTGTGTGCCCTATCTCAAGTTGACATTCGACGATGCTTTCGACACGCTTGTTTATTCCCTTACTTTGGAAACCGTAGGTTTCCCTAGACGAAATGTTATGGCAAGGTCTACCTCTCCATTTTGGCGACGAGATGTTAATTCCTTCTTAGCTTCTGCTAGTTCTTCCAGCTGAATCTTCGTTCGATCTAGTGAGATCCATATATGTTTCAGACGATTTTCTGTACCGGCATCCCTCTTCGCTTTCAAGACCGAATGAAGTAGCGCATGCGCTGCTTCTGCTGCCTAGCAGACCAGCTTCATAGGACGGGGCTTTGACGTCTCCTGGAGGAAAACACCAAGTCTGAGAGCTCGTTTGTTAGAGAGCAGGTCGGAGGGAATAATTCCCGAAAAGAGATAGGAGATGGTGGAAATAGGATTTTCCTTTATCATGTTGTCATCATTGTTGTGAGAAGAGACTTGCTCTGGTACTCCAAATAAAATGAGTTTATTTTTCCTGACAGTTCTTTGCTCTATCTCGGCTATGCAAGTACGAGTGAGTCTTTTATTGTCCAGATTTTGGTGGGAAGGTTCGAGGGTCTGGAGGTTTACAGTCATACCTTCTGCGGTTGTCATCCTGTCCGCAACTTGTCTTTCGGCGTTGTCAATTCTTGAAATAGTATGGTCAAATTTTGTTGAGAGACTATCGAATTTTTCAGAGAGTGAGCTGACCGAGGTTGAGACTGAATCCAGCTGGGGCTTTACAGCAGCAAATGCCTTGTTGATTATACGTTCTACGTCATTGGCAGTGAGAGCAGCTGAAGCCGGTTCCGGCATTGTGGGAGAGCGTGATTTAATTCCACAGCACTTAGTGAAAGACGCGTCATCGAGAACCTTTATTCGTTGAGCACAGGCAGGGTGATATGAGGTTTGACATCCTGGACACTGAACGTCATCGACCACAGAACCCTTACAACCACGACACGTCTTCTCGGTGTTTAGAAGTTTTGGAGGCATTTCTACACGGCGCTTACGAACACTTACTTTTTGAGGTTAGGTATGCTGAAAATCGCACTACAGACAAGCACGCAAGTTAAACGAGAAGATTAATTGATAAAAACAATCAAGCACGACCAAGGCACACTTCCGTTAAAATACTCCTAAAAACAGAGCACTAGCGTGCTGAAAACGAGCAACGGATGGGCAGACACACTTCTCGTACAAACTAAGCTGCGGCCATCTTCATTATACTTTTTGTCTGTTTAAGGAGATTTAATTTAGAAGGAGAATCATCGCACATAATAATTAATATTATATTCTTCTGGCATTAACTAACACGCGTATATAACACACCATTTGAAGTTATCTCTTGAAATCTTTAAAAAACACTCTAAACAGTCTGCATTCTCTAAGTTCCGTGAAAACTTTTCAAATAGTTATTAAAATATATTGCTAATTCTGTAGGATTATTGACTAGACTCGGAAATCTTTAAAAAAAAATTTTTAATTTTGGAGGTACGTATAAGTATTTAAAATTACAACGACAGGCCGACGAAACCCTCGTGTGTCTTGAGGACATGAAGGGACCCAAGGATAACAGCTCTTTGCATTCATCTCACAAGTGCCTTGGCATATTTTTGGCACGCGGGTATCGCTTTAAGGTAACGATCCAGTGATAGTTTTGCACTTTCAAGTGCACCGATTACAAGGGCAATTTCTTTAACCGAAAATTTGGCTACATTCGTTGCAGATCCCTAATAAGGTCTTGTTACCTCTCCTCCTTTTCCTTCTCCTTGGGAGTGATGTTTTTGTCGGCCGGAGCCGAAAATTCGATCACGTATATGGTTCGCTTCTCGAAGTCTTGGAGGACGATGCCCGGCCTCGGCAGGGTCGCGGCCAACACCGTAAGAGTGACAAAGATGGTAATAAAGCACTATTAGGGCCGCATTTATGACTGTAGATACACGTCGTTCTCGCATGAGTGGGGCATCCACATAGTATGTGTTCTAGGTACTTAGCGTGTGCATGACACGCTCTGCACCTATCGCTGGGAACTTAATGACATAACATGCAGTAACAGCATACCGATGTGGAAATAACACCGTCCTGGCATGCAAAAATGTTACCCTCTGCACCTGAATTAAGCCCTGATGATCTGAGGAAAGCAAAAGTTTGTTCCTAAGCCGAGGACTGTTTTTCTACATTTTTATGAAAGTTTCCATACATTTTCTTTTCGAGTAGCTGCTGGTGAAATTTTTCAACCTCTGCTCTCTTTACTTCGCCTTTTAGAAGAGAAGGATGTAGATGAAGTTGAATGATGTTAAAATTCAGGCCAAGGGCCTCGGTCGCTTGCTACGCGGCTTTGTAAAGGAACGTTTTTTCGCCAATCATCAGGTGGTTCCTGACCATCTTTAGTAGAGAATCTCTGCCATTCGCAACGATGTAAGCTGTACTTAGAACAATTCGGTAAAGAAGACACTGGAGATTCAGAAGTCCGCGTCCGCCTTGACGGCGTGAAATGTATAATCGCGGAACTGACGAATTGAAATGCAAGCTTTTAGGCATAAGCATGATCTCACGTGTGGTGCCATCAAGGGCCTTAAGCTCGTTCTTCGTCCATTGAACCATCCCAAACGAATAGAGTAGAACCGGGACGGCAAGCATGTTAGTCGCAGATACCTTGTTCAACGCCGGCAGATTGGAAGACCAAATCTGTCGAAGAAGATGCTTGTATCTGCTTCGGAGAGAATCCTTCACTGATGTTACGTCCTGAATGCGGCTTTGAGGCACGCCCAGGTATGTATAGGTCTCTCCAGTGTTAAGATGTCTAATAACACTTATATCCACAAGCTCACGGTCCCTGGGAATGCCAGTGATCTTTCCTTTCTTCAGATGAATTTCGGCACACTTGTCAAAACAAAAGTTCATCCCAATCTCTCCTGTGTAGTTCTTGACGATATTTATAGCAGTGTGGAGTTTGATTTTACTAGAGGCATAGATCTTCAGGTCATCCATATAAAATACATGAGTGACCTTATGCTTGCGCTGGTGAGTATCGCCACAGAGGTATCGAGGATAATTTCGTAGTGCGAGAGAAAGAGGCAGAAGTGTGATGCAAAAAAGCAAAGAGCTCATAGTATCACCTTGAAAGACTCCCTAGATGAGATAGTAAATCTAGTTTTCCGAAGAGGCATCAATCTCTCTATGAATCTCACTATGTGTGGATGTACCTTCAAGCTTTCCGGCAGACAGATGCTAAGTCTATGAGAGGTTGAATCGAAAACTTTCCGTTAGACAATCTAGGCCATTGACAGGACGCGCCGATGGGCGTCAGCGTCTTTGCAGACACACCTGTCAATTAGCAGGTTCTCTCGACAGCCTGCTACACCTTTTTTGGAGCCACGTTGTTCGTACATCTCTCGCCATATAGGCTCAATTCGTCGAACAATCCTGTTGTGTAGGACAGCTGTAAAGATCTTATACAGTATGTTCAAACAAGTTATTGGCCTGTAATTCTCTGGTTTGTACAAGTTGCCTTTTTTCGGCAGGAGTATAGTGCGTCCTAACACCAGCCACTGCGGAATGGGCGTCTCCGACTTTAAATATGAGGTGAATATGCGGGCCAAATGTTGGTGTATAAAAGTAAACTTCTTCCACCAAAAGTTGTTGATACAATCTGGTCCAGCAGCGGAAGAGTTCTTCGTGCCTCTATGTGCTTTGTCCACCTCTTCGGCAGTGACTGATGGACATTCGTCATCAGATTTCATGAGTTTGTCGCAAAACTCCTCGAAGCGGATGATATTGTCAGTATCTTCTCTCAACTGTAGTGTTTTCAAGATCTTGTACACCTCTCTCCAATAAGTCCAGAGGTCGTACTCTTGCGAGATATCTCCACGAAGGGAGGCATCCATTTCAGCCAGATCTTGGAGCTTAAGAGGAACTTGCATGTTGATGTTCCTCCTTGTACTGAAATCGCGATCATCTTTCAGAAGGTGTCTGCTTTCTGCTGTTGGTCTTAATGTCGCTTCATCTTTGTCTGCAGCTTGATCAAGCAGCGTTTGGGGAAGCGCTTCGCGTACATATCCATTTTTCCGGAGGTGGTCGGCTTGATTTCGCAAAGACTGTTGCGAAACGTGCTGAAGCTCTGTGTGCTTCTGGCACCACAGACTCTGCATACGCGCCACGAAGCCTTCGCGAACAGGGATAATGCTGGCATCGTAGCAGTCTAGCACGTCATTCTTAAGTTGATCCGCCCACTCAATGTGGGCGTTTCGCCTGTTCGTCGTCGTGTTTCCATCTAAATTCTTTTCAGCACCCCGAACTCTAGGATCATCAGCATTGTTTTCCGACCCATTGTCGGGTGCTCTGCGCGTTCGATCGTTTCGGACCGCATCTACAACATTTTGGCATTTTGGTGGTTACATTGTTGTTCCCACGAGCGGCTAGGGAAAGGGATCGTCACCCGTTATCTCAGGTCATCGTTTGACACACCTCACCTAGGTGTCATTCAGCTTTCGGCAAAGTTAGGGGTTATACCTTCGGGACCATCCCTGGATAATTGTCCGCGACTGCTTATTAATTATTGTAACCATATTCAGCAGAAACCCTTGGTACAGGGACCCTCTATCCGCAACTCGAGGACGCGTTCGGTAGCTTTTTCAGAGGCCCTTCGGTTCGATTCCCAAGGAACCAAAATATATATATATATATATATTTATATATATATATATATATATGATTAAAAGTTTGTCATAAGGACAACGGCGGCATTTTGTTGAAACGCAGGGCTGGTTTTCAAGCTATTACCCAGTAAAAGCTTGGCATTTCCAAGACCGCCAGTGACCAGAACGATAAGCTTAACAGAAAATTTCGGATATAAACGTTGCAACTCCCTCACAAAGTCCTCATATTTCTCTTTCTTTTTTTCTCCTTGGCTATAATTTTTTTGTCAGCTGGTGCCAAAAATTCGATTACGAATATGGCACGCTTCTCGAAGTCAAGGAGAACTATGTCAGGCCTTGAGTGCGCTACGGAAACTATGAACTTGAATATAAAGGTCCAGTATATGCGGCACTTCTCATTCTCGACACTTAACTCTATTGCCCTAGAAGTATTTAGCGGAGCGGTATTAGGGCTAATGCCGTAAGAATGACAAAGATGTTAATGAAGGACCCTTATCGCCGCACTGTGCCTTTGGATATCAGTCGTTTCCGCATGAGTTGGACAACTAGAGAGTAGGTGTGCCCGACTTAATCCGCTTCTTCAGAAGTAAGTACAAGAGATGGATAAGATTTGATGCATTGATAATCCAGAAGTCGGGGTTTTGCGAAAAATCTCCATGAAGCTTGTCATCCACGTCAGCCAGATCTTTGGGCTTTGAAGAAACCTGGATGTTGATGTTTCTCCATGCCCTGGAGCTTCGCTCTTCCTCTATTGGATGCCTGCCCGCGGTTGGACTCAGTGTCGCCTCTCTTTCTCTGCGTCCGGCTTATTCTGGCTGTGGTAAAGTAGGCTCTCCGCTAACATGGCCCCTTTTTCGGAGTCTTTTAGCATGGTTTTGCAGATATTGACGCGAAAAGTGCAAGAGCTCCGGGTGTTTCTCGCACCACGTAGCCAGCAGTCGTGCCATGTGATCTTTTCGTTTAGGGGTCATACTGGTATCGTAGCACTCTAACAGGTCGTCATTGAGCCGATCCGTCCACCCAAAAGTATGAAGATTCATTATCGGCGCTCTTGGAGGTGCCAAAGTTTCACTGGTTATTATCCTGAAAAGCATCCCTGTATGTCAACAAAATGCTCAGATACTTGCGGGGAAAATGCAGAAGGCAGTACTCCTTGGGTCGCTCCATGTCCTAAGGGTGGACGAGACTTTTGCCGGATCATCGTATTAAATTCATCGCAGACAGTAACCGCCTATCTCACGGTTGTGAGACGTGGTTAAAGCTGAAAATTTACCGCGATTTCGCTTGGAGGGGGTGCAATTTTTTAGATTAGCACCCGGTCCCGGCGAAATCCTGCGGTTGTCCTTAATAGAAACTTTCAACTATATATATATTTAAAAGTTTGTCATAAGGACAACCGCAGGATTTCGCCGGGAGCGGGTGCTTATTTGGAAAAATTGCACCCGCTCCCAGCAAAATCGCGGTAAAATTTCAGCCGTAACCACGTCTGACGACCGTAAGATGGGTGGTTACAGTCTGCGCGAATTCAATACGATGATCCGGCGAAAGTCTCGTGCACCCTGAGGACACGGAGCGACCCAAGGACGACCGCCTTCTGCATTCTCCCTGCAAGTGTCTCAGCATTTTTTTGACACGCAGGGATGCTTTTCAGGCTATTTACAAGTGAAACCTTGGCACCTCCAAGAGCGCCGATGATCAGGACGATTAGCTTAACAGAATATTCCGTGTATAACCGTCGCAACTCCCTTATAAGGTATTTATACCTTTCTTTCTTCTCTTTCTCCTTCGCTGTGACGTTTTTGTCGACTGGTGCCGAAAATTCGATAAGGAACATGGTTCGTTTCTCGAAGTCAAGAAGAACAATGTCAGGCCTTGAGTGCGCAACAGAAACAATTGTCGAGAATATGAAGTTCCAATATATGCGGCACCTCTCATTTTCGATAGTTGACTCTATTTCCTTAGGAGAGTTTAGCGGAGAGGTATTTGGGCTAATACCGTAAGAGTGACAGAGATGGTAATAAAGCACTCTCAGTGCCGCATTGTGCCTTTGGATGTAGGTTGTTCCCGCATGAGCTGGACAACTAGATAGTATGTGTCCTAGATGCTCGGGGTGTTCATGACACGCTCTGCAGCTATCATAGGGAATATCTTGGCTCAAAATGTGGCAACGGTATGCTAGAGTGGAAATGACACCGTCTTGACATACCGAAATGAAACCCTCCGTGCCCGCCTTCAATTCGGGTGATTTAAAGAAAGAAAACGGTAGCTCATACGACATCGACTGGCCCTCCACATTTCTGTTGAAGATGCCGTGCATTTTCTTGTCGAGAAGCTCTTCGCGGAAGTTTTTCTCCTGTGCTTTCTTCATCCAGGCCTTCAGGAGCGAGTATTCAAGATGTATAAAATTTGATCCATTTTGCTCACCCCTGATATTGAAGTCAAGGCCGAGTGTTTCAGCAGCCTCTTCTGCTGCTTTGTAAAGAAAAGCTGTTCGGTTGTGGGCACCTCTGCGTAGCAACTGACAGAATACAAATATGCCGGATCTAACTGATGGCGTACTTGTTTTCTGACAGTAGTCCGCAGTTTTTCAGGTGATATAAACGTAAATAGACAAACTGTGCATTAGCTGCGATCATATTGAAAAAAAGGAGAAATTAACGCATTTTTAATTTACCAATGTTTAAAAACTGCGATAAATCAAAGTGAACAATCTCAAACAGGCGAGTGTTATCGATATTCCTACAGTACTTTCGTTGTGGTTTTAGATATCTCGCCGATTTATATGTAAGTTGTGAAGCATCACATTTTCTTGATGCACCAATAATGTTCGTGAATTCCGGTTGTGAGCACTTGAATGTAACCGGTTGTGGGCACATTTTTTTCATTTAAAGTGTCTGTTTGACTTAAAAGCTATCAGATATCATCATTTATGCCTACATAACATATTCCATTAACGTTTTAACGTATTTTAGTTATTATTTTAGTTTACGTAATTCAGCCATAAAGACGCCGAAGAAGTCAAATACCGGAGTCAAATACCTTTTTTTCATATTTTTCCCACTGAAGGCCTTTAAAATTAATAAACCTTGAAATTCATTAGAATTAGGTATTTTTCCTTGAACTATCTCCATTTTGAGCAAATTTTCGAAGGGTGCCCACAAACGGTTACGATTTTTTTTTTCCAAAAATGACTATTTCATAAAATTGGTCTTAAAATTTTTCTAGTTGACGGAATCAATGTACTAACTTAAGCAAAAAATCAGCTAAGGCATCTAGTTTTCTAATGAGATCCATATCCCCGCATAATATGGTCTCAAACAAAAATTATTAGTCAAAAACAACACAGTGCCCACAACCGGAGACTCTTCCCGAATATTTAAATTTTTCATGAGAATTATTTTTGAAACTTATCCCCGCGGATAAGCAAAATAGTTTAATTTATGACAATCGCGACATCACTCGAAGTTTAAAGGCTGAAATTTTATGTATCCTCAAAACTAATAGTAATAAGATTCTCATCTTAGAAGCCTCGGTGGCTCAAACGATAGCGCGTCGGACTTCCATGGAGGAGGTCTGGGGTTCGACCCTGAGCCGGGTACCAATCGAATTTTCCTGTGTACTTCTATCGCGGCTTCGGTGGTTCGGAACCCACCTTAAACTGTAGCTTCCTACAGAAAAAGCTGGTATCGTACCGAGGTGGTGCTCCATGTCGAGAGGAATAGCCTTGGAGGTCGAAGCCGATTCTGTGAAGACTCAAAAATGAGTCAGCGTTCTTCTTGCGCTTGGGAGCTCCTACAGGGGGCACCACGATCGATGGTCGCTGGCCGATTTCGAGTAATGAACACACACACACACATACACTTACATAAAAAACCAGGACAGTGCTTCGAATCTGTGCATCTACCTGATGACCTCAGAGGGGTCGCTCCGTACACCCTAGCCTGCTAGGGAGGCTGCCGAATGGCAGAGTCGGTGAGGATCACTTTGTCTGATCTACAAAGGAGGACGACGTTTACTGTGCGATAGGTATGCCTGGTTCCTGAGAGGTATAATCTCAGAACGTTGATAACAACGAAAACCCGAGACCCAAAAACACTCGGCGAAGAATAGCCGGATTCGGAGTACTGCCTTGAGAATGGACACGTGTGTGGCACAATAGACTTTATAGCTTGAGCGCCAGGGGTTGGGACCTCACACCCTTCTCCCGCCTACATTACAACTAACTAACTAACTAAATACTAATCTTGAAAAGTTGTCTCAATTATTCCGGTTTTATCCCGACTTTGGCTTCGAAGATTTCTCTTAATTAAAAAATGCTACTTTGAATTCCCCCAGCGTCCACGGGTATTTCCCTGGGGTAGTGAAGAGTGGGCGTAGTGTGCTTTATAAAGGCGAGCAGAAACGCAGGCTGGTTATTCCGTCGCAATAACCTGATGCGAGCAATATCGTGTGATCTAGGAGACGAAGCACCAGTTCCAGAGAGAAATAATTCAACAGGTGTGCATTCAGATCATATTTGCATGTCTTTTTCCTTCTCGTGAATGATACTTTTGCTTCTACTGCATGGCTTCTTGCATGGCTTGTTGCATAGCTTTTTTCTTGTAGTGTATTGTATAACGCTTTGCATGTTGCTTTGCGCTAACTTCCAGTTTAAAGTGGGGGTAACGGGCTATAGAAGCTGTGAAATAATTGAAATTGAACCATTCTCTCATCTGCGTTGGTGAGCAATATTACAAGCAGGATGGAGACTTCAGTGCTGCTGGGCGAATGTGAGAAGCTTATCCCGATGATCGGGGAGGCTATGATCCTGCTTTATAACATGGGAAAAGAAGATGGGGCGTCTGACGTCATCCAACGAAGGGTCAATAAGTGCGATAGTATTTTAAGAAGTGTGAATAATAATATACAGCGAGAAACATGTATCTTGAATTCCCAGCGACAAATACCTTGAAACGTGATCGAAAAAATCGTATGTATGCGTGTCCACCTAGATGCGTTACAGATACAAGGTGAATGTGTGAGAGACCCTCTTACTGATTGTGACGCGGCATTCAACCGACGACTCCAAGCAGGAGTACTTGTAAGTATAGTTCATATGGGTGTTAATGCGTTCTTTGATGATAATTTCATTCTATTTAAAAAGCGTATCAAAGTCGCATTATATGTTCGAAGCGATAAAAGTTTACACAGAATTAGATGCTAAATTCAAGAGAGTTGTCAACGACACTGACAATGTAAAACTAAGAACATTTATCTTGCATTTAACACTTAACTATGCAAGCTTGTTCTTACGTATACTTACCACTGCCAATCACAAAGAAAAAAGCTTGTATCAATGCTGCAAATAACGATAACGTTTTATCTAGCTTCACAAGATGTATGTCGTGTGTCTAGTTATACACAATACAGAGATAAATTAGGTTTAAGTGGAATAGAGTTTCATGTAAGTCTGAAAGATGTACCGAAATTCTAAACATTGAGCAATATAAATTTGAAAATTTGGAGAATTTGTTTAAGTCTTACGGCCACATAAATTAAAAATAAATTGAGACAAAAAGCAATTTTTGACTCAGATGTTTATTTTTAATCAAAACCTCCTTCTTATTCCTTGACGTTTCGGTAACTAATGTTTTAAAAGAAATCCAGAATTAGATTAAATACAAATTTTTTTCGCAGATTAATATAGAAAGGTTTCACCTGAGCTATAAAATAGTCTGGAATAATCAGACAGACCAACTAGAGACAGATGGTAACAATTCGGAGAGTAAAAATCAATCATCGAAAAAACATACAGCGGATGTCAATTTAGAAAAATTCCAGTCAAATAATTAGTCAAATAAAATCACTTAAAAAGATTGTTACATAAGTCTCAAAAATCAAAGAGACTTCAATCACATAAAGACTACATTTTAAAAATATGAAAGACATTTTTTGTGGTTTTTGGAAGGACTAACAGAAATTAACAACTGACAAATACATGAAGACAATATACGCAATGAACGTTGATGAACAGAAGAACGAGTTTTCACTGAACCTACTGATAAGGAAACGCGCGAAACTAAAATAAATTGAAAATGTGAGATAAACTGAAATTATTTTATAATACTTTGATGAATTTTGTTGATATTTAGAATTTCTGTCTGTAGATTAACAGAAATATCACGATATTTATTTATAAAAATAGATTCAATCATACGACGTTGATAATTTTTTTTTTCGGTAGCTAATATTTTAATGATTTCAAACCCGAAATAAAAAAAGTGATTAAAATTCCAGGAATGTTGTGACAAACCTGTATTTAACTTCTCAGCTGCACAATCTCTTTTGTGTTCAGCAATTCTAGTTTTTAATCTCCTGCCAGTTTCACCTATATAAACCTTATTGCAACATTTACATTTAATCGAATAAACAACGCAAGATAAATTTTCAACAGAATCACTGTCTTTTTTCTTTTGTAAATAATTATTCAAAGTATTAATGTTTTTAAAATAAACATTAATATTGAATTTTTTAAGTGAATTCCTCAAACGTTCAGAGATACCTTGAACGTAAGGTAAAGGAACTTTAATATCAAATCTTCTATAATTATCAATCCATTTTTTTTATTATTATTACTATTGTTGTAAATCTCATTATAGCGTTCAGTAATAATGCCATTAACAAAGTCAAGCGGATAATTTTTATATAATAAAGTTATTTTTAATTGATTTAAATTTTCTTTTCTGAATTGGATATCACTTAATTTAACGCATTTATCGACTAAACCTTTTATTAAACCAATTTTATGGCAAGATAAATTATGTGAATTGTAATTTAAATATCTTCCAGACGAAGAAGGTTTGTTATACCAATTGGTTAACAAATCACCATTTGGAGTTTTAATAATTTGTAAATCAAGATAATTAATAACATTATTTAGCTCACACTCATGAGTAAATTTTATACAATCTTCAATACTATTGAACACATTTAAGAAAACTTAAATTTTGTCAATCTTGTAAAACTAAATCTGCTACAACTGGAGATAAAGGTGAGCCCATGGGGCAACCTGAAACTTGCTTATGAAATTTATTATTAAAGGAGAAAACAATACCATTAAAAACCGTTCTGGTAGCAATTAGAAATTCATTTTTGGTTATTCTTGTTAAATTATGATTTAAATTAATTTTTTCTTCAATGCAGTCTAAAGCAAGATCTAGTGGGGTGCTATCAAACATAGACACTACATCTAAATAAACTATTGAATGAGTTTTTGGTACATTAGTGTTCTTTAAACAATCTTTAAGTTCCCAACTATTTTTTACAAACGAAATAGTGTTAATAGAAACTGGTTTTAAAATATCTGAAATGTATTTAGATAAATTGTAGGTGGGAGAACCAACAATGGAAACATTCAATCTCCAACCTAAATTAGGTTTGTGAACATTTATTCTCAATGGCTGGAACCATACTAGTTTTAATTTTCTTGTATAAAATATTATTCTTGAGAATGTTTTCAATTGTAATGTTATAATCATCTCTATTGGCTGCAACCGTTAAATTTTCTTTATCAGCTTCTACAAAAAGTAAATCTTTATGTTCTTTTTGAAAATTTTCCACCAACTGAACAGATTTTTCTCAATTCTTAAATGTATTATTGTTATTGTGATTTGAAATTATTTGAGTAACAGTTTTTCGGAAATTAAATTTTAAATCTTCTTCTTCAATATTTTTGATTGAATTTTCAATATTTGCAACCAAACTATGGATGGGAATTTTATTAACATTTAAAGGAACTCCAAATTTGTTTCCTAAAGCTGAAGTTTCCTCAACCTCATCAGGGATTTCAGCATTCGATAAATTCTTCAAACATTTGTTTAATCTAAAATCAATAATTTCTCTGTTAAAGACTAAAGACCTACTTTTCAATAAATCGAACTTTTTGATACATTCTTCTCGCTTTGAATATTTCAGATTTCGAAGACTTAACTCTTGTAAGTCAAAAAACTTATTTATAGAGCCATCAGATATAACTCTTGAAAAACGATATTTCAAATAATTTGAAAATCGACTTAATTTTTGAATATTCTTTACACTGTTTTCAATTTCCAAAGTTAGACATTTAGTTTGAAAATTAGGTTTAGTTTTTTCAAATTTAGAAATCAAATTATAATTTAAATGGAATATATTGAATTTATTTAAATTTTGTTTAATATGTGCTGGAAATAAGGCATTATTTCTACATCTTATCAAGAAAGTACGCTGTAGCTTAAGAATTACTAATTTTCTACTGGTATGTATCCAATCTTCAATTTGTTGTCTTGTGACAGCACCATACCTTTCCAAGATGTAAGATAAATAACCCATAGTAACCAGAACGTTGCTGACTTGTTGTGTTGTATAATGATTTGATGGGTACAAATCAATCCTTTCTTTGACCATTCTTTTTTTTGAAGCATTCATGATATTTACAATAATAGTAATAATAATAAAAAAAATAAATGGATTGATACTTATAAAAGATTTTATATTAAAGTTACTTTACCTCACGTTCAAGGTCTTTCTGAACGTTTGAGGAATTCACTTAACCCCTTCGTTGGCATTGACGCAAAATGCGTCAAAATTTTCCGTGCCCTGTGTGGCATTGACGCAAAATGCGTCAATCATCTTTTTTCCTATTTAACTTGCTCGATTTGGATAGATCTCGGTATTTACGGGTTTTGGGGTCGCTGAATCCGAATCTGAAGTCAAAATTCGAAAATTCGAAATGGTGGATTCAATATGGCGGATGAAAATACAAAAAATGGCTCGATTCGGATAAATCTTGGTACTTCCGGGTTTTTGGGGTGGCTGAATCCGAATCTGAAGTCGAAATTCAAAAATTGAAAATGGCGGATCCTACATGGCGGACGAAAATACAAAAAACTGCTAGATTTGGATAAATCTCGGTACTTACGGGTTTCTGGGGTCGCTGAATCCGAATCTGAACTTTTTGTAACCCCCTGCATTAGCTAGTGAATTTATTCACGACCCCCGAGTGTGCCACGAGGAGGCTGCAACGGTATCTTTCGTCGGAAATCGATTTAAACTTCATCTTCTTTTTTTTCTGTGTAGTATACGCTACTAAATATGGACAGTCTAAACCATAGAAAATAGATCCCACTGTTGGCTTCGTAGAATTCACTAAACGGTGTAGTACACCCAACTGTTGGCTTCGTAGAATTTACTAAACGGTGTAGTAGATCCTACCACTCCGATTAGTAAATTCTACGAAGCCAACAGTAGGATCTACTTTCTATTGTTTAGTCTGTCCATATTTAGCAGCGTATAGTAGCATATACTCTTATACTCTTATATATGAGGTAAAATTTGCCAAGTGCCCCCGCCTAAAATTTTCTTGTCGCCTATCATATTCAAACTCCGACAGATTGTAGGGAGAGAGCACCTCTTTAAATCCTGTCAATAGGGCGCACCTAGTACAACGGGTTGTCAAGACACAGGGGCTGGAATTTTCGACGATTCACCCCGACTGCTAACTTTCAATTGTATATAAGTCCTGATACAGTTATCCAATTTTATTCTTTTATGAGGGTTTTGAAAAGGTATTTTAACAAGGTTTAAAATAAAAATAGCCATTACACGATGAAAAAAAATTATTTCACTCTGATTTTTTATTTTAAAAAACATTTTTGAGATTTTCTCCCAATGCGGCATTTTTGATATTTTTTTAATTAGGCTAGGAAAAATGCTTGATTTTTTCTCTTGAAAAAAATCTCAAGACGAAAAAGTGATGGAAAGTACTGGTTGAGTTATAGGACGTCATAAGAGGCGGGTGCCCCGCCCCAACTAGCCACGGCGCTACTAGGCGTAAAATGATGTTCCTGCTCACGCGTAACAAAATTTCCATTTTATTCTAACTTTTATGTAGCTGGAGAACGATTTAGATATTTTCTTAATTAAAATTTCAAAATGGTTCCATTGTAGGGAAACGATAGTGAATAATACAATCATAAACGATTTTGGTAGATGGTTCTGCTCATCTGTTACATGTCGAGATGTTTTTTGATAAGTCCTCTTGCTTCCTACGTTTTGATGAGTTTTTTTGGTGTTAATCTCTTTGCCTTCAACAATTTGGGGTGCTTTTTGATGTGAGTCTCCTTGCCTTTCACACTTTGGGGTGATATTTTATGTGAGACCCTTCGTCTTTCACAGCGTTACTTAATACATTATTTGTTTTCAATTTAACGTTCACTTTTCTCATTTCTTCGCCATCGCTTTGCGACATTTCTCTTCGGAAAAATGTCAAACTTTGGAGATGATGAATACTTCTTCAAAATTAGAGTCGATTCTGAAGAGGGTACAAAGAAATGGTATTTTTGTGTGCCCGGTACAGTCTTTACAGAATCGAATCGAGTTTTAAGGTTTTCAGCAGTGGTGGCATGATTTTATTTGGAGATGAAAAATATTACATTTTCAGGCAAGTTTTTTTAGCCCAATGATTTGAAGCATCAGCAGTCAAAATCTGATTCTGAGACGACGCCTGGAGACTGGCACGTGCGGCGAGTGTTTTCAAATCGCTCCCAATTCCATCACATGGTCTTTTTCCATGTGCAGTCGCATTGGTCTACTCACACCAAAAAGTACCACAAAACGTGAGAGGCAAGGGGACTCATATAAAAAAAGTACCCCGACATGTGAAAGGCAAGGAGGTTCACATCAAAAAGCATCCCAAATTGTAAAAGGCAAAGAGATTAACACGAAAAAAAAAACACCAAAACGTGGGAAGCAAGATGACTCATCAAAAACCATCTCGACTTGTAACAGATAAGCTGAACAATACACCAAAATCATTAACGATTTTATTATTAACTATCGTTTTCCTACAATGGAACCATTTTGAAATTTTAATTAAGAAAATACCTAAATCGTTCTCCAGCTACGAAAAAGTCAGAATGAAATGGAATTTTTGTTACGCGTAAGCCGAAATATCATTTTTATTAATTATCATTAGAGCCACTGAGTCACTATAGCATGCCTAGCAGCGCCGTGGCTAGTTGGCTCGGGGCACCCGCGCTCTTATGATCTCCTATAACTCAACCCGTACTTTTCGCCCCATTTTCGTCTTGGGATGTTTTCCAAGAGGAAAAATCAAGCTTGGTTTCTAGCCTAATTAAAAAAATATCAAGAATGCCGCATTGGGAGAAAATCTCAAAATTGTTTTTTGGAATGAAAAATCAAGGTGAAATAATTCTTTTATCGTGGAATGGTTGCTTTTATTGTAAACCCTGTTAAAATACCTTTTCGAAACCCTCATAAAAAAGTAAAATTGGATAACTGTATCAGGAGTTATGTACAATTGAAAGTTAGCAGTCGGGGTGAATCGTCGAAAATTCGGGCCCCTGTATCTTGACAACCCGTTGTACTAGGTGCGCCCTATTCACAGGATTCAAAAAGGTTCACTAGTCCTACAACCTCGCGGAGTTTGAATGAGATAGGCGACAACTAAATTTTAGGCGGGGATACTTGGCAAATTTCACCCCATATATATACTTATCCTCTTATACTCTACATATACTCTTCCAGTTCTCTCCAGTTCTCTCCAGTTCTCTCCAGTAGTAGATCCTACTACTCCGTTCAGTAAATTCTACGAAGCCAACAGCAGGATCTTCTTTGTATGGCTTAGTCTGTCCATTTTGAGTTTTCCAATTTTTAATTCAGATTCGTAATTAGCGACCTAAATAATATATAAGTACCAAGATTTATCCAAATCGAGCCGTTTTTTGTATTTTTGTCCGCCATTTCAAATTTTCAAATGTTGACTGCAGATACGGATTCAGCGACCTCAAATGCCCGTAAGTACCGAGATTTATCCCAATCGAGGCTTTTTTTATTTTCATTCGCCATATTGGATCCGCCATTTTGAATTTATGAATTTTGACTTTAGATTCGGATTCAGCGATCCCAAAATCCCTAAGATACAAATTTTCAGGACAACATATTTTCCTGCCATTTTGGGCACTTTTTGTCGAATTCTCTCTGCCAACGAAGGGGTTAAAAAATGCAATATTATAGTTTATTTTAAAAACATTAATACTCTGAATAATTATTTACAAAAGAAAAAAGACAGTGATTCTGTTGGAAATTTATCTTGTGTTGTTTATTCGATTAAATGTAAATGTTGCAATAAGGTTTATATAGGTGAAACTGGCAGGAGATTAAAAACTAGAATTGCTGGACACAAAAGAGATTGTGTAGTTGGGAATTTAAATACAGGTTCGTCACAACATTCATGGAGTTTTAATCACTTTTTTGATTTCGAGTTTGAAAACATTAAAATATTAGCTACCGAAAAAAAACACTCATCAACGTCGTATTATTGAATCTATTTTTATAAATAAATATCGTAATATTTCTGTTAATCTACAGACAGAAATTCTAAATATTAACAAGATTTATCAAAGTATTATAAAATAACGTCAGTTTCTCTCACATTTTAAATTTATTTTAGTTTCGCGCGTTTCCTTATCAGTAGTTTCAGTGAAAACTCGTTCTTCTGTTTATCAACGTTCATTGCGTATACTGTCTTCATGTATTTGTCAGTTGTTAATTTCTGTTAGTCCTTCCAAAAACCACAAAAAATTTCTTTCATGTTTTCAAAATGTAGTCTTTATGTGATTGAAGTCTCTTCGATTTTTGAGACTTCTGTAACAATCTTTTCAAGTGATTTTATTTGACTCACTGTTTGACTGGAATTTTTACAAATTGACATCGCTTTAGGTTTTTTCGATGGTTGATTTTTACTCTCCGAATTGTTACCATCCGTCTCTATTTGGCCTGTTTGATTATGTCAGAATGTTTTATAGCTCAGGTAAAACCTTTTTATATTAATCTGCGAAGAAATTTTTATTAAATCTAATTTTTGATTTCTTTTAAAACATTAGTCATTTAATTTTTAATTATTATTTAGGTTTAAAACCTTTTGAAAAAGGTACGCAATTGTTACCGAAACGTCAAGGAATGAGAAGGAGGTTTTGACTAAAAATAAATATCTGAGTCAAAAAATGGTTTTTGTCTCAATTTATTTTTAATTTATGTGGACCGTAAGACTCAAGTAAATGCTCCAAATTTCCAAATTCATAAAAATTATCGGTCAAAGAAAGGATCAATTTGTACCCATGAAATTATTATATAACAATTGAACGGTATATCTGTCAATGTGTATGGTCTGAAGAGGAGAAAGTTTAATTATACTGATGTCCCTCTACTTCTAACATCTGTAAAGAGTGTCTTGATGAATATGACATTGATGACAACGACAATCAAGATATCCATAACTTCAATTATGCATGGACAAAAGACTTATCTAGACTTGTTCAAAATAACTATCGAAATTCAAACAAAAAAAACATTTTTGCGATAGATGTCTGCACTACTTTACGAATGCTAAAAAATTGTCTACCCATGAAGAAGATTGCAAGACCAACCCTCTACCGCCCACAGTGATATATATATATATATATATATGCCTCAAAGCCGCATTCAGGACGTAACATCAGTGAAGGGTTCGGTTTCGGTTTCGATTCCCTTGGAATAGAACCGAAGGGCTTATGACAAAGCCACCGAACGCGTCCTCGGGTTGCGGATAGAGGGTCCCCGTACCAAGGGTTTCTGCTGAATATGGGTACAATAATTAATAAGCGGTCGCGGACAATTGTTCAGGGATGGTCCCGAAGGAATAACCCCTAAGCGAAGGTGTGCGAACCGTGCCGAAAGCTGCATGGCACCTGGGTGAGGTGTCTTTAACGGTGACCCTGGGATATCGGGCGATGTCTCAGAGTAATAGCCTTATCCTTGCACGCGGGGCTCTACAAGGATGGACGAACCCTTTCCCTAGCTGCTCGTGGGAACAACAATGAAACCAAAAAACCACCAAAATGTTGTAGATGCGGTTCAAAACGATCGAACGCGCAGAGCACCCGACAATGGATCGGCAAACAATGCCGATCATCCTAGAGTTCGGGGTGCTGAAAATAATTTAGATGGAAACACAACGACGAACCGGCGAAACGCCCACATTGAGTGGACGGATCAACTTAAGAATGATGTGTTAGACTGCTACGATGCCAGTATTATCCCTGTTCGTGGAGGCTTTATGGCGCGTATGCATACTCTGTGGTGCCAGAAACACCCAGAGCTTCAACACGTTTCGCATCAGTCTTTGCGAAATCAAGCCGACTACCTCCGCAAAAATGGATATGTACGCGGAGCGCTTCCTCAACCGCTGCTTGAACAAGCTGCAGACGAAGATGAAACGACATTAAGACCAACCGCAGAAAGTAGGCACCTTCTTGAAGATGATGGGAATTTCAGTACAAGGAGGAACATCAACATGCAAGTTCCTCTTAAGCCCCAAGATCTGGCTGAAATGGATGCCTCCCTTTGTGGAGATATCTCGCAAGAGTCCGACCTCTGGACCATCAATTGCTCAGTTTATGGTGCTGCGAGAGCTTTGGCTGATTCAAATCGAAGGCTCAAACCGACGATGGATCAAAAGACAAGAAGACGCTTGCATCAACTGAACAAGAAAATTGGATGGGCAAGACAGAATGCGTCCCGTGTTCAATGTGTGATTGACTACATAACATCTGGTAGACCGTTCACGGAAAGGGTTCGAAAGTTCGCCCAAGAACTAAGGACCTTGAATCACACACTAAACAAGTCAAAGCTGCTGACAATCAAGCAACATATTGTTGACAAAATAAGGCTGTTATCTGACGCAAGGAGGAGGATACAGAAGAGGGAGAGATGGATCAGAGAGAATCAACAGTTTCTCGCTGACCCATCGCGCCTCTTCAGTGATCCCCCTGTTTTTGTAAAAAATCCTCCCAAGCCCAAGGAGGTAGAGACTTTTTGGAGAGAGGTGTACAAGATCCCGAAAACACTAGAGTTGAAGGAAGATACTGACAATATCATCCGCTTCAAGGAGTTTTGCGACAGCCTCATAAAATCTGAGGAGGAGTGCCCATCAGTCACTGCCGAAGAGGTGAAAAAAGCACTTAGAGGCACGAAGAACTTTTCCGGTGCTGGACCAGATTGTATCAAGAACTTTTGGTGGAAGAAGTTTACTTCTACACACCAACATTTGGCCCGCATATTCACCTCATATTTAAAGTCGGAGATGCCCATTCCGCAGTGGCTAGTGTTAGGACGCACTATACTCCTACCGAAAAAAGGCGACTTGTCCAAACCAGAGAATTACAGGCCAATAACTTGTTTGAACACACTGTATAAGATTTTTACAGCTATCCTAAACAACAGGATTGTTCGACGAATTGAGCCTGTATGGCGAGAGATGTACGAACAACGTGGCTCGAAAAAAGGTGTAGCAGGCTGTCGAGAGAACCTGCTGATTGACAGGTGTGTCTGTAAAGACGCTACAGTCCATCAGCGCGTCCTGTCAATGGCCTGGATTGACTACCGGAAAGCTTTTGATTCAACCTCTCATAGACTTATCATCTGTCTGTTGGAAAGCTTGAAGGTACATCCACACATAGTGAGATGCATAGAGAGATTGATGCCTCTTTGGAAAACTAGATTTACCATCTCATCTAGGAATTATCGTCTGACGACGAACAACGTCACCTTCCAGAGGGGCGTCTTTCAAGGGGATAGTATGAGCCCTTTGCTTTTTTGCATCACACTTTTGCCTCTATCTCTTGCACTACGAAATTCTCCTGGATACCTCTGTGGCGACACTAATCAGCGTGAGCATAAGGTCACTCATGTATTCTATATGGATGACCTGAAGATCTATGCCGCTGGTAAAAGCAGACTTCAAACTGCTTTAAATATCGTCAAGAACTACACAGGAGAGATTGGGATGGACTTTGGTTTGGACAAGTGTGCCAAAATTCATTTGAAGAAAGGAAAGATTACTGGCGTTCCCAAGGACCCTGAGCTTGTGGATATAAGTGTTATTAGACATCTTAACACTGGAGAGACCTATACATACCTGGGCGTGCCTCAAAGCCGCATTCAGGACGTAACATCAGTGAAGGAGTCTCTCCGAAGCAGATACAAGCATCTTCTTCGACAGATTTGGTCTTCCAATCTGTCGGCGTTGAACAAGGTATCTGCGACTAACATGCTTGCCGTCCCGGTTCTACTCTACTCGTTTGGGGTGGTTCAATGGACGAAGAACGAGCTTAAGGCCCTTGATGTCACCACGCGTAAGATCATGCATATGCATAAAAGCTTGCATATCAATTCGTCAGTTCCGCGATTATACATTTCACGCCAGCAAGGCGGACGCGGACTTCTGAATCTCCAGTGTCTTCATAACCGAATTGTTTTGAGTACAGCTTACATCGTTGCGAATGGCAGAGATCCTCTCCTAAAGATGGTCAGAAACCACGAGATGATTGGCGAAGGGGCGTTCCTTTACAAAGCCGCGGAGCAAGCTGCTGAGACCCTTGGCCTGAATTTTAACATCAGAAGTGAGGAAAGTGCATTACTCCATCTAGATGCTTCACGTCTAAAAGCCGAAGTAAAGAAAGCAGAGGTTGGAAAATTTCACCAAGAGCTACTCGACAAGCAAATGCACGGAAACTTTCACAGAAATGTAGAAAAACAGTCCTTGTCGAAGGAGCAAACTTTTGCTTTCCTCAAATCATCAGGGCTCAATTCAGGTACAGAGGGCTTTATTTTCGCATGCCAGGACGGTGTAATCTCCACCTTAGCATACCGCGCCCGCATTTTATGTCAAGAAGTTCCCAGTGATAGGTGCAGAGCGTGTCATGCACACGCTGAGTACCTAGAACATATACTATCGGGGTGTCCGACCCACGCAGGAACAACGTATATCTATAGACATAATGCGGCCCTAAGAGTACTTTATTACCACCTTTGTCGCTCTTACGGTGTTGGTCGCGACCCTGCCCTGCCGAACGCTCCAAGGGATATAGAGTCAATTGTCCGAAACGAGAAGTGCCAGATTTTCTGGAACTACGATTTTCGGGCAGCAGTCTCCGTTGCGCACTCGAGGCCTGACATTGTTCTCCAAGACTTCGAGAAACGAACTATATTCGTGATCGAATTCTCGGCTCCATCCGAATACAACATCACTGCAAAGGAGAAAGAAAAAGAGGAGAGATATCAAGACCTTAAAAGAGAGCTGCGTCGACTGTACCCAAAATATTCGGTACGAGTAATTGTTCTTGTGATAGGTGCTCTCGGAGGTGTGAAATTATCGCTGGTTCGTAACCTTAAAGCCATACCCGCGTGCCAAAAATATGCCAAGGCTCTTGCGAGATGGATGCAGAAAGCTGTCATCCTTGGGTCGCTTCGTGTCCTCAAGACACACGAGGGTTTCGCCGGCCTGTCGTTGTGATTTCGTCGTGCCCTGTGACCACCCATCTCACGGATGTGAGACGTGGCCATAGGTGTATTTTACCGCGGTTCTACTGGGGGCCATTGACATTTTTTCAAGATGGCAGTTGCTCTTAGTGGTACCCTGCGGTGGTTGTTTAACTTTGTTTTTAATTATATATATATATATATATATATATATATCGGTTTCGGTTTCAATTCCGTTGGAATAGAACCGAAGGGCTTATGACAAAGCCACCGAACGCGTCCTCGGGTTGCGGATAGAGGGTCCCCGTACCAAGGGTTTCTGCTGAATATGGTTACAATAATTAATAAGCAGTCGCGGACAATTGTCCAGGGATGGTCCCGGAGGAATAACCCCTAAGAGAAGGTATGAGAACCGTGCCGAAAGCTGCATGGCACCTGGGTGAGGTGTCTTTAGCGGTGACTCTGGGATACCGGGCGACGTATCAGAGTATCAGCCTTATCCTTGCACGCGGGGCTCTACAAGGATTGACAAACCCTTTCCCTAGCTGCTCGTGGGAACAACAATGAAACCAACAAACCAACAAAATGTTGTAGGTGCGGTTCAAAACGATCGAACGCGCAGAGCACCTGACAATGGATCGGCAAACAATGCCGATCATCCTAGAGTTCGGGGTGCTGAAAATAATTTAGATGGAAACACGACGACAAACCGGCGAAACCCCCACATTCAGTGGACGGATCAACTTAAGAATGACGTGCTAGACTGCTACGATGCCAGCATTATCCCTGTTCGCGGAGGCTTCATGGCGCGTATGCATACTCTGTGGTGCCACAAACACCCAGAGCTTGAGCACGTTTCGCATCAGTCTTTGCGAAATCAAGCCGACTACCTCCGGAAAAATGTATATGTACGCGGATCTCTTTCTCAACCGGTGCTTGAACAAGCTGCAGACGAAGATGAAACGACATTAATACCAACCGCAGAAAGCAGGCACCTTCTGGAAGATGATCGCAAATTCAGTACAAGGAGGAACATCAACACGCAAGTTCCTCTTAAGCCCCAAGATCTGGCTGAAATGGATGCCTCCCTTCGTGGAGATATCTCGCAAGAGTCCGACCTCTGGACCATCTATTGCTCAGTTTATGGTGCTGCGAGAGCTTTGGCTGATTCAAATCGAAGGCTGAAACCGACGATGGATCAGAAGATCAGACGACGCTTGCATCAACTGACCAAGAAAATTGGATGGGCAAGACAGAATGCGTCCCGTGTTCAATGTGTGATTGACTGCATAGCATCTGGTAGACCCTTCACGGGAAGGGTTCAAAAGTTCGCACAAGAACTAAGGACCTTGAATCACACACTGAACAAGTCAAAGCTGCTGACAATCAAGCAGCATATTGTTGACAAAATAAGGCTGTTATCTGACGCAAGGAGAAGGATACATAAGACGGAGAGTTGGAACAGGGAGAATCCACAGTTTCTTGCTGACTCATCACGCCTCTTCAGTGATCCCCCTGTTTTTGTAAAAAATCCATCCAAGCACAAGGAGGTAGAGACTTTTTGGAGAGAGGCGTCACTGCCGAAGAGGTGAATAAAGCACTTAGAGGCACGAAGAACTTTTCCGGTGCTCGACCAGATTGTATCAAGAACTTTTGGTGGAAGAAGTTTACTTCTATACACCAACATTTGGCCCGCATATTCACCTCATATTTAAAGTCGGAGACGCCCATTTCGCAGTGGCTGGTGTTAGGACGCACTATACTCCTACCGAAAAAAAGTGAACTTGTCCAGACCAGAGAATTACAGGCCAATAACTTGTTTAAACACACTGTATAAGATCTTTACAGCTGTCCTGAACAAAAGGATCGTTCCACGAATTGAGCCTGTCTGGCGAGAGATGTACGAACAACGAGGCTCGAAAAAAGGTGTAGCAGGCTGTCGAGAGAACCTGCTAATCGACAGGTGTGTCTGTAAAGACGCTGCCGCTCATCAGCGCGTCCTGTCAATGGCCCGATTGACTACCGGAAAGCTTTCGATTCAACCTCTCATAGACTTATCATCTGTCTGTTGGAAAGCTTGAAGGTACATCCACACATAGTGAGATGAATAGAGAGATTGATGCCATTTTGGAAAACTAGATTCACCATCTCATCTAGGAATCATTGTCTGACGACGAACAAGGTCACCTTCCAGAGGAGCGTCTTTCAAGGGGATAGTATGAGCCCTTTGCTTTTTTGCATCACACTTCTGCCTCTATCTCTCGCACTACGAAATTCTCTTGGATACCTCTGTGGCGACACTAATCAGCGTGAGCATAAGGTCACTCATGTATTTTATATGGATGACCTGAAGATCTATGCCGCTGGTAAAAGCAAACTTCAAACTGCTATAAATATCGTCAAGAACTACACAGGAGAGATTGGGATGGACTTTGATTTGGACAAGTGTGCCAAAGTTCATTTGAAGAAAAGAAAGATTACTGGCGTTCCCAAGGACTCTGAGCTTGTAGATACAAGTGTTATTAGACATCTTAACACTGGAGAGACCTATACATACGTGGGCGTGCCTCAAAGCCGCATTCAGGACGTAACATCAGTGAAGGAGTCTCTCCGAAGCAGATACAAGCATCTTCTTCGACAGATTTGGTCTTCCAATCTGTCGGCGTTGAACAAGGTATCTGCGACTAACATGCTTGCCATCCCGGTTCTACTCTACTCGTTTGGGGTGGTTCAATGGACGAAGAAAGAGCTTAAGGCCCTTGATGTCACCACCCGTAAGATCATGCATGTGCATAAAAGCTTGCATATTAATTCGTCAGTTCCGCGATTATACATTTCACGCCGTCAAGGCGGACGCCGACTTCTGAATCTCCAATGTCTTCATAACCGAATTGTTTTAAGTACAGCTTACATCGTTGCGAATGGCAGAGATCCTCTCCTAAAGATGATCGGAAACGACGAGATGATTGGCGAAGGAGCGTTCCTTTACAAAGCCGCGGAGCAAGCTGCCGAGACCCTTGGTCTGAATTTCAACATTAGAACTGAGGAATGTGCATTACTCCATCTAGATGCTTCACGTCTAAAAGCCGAAGTAAAGAAAGCAGAGGTTAGAAAATGTCACCAAGAGCTACTCGACAAGCATATTCACGGAAACTTTCACAGAAATGTAGAAAAACAGTCCTTGTCAAAGGAGCAAACTTTTGCTTTCCTCAAATCATCAGGGCTCAATTCAGGTACAGAGGGCTTTATTTTCGCATGGGAGGACGGTGTAATCTCCACCTCAGCATACCGCGCCCGCATTTTATGTCAAGAATTTCCCAGTGATAGGTGCAGAGCGTGTCATGCACACGCTGAGTACCTAGAACACATACTATCGGGGTGTCTGACCCACGCAGGAACAACTTATATCTATAGACATAATGCGGCCCTAAGAATAATTTATTACTACCTTTGTCGCTATTACGGTGTTGGTCGCGACCCTGCCCTGTCGAACGCTCCAAGGGATATAGAGTCAATTTTCTGAAACGAGAAGTGCCAGATTTTCTGGAACTACGAGTTTCGGGCAGCAGTCTCCGTTGCGCACTCGAGGCCTGACATTGTTCTCCAAGACTTCGAGAAACGAACTTTATTCGTAATCGAATTCTCGGCTCCGTGCGAATACAACATCACTGCAAAGTAGAAAGAAAAAGAGGAGAGGTATCAAGACCTTAAAAGAGAGCTGCAACGACTGTACCCAAAATATTCGGTACAAGTAATTGTCCTTTTGATAGGTGCTCTCGGAGGTGCTAACTCATCACTGGTTCGTAACCTTAAAGCCATACCCGCGTGCCAAAAATATGCCAAGGCACTTGCGAGCTGGATGCAGAAAGCTGTCCTCCTTGGGTCGCTTCGTGTCCTCAAGACACACGAGCGTTCTACTAGGGTCTATTGACATTTTCTTTTTAGATGGAAGTTGCTCTTAGTGGTACCCTGCGGTGGTTGTTTAACTTTTTTTTTCAATTATATATATATATATATATATATATATATATATATATATATATATATATGTGTGTGTGCGTGTGTGCGTGTGTGCGTGTGTGTGTGTGTGTTTGTGTGTAACGTTCGGCAGCCTTGATGTTTTCGAAGTATAACTTTAAGACGAATGGATTTTTTTTCTCGCACCGAATTACACGTTAGTCAGGAGGGTTGCGGGATAATCTTGTACGGGAACATAAGTGATTCCCCTGATTCAGGACCATTCAAGTGATCGTCAAGGGCGATGTTTTTTGGAGGAAGAAAAATGGCTCATCGTGTTAGCTAAGTTATTCTCATACCTACGATATGTGTGACGTAACGTGCCGTCTAACAGGTGTCTTCATGTCCTAAGGAATCCTCAAGTATGTCAATGAAAAAATAGCTGCGCTATCCTTTGTCTGTGTGTGCGTTTCCGTTGACGAAACCTTTGTGTTACGTATATGGTGCACTGGGCGGTTCGGTAGTCAAATCAATTACATATAGAAGTAGATTATTCTAGTTCAAAATTCTGTTTTTTTACCTAAAATACATGAATTTTGGGTTTTCAGATTGTGTTCGGATAACTTTGTGTTTTGACGACCTTTCATAAAAGCGTTGAAATGTATATTGTTGTAAAGCTCATTACTAGAAAACACCTATTTGTTCCTCGAATACCAATGTTTTAAAAGTGTTTTATAACAAATATTGATAAAATATAAAAATTGATACTAATAATTCAATATATAATATTGAATATCTATTCTCGCAGTGATCTGACACATGAAGATGCTCTTGAACTCATCGAAGGTGAAGATATGAATGAAATATATATGGTTCCTCCCAATGCCAACGTGGGTTCTGATGAAGATTCCGGCACTGAGGATGCTGGAGGGACAGTTGACAATCTTTCGGGCCGGTAACTTTCGACTGGAGCGGAAGTAGTTTTCCGAAATTTAGAAAGTTGCAGAAAGAGCTGTTGTCAATCTGCATGAAAAAACTGAAATCCGATAAAGCATCACAGAAGCTTAGGCCTGCAAGGGGAGGAAAACGCAAAAGGGTGGCATCCTGTCAACCAGCCTTAAAAAAAAATCAACAGAGGTAAGAAATTACAGAAACATGGGGCTGTAAGAGGAGGAAAAATCAGGATGGGGGCGCCTGTTGTAGATGAAGATAGCAGTTCAAGCGATGGAGAGGATTCGCCATCTAGCTCCGAGAAAGAATGTATCTCACCTAAAACCGCTGCAAAGAAAGAACGGGCACAAGGTCAAAAAACAGTTACTCCTGCTGACACATGGGAAAAAAAGATTTATTGAATTGCGATCAGCTCTTTACTGACTTGAATGTAACCCATCTAACAGGAAAGATATACGTGGAAAATCTTGAGCTTATTTTCGATGATGAGTTTTATACACTTTTGACGAACGAATCAAACCAAGACGCCATGTTTGAAAACTGTCTGAACCCTGGAATATCTAAGGATGAGATGCGTATATTTATCGCTATCCTTCTGATGTGAGGGTACAGTATAGTTAGGGACAAACACGCATACTGGGAGGATTGTGAAGATGTCCATGATCCTATGGTTCCACGTGCTATGCGCAGAAATAGGTTCTCAGATATTTCTAAATTCCTTCACTGTGCTCCTATTACCGATATAAATGTGAATGATAAAATGTGTAAACTGAGGCCTCTCATCTCGTTCCCATAGAGAAAGTTCCGCGATTTGATTATTTTAAAAAGTGATTGCGATTATGGTGAGAGTATAATACCCTTTTACGGGCCTCATAGCTGTAGGTGATTTGTCCGGGGTGAGCCCATCAGGTTTGGTTAGAAGGCGTAGTGTCTAAACACAAGCCAATGGTATCTAGCCGACTTTGACATTTACCATGCTGGACCGTTTGCCGCAAAATATCAAGCTACTTCCTCTGAGATTTTATTTTGATAATTTCTTTATTGGCATAAACCCTTTAAAAGAATTTAAATTTCATGGGTACGGAGGTACAGGGACCATGAAAGAAAATCGTATACCTGAGGATTACTCTATCAAACATGTGGCCAGTATGAAGAAAAAAGCAAGAGGATCTTTTGCTCACAGAACGCCAAGCGATGAGTTTACAATTGCCCGTTGTGTTGACGATTCTGTTGTAACAGTAGGTTTCACTATGCACGGCATAGAAACTGTTACAAATGCAACACGTTACTCACAGCAACATAAAAAAAGTATTCAAGTTTCAAGGGCTAATCTCTTCACTCAGTACAATGAAAGTATGGGATGTACGGATAGGGTAGATCGAGATGTGCCCCTTTACCGAATTTCATTCCGTAATAAGAAGTGGTTTTTTTTAGGTTGCTAGATGTTAGTGCTTATAATGCTTGGATGTCAGCAAGAAGCACTGGTGACAATTTCAGTCAACTCACCTTCAGGAGAACCATTGTGCAATCTTATCTGAAGCGCTAAGGAATCGCTCCAAAGCCAGACGGGTAAGACCAATAAACGTCTTGAGTACTGTGGCTATGAACATAAGGCATGACAACACGGGTCACTATGTAGCATGGATTCCGATCCAGAAGCATCGACGATGTGCTTACGAATACTGTACTTCCAGTACCTACATGGAATGTCTAAAATGCGATGTTCCATTGTGCGTTGGTTGTTTTCTTGATTTCCACGTTCACCATGAACAGTGAGATGTAATTCGTAGGCTCTTTAGGGCTGCAATAGCCATTTTCTGTGATATCATTTTTAGTTAATTTGAAATTGCCTTATACTTTGATCATCGATGATTGCAAATAATAATGATTGACAAAAAGTCACGTTACGCATGAAACATTAAGTACAAATGTATCATATGACTAAACAAAGTATTTAAGCGTTATTCGAATAAGTGTTCTCTAATAAGAACCAAACAATATCAAGCAGATATTCGTAGATCGTTGTTGCTCCTTATCAAAACGCTAAAGAGTATGTTATTGCATAACAAATTCTTCAGCGCATTAAAACTAAACCTTGGTAACAAATCGTAGTTGTAGTACACTGTAATTATCATTAAAAACCGATATTGGCAAAAATTACTCATTCAACTACTGAACCGCCTAGCGTTACATATATGTGACGACCTATTACTCAGAAATTATGACAGGTAATGAGCTAGAATTTTAGTCTTGGTATACACTATACCTTCGGAATAACATGCTTAAAAATCTCAAAAATCGGAGAAAACAAATTTTGAGGGCGGTAGGGGGGTACACCACTACAAAATTATCTAGCTAAACCCGGCAAGAACTTTGCGGAACTAAAACATTTTAATAATAAAGAAAAGTTGTCATTCATAGTCTATGTAGACTGGGAATGTTTGCTGAACCCGGTTGAAAAGCTGCAGAAAAATATGTCCAATAATAAAGTTTCCCAACACCAGGAAATCTTCAATGTATGATACTATTTTAAATGCAGTTATGTTCGTTTATTGTCTGACTATCACTCCTGCCCTGAAGGTGCAGACCCTGCAAAGTCGTTCGCCAAGGAACTGGAGCAATTGGCTGAAGACGCTGAGTCAGTCTTCCTATGCCTAATTCCTATGAATGATCTTACACTGCACCTTGTACAACGGGTTGTCAAGATACAGGGGCCCGAATTTTCGACGATTCACCCCGACTGCTTTAAAAAGGTACTCTAATGAGGTTTAAAATACAAATAATCATTAAACGATAAAAAAATAATTATTTCATTTTGATTTTTCATTTGAAAAAAAATTTGAGATTTTCTCCCGAAGCGGCATTTTTGATATTTTTTTAATTAGGCTACAAAAAAAGCTCGATTTTTTCTCTTGGAGAACATTGCAAAACGAAAATGGGATGGAAAGTATTGGTTAAGTTATAGAAGGTCATCAGAGCGCAGGGGCCCCGCTCCAACTAGCCACGCCGCTACTAGGTGTGCTGTGGTGACTCAGTGGTTCTAATAATTGATAAAAATGATTTTTTGTTAACGTGTAACGAATATTGTATTTTATTCACACTTTCATGTAGCTGGAGAAGGATTCAGATATTTTCTCAATTAAATGTTCAAAATGGTTTCATTGTAGGAAAACGATAGTTAATAATATAATCATAATCATGACCATAATCATGAACAATTTTGATTCTGCGGAATTGCAGAATCTAATCGAGTTTTAAGATTTTCAGCAGTAGCGGCATGATTTTCTTCGGAGATGAAAAATATTACCGTTTAAGGCAAGTCTTTTTTAGCCCATTGATATGGAGCATCAGCAGTCAAAACCTGATTCTGATACGACGCCTGGAGAATGGCACGAGATATCTAAATTGTTCTGAAACCATCAAAAAGTCAGAATGAAATGAAATTTCTGTTATGCGTAAGCAGCAATATCATGTTTATCAATTAATAGCACCACTGAGTTGCTACAGCACGCCAAGTAACGCCGTGACTAGTTGGCGCGTAGCACCCGCGCTCTCATGAACTTCTATAACCAAACCAATACTTTCCATCCCATTTTTGATTGGGGTGTTTTTCAAGAGAAAAAATCAAGCTTTTTTCTAGCCCAATTTAAAATATATAAAAAATTCGGCATTGGGATAAAATCTCAAAAGTGTTTTTTAGAACGAAAAATCAAGCTGAAATCATTTTTTATCGTTGAATGATCATTTCTGTTGTAAACCTTGTTAAAATACCTCTTTAAAATCCTTAAAGAGAAGAAAAATTGGATAACTGTTTCAGGAGTTATATACAATTAAAAGTTAGCAGTCGGGGTGAATCGTCGAAAATTCGGGCCCCTGTAGCTAGACAACCCCTTGTACTAGGTGTGCCCGCTTCACCAAATTTGAACAGGTCCACTAGCACTACAGTCTTGCGGAGTTTGAATAAGATAGGCGACAACAAAATTTTAGGTGGGGACACTTGGGAAATTTTATGGGTTGGCCCATCAAGATTGTAATATAAATCATCGAGAATCTCGTATTATAATTTTTCTTTCACAAAACATGTCAAGGAGAACGAGGTCCAATTTCGCTTTATTGAATCGCTTAGATTTCTGGCTTCATCATTCGAGAAAATAGCTTCGTACTTGGAGATCTATAAAAATGTTCCTCCGTGTTTTCCAATTTAAGCCAGGAAAAAATTCAATTGCTTACACGTAACAGTGTATCGCCTTACGAATGCTAAGACTCAAGAGCGAAACTACTGAAGACACTATCGCCACGGAAAGAAAAATTTTTTAATTATCTCAATAATGCGCATATCGCCGTTGAAGGCTACACGTATGCGCAATGCGTACGGTCTGAATTTCAGTCTAAGATTTTGGCGAGTACGTTGACTTATACGTGAAAACAGACGTGTTATCAACTGCGGATATCTTTGAAAATTTCCGAGAACAGTGTCTGAGAGAGTACGGTCTAGATCCAGGACACTATTATACAACTTCTGCTTTGACATGGGATGCTATGTTGAAGTATACTTATACATGGAAGTTTACAGTGAAAATGACGAGATCATTTATTTATTTTACTTTGACGCGAACAAACCGTATGGTTAGGCAGTGGCGCAATGGCTTCCCTATGGTGGTTTCGGGTAGGTCCCAAATGTCGATATTAATTTTAATGTTCCCGATGATTCACCGGTTGAGTATATTTTGGCCGTAGACTTAGAAAACCCGGAAGAACCTCACAATGCTCATAATGATTTCTTTCTGTCCTATTGCTCGAAACCACCAGGGTCAAAGCAGGAGAAACTGCTAACTACTCTCCTACCCAAGCTCAAATACGTTCTCCATTACCGCACACTCAAACTAGCATTGGCAAACGGTCTAAAGTTAGTCAAAATTCACCGTGTGCTTGAATTCAATCAATCGCCTTGGCTAAAACCCTACATTGATTTTAATACTGCAATGAAAGCAAAATCTCGCAATGAATTTGAAACGTACCTTTTCAAATTAATAATCAACGCGGTATATGGAAAAAGAATGGAGAACGTGCGCAAATATGTAGACGTGAAACTCTCACAAAGTGGGAGGGTAGGTACGGTGCAGAGGCCCTTGTGTCAAAACACAACTTCCACAGCCGCGCAATCTTCAATGAAGATCTCGTAGCTGTGGCATTAAAAAAGACCAAGGTTTTGTTGAAGAAACCAATATACGTAGGCCTTCGTGTGCTGGACATCTCCAAGTCATTGATGTATGACTCTCATTAGAGAAAATATCCACATGTTTTACATGTCTGACCAAGATTTCTTAAAGAAAACGAAAGGCGTAAAGGCCGGAGTAGTCAAGAAAGATATTTAATAAGCGATTACATTGACTGCTTGCAAAATATCTAAACGCAAAATAGGACACAATATGTAATTAGATCGCGATTACACGACGTCGAAACATTGAAACAATGTAAAATAGCATTGGGTCTTTACGACGCTAAGAGATTCCTATTTCCACGCAGTACCAATACACTGGTATAAGGACGCTATCAGAATTGAGGAACTAGAAGATCAGAGGATGGATGTGGATATGGAAGAAATTGTATAAAAAATTGTAAATTGTTAATTTTGTATATAGATTGTAAGCAAAAATTGTAAACATAGATTGTAAGTTCACATTGTGAACAAGGATTGTAAGCTCACAACGTGAAATTTATTGATGGTGTTTTTGTTGGAATAAACAACAAGTTAAATTGACAGCTGCTTAACTATAACTGTATAAATAATTAGCTATAATCATAATTGAAATTGCTTGACACTTAAGACTTTGTAGTGAATAGTTAGTACTGATATATGTATATATATATATATATATATATATATAAATCATATATAAATATATATATAATCATATATATAAGTCATATATATAAATTATATATATCTATATATATATATATATATATATATATAAATCAAGAGAAACTACATCTAGCTCTAAAAATTGTCACAGAGTACACTCAAGAGATTGGAATGGAGTTCGGGTTAGAGAAATGCGCCAAGGTTAATTTGAAGAAAGGAAAACTTAACGGCATCCTCGAAGATCCTGAACTCGTTGACAGAAGCGCTATACGACACCTTTGCGCTGGAGAGACCTATACATACCTGGGCGTGCCACAAAGCCGCATTCAGGACGTGACATCTATACAGGATACTCTCCGATGCAGATACAAACGTCTCCTCCGACAGATATGGTCTTCCGAACTGTCGGCGAGGAACAAAGTATCTGCAACGAACATGCTTGCCGTCCCAGTAGTACTCTATTCATTTGGAGTAGTTCCATGGACGAAGGACGAGCTCAGATCCCTCGACATCGGGTCCCGAAAGGTTATGCACATGAACAAAAGCATGCACCTTAAGTCTTCTGTTCCACGACTTTACATCTCACGCCGTCAAGGCGGTCGTGGAATACTGAATCTTGAATGTCTTCACAACAGGATTATTCTGGGTACAGCACATATTGTCGCAAATGGACAAGATCCTCTTCTTAAAATGGTCAGAAAACACGAAGAAGTAGGCAAAGGGGCGTTTCTTTACAAAGCAGCAGAAGAGGCTGCTGAAACACTCGGCCTTGACTTCAATATCAGGGGTGAGCGAAATGCATCAAATCTTATCCCTCTTAAATACTCACTCCTGAAGGCCCGGATTAAGAAAGCACAGGAGAAAAACTTCCGCGAAGAGCTCCTCGACAAGAAGATGCACGGCATCTTCCACAGAAATGTGGAAGATCAGTCGATGTCGTATGAGCTGACGTTTGCTTTCCTTAGATCACCCGGATTGAAGTCGGGCACAGAGGGCTTCATTTT
>CAKNXH010000912.1:40665-68366 GCA_932178445.1 Andricus quercusramuli
TATATATATCAAGCGTTCACGGAAGAACTATCCTCCTCCTCCTTCACCACCACTGACGCTACTTTAACGTTAGTTGAACGTTATTTTAACGTTAGCTTAACGTTATTTTAACATTAGCTTAATGTAACTTTGATTTTAGCTTAACGTTACTTCATCATTACTTCAACGTTCGCTCCACGTTAGCTCTACGTTACTTTAACGTCAGCTTAATGTTACTTTAACATCAGCTTAATGTTACTCTAATGTTATCTTAACGTTACGTTAACGTAAGCTCAACGTTACTTCAACGTTAGCTTAACGTTACTCCAGCGTTAGCTTAACGTTACTTTAACGTTAGCTCAACGTTACTTCAACGTTAGCTCAAGGTTACTTCAACGTTAGATCAGCGTTACTCCAACGTTAGCTTAACGTCAGATTAACATTTGTTTAAGTTTATTACTTGTCCGTATTATCTATCCCGCTGTTGTGTGAACTATTAAACCCAAGCCATTTGACGTAGTTTTTGTTACCACGTCATTCAATGACTTTCTCGCTAAGTGAATGTCTGGATATTTGACTTTAAAAAGTTCCTCTTGATATATCCCTCCAGCAGCGGGTTGATCCTGATAGTCCTTTAGTTTATATGTTACTGGTTTAGTTTCCATGATCCGCCTCACAGTGAATACTTCATTTGTCCAGTTAGGTGTATATCCTTTCTCAAAAATTTTATAATGCTTGCTAATTCGAACTTTGTCCCAACATTGAATTGCTGCCGTTTCAAAATAATTATTTGTTTTGTTTCTGAAAGCGTTGCATCAATTCTTCCTCATCATCGGTGGTTATATCTTTTGGTTTCATACCAACTGTTCGATGTTTCGCACTGCTATACTTGAATCCGAGAGTCAGCCAGAGATCTAACCATTTGTGGTCACATTACAAGCTGAATTGTGGTCACATTTTATTCTTTATTGTAGGTTCAGTCATTCAATGATGGACGCTTTTAAATTATTGTGAATTGCGTACAGTCTAATGCTATGTTTTTGCATTGAAGCTTCAAATTTTCAGTTGTAAAAATCGTTACCTTGATCAGTGTGCATGTTTTTTGGAACTCGTCTCTGTACAAGTATAGATTTCATGGCTTCGGTATCATCATATCCACTCTTTCTTTTCACAAGAACTGCTCAAGCATACTTTGAAAATGTATCGACAAAAGTAAGCAGGTATTTGGAACCCTTATTCTCTTGAGAATGTTGTAACATTGTAGCAGTTTTACGCAGCTCTATGACCACTATCTCTTTCTTGGCTTTAATTTTCTAGTGCGTTTAGTCGCTCGTCTAGATAAGCAATGAGTTCAGCCTTTTGTAGCGATAACTCTTGTTGGATATTAAACTGTATATTCTTTAATTTCTCATTTACTGATTCTTCAAAAATTTTCATCATGATAATATTGTTATCAATTTCATTACGCGTAGATGGCGTGAACTGATAAAGTGTTTGTATCTCGTTCGGAACAATACACTGTACAAGTATCAAATTAACAGCATCAAGGTGTTCTTCAGCGTTTTCAACGTTACAGAATCTTTTCTTATCGATATCGTAATTATCGTTGGAGGTAACTTGAAAAACAATACCAGGAGGTCCACTATTTGCCAGAGTAGCTCGATTCAGACGATTTCCGAACACGTCGATACTCATTTCAAGACTGACGCTTCAGTTAAGTTCATTCTCTCAATATATGATTCAGGCTGCTCGCAATTCCTCAATGCTGGAAATAATTTAATTATGATGACTAGGATTTCCTGCTGCTTGAGATGCTGTGAGTAGTCGAAGGCGGTCAACGAGCTCTTTAGGATCTTCCCAATAAATGTAGTCTGACCTATAATGTTTTCTACTTGCATTTGTAACAATAAGAATTTGTTGATAGTTGTTTTTATCACCCTGACTTATATAAGTTTCATCAAGTTTTTGTTTCAACAAAAGTTCAAACAAACCAGTGCTTTCTTCATAGAGTTTTTCGCCAATCTTGATATATATTCCATCAAAGCTTAGTGGTGTCAGCTGCATCATGTGCTTGATCATCAGCAGCAGTCATGAAAGAAATATTATATTCTGTTTCATCTTCTTCCTCCTTTCTCAATCTTATTGGTCATATATTTATTTTTTCTTTCAGGTGTATCAGACGTATTCAATATTTTTTGTAGTAGTATAACTATTGGTTTAATTGTTCCACTAAGAATATTCTCTATCCCTAGTGGAAAAATCTTCTGGCAGTCTGATGTATGATCTGGCCCAGATCTGGCGTCATCTACACCGTCTAGACATGACAGTCTAGTCCTGCCCAGATCTGGGACTGGTCAGAAATCCATAACACAAAAATTTCTAAGTGTCAATCAGCCAAATTTTTTTTTAACATTTTCGAAAAATTGCCAGGATGTCTAAAATTATACAAAATAAGAAACAAACACTATTCAAAATCAATTTTTTTCTTATTGTCTTAACAGGCTAGTCTGGCCCAGATCTAGGACTGATCCGCAATCCATACCATACAAATTTCTAAGTGTCAATCAGCCATTTTTTTCAACATTTCCGAAAAATTGTCAGCATATCTAAAATTATACAAAATAAGAAATAAACACTATTTAAAATCATTTTTTTTATTGTCTTGACAGGCTAGTCTGGCCCAGATCTGGGAAGGGTCCGCAATCCATACCATAAAAATTTCTAAGTGTCAATCAGCCACATTTTTTCAAACATTTTCGAAAAATTGCCAGGATGTCTGAAATTATACAAAATAATAATGGATTATACAAAATTAACACTATTCAAAATCAACGTTTTTTTCTTATCGCCCTGATAGTCTAGTCTTGCTCAGATCTGGGATTCGTAAGCAATTCATAACCTTAAAATTTCTTAAAAATTTTCTCACAGTTTTCGGAAAATGTGCAAGGTATCTAAATTTACACAAACTACAAAACTAACACCATTTAAATAAATTCCTGTTTTTAGTTACATCAATTCTAATGCACCTCATTAACAGACTAAATACTTAAAAAGTTTTCATCAACATTAATTTTATTGGCATGAGGCCTTTATTGAATAAGCATTTTTGTCGCGACCCCAGAAAGAAGTGTTTTCTACGATATACTAATTGTAAGTAGTGTTAATAATTATTACTCCTTAATGTACCAGTTAACAAAAGGCAAGCAATGAGCTTGTCCCAAAGCTTGCGCACTATCGTCTCCAACATAACCTAGTCCTAGCATAAACTAATATGAGGTGGTATAAGGTACATAAAGTAGAAAGTTGTAGGTAGCGCAAACAGGTAATATTAGGTGTACAAATAAGTTCTACCCGTTTCAAGCAATTTTTATTTAATTTATAAAAATCTAATGAAATGCGCGTATTAATTAATATAGTGGCCACTGGCTTCTACTACTGTTCTAGAACGCTCAGGCGATTGATGAGTTCCAGGGCGAAAGAAGACTTGATTTTTTAACGCTATAAAGTCATCCACCATTTTTCGCACTTCAGCTTCAATTTCAATTTGTTGCTCAGCTAAGCTGTTTTCTAACGAGCGAAAAAGGTGGTAATCGGACGGGGCCTAGCATTTTCGTGCTATACTGGTTTTCGCCCATGCCCAGAATATGATGTCTTTTCTTCGATTTTTTTCCTAAAACGGTTCAATTGACAAGAGTAACGTTGTACAGTGTTACTTTTCTCAATTGAACTACTGGGCACAAAAATCCAAAAAAGAGATGATATTCTGGACATGGACGAAGACCAGTATAGCAAAACAACCCTAGGCAACATAGAAGTTCCGTTGTCCGCTAAACGATAGAGGACTGAAGACTTTATTATTTTTTATTAAAATTGAATAAAAATTGCGATTGCTTAGTAAGGTCTTATACACAAGTTGTCAAATAACTATTATTAAACAAATATTTTTGACTCATACTAATATTTTCTAAAAGAAATGTATTGCTGCCTCTTCCAAAATGCACTTTAATTATTTTACTTCAATTTTTTCGGCTTTTATAAACCGTTATGAAGTTTAAGGTTATATAAACGGTCTAGAGTCCGCGACTTCTAAAATGTTTCGAATTTGTTATTTGGTAAATTATAATTAACGATGCTTTGGATGACTCCCCAATGCAAAGAATTATGCGGCTACGACATCAGTATCGTGCAGTGCCACCCACAAAAGGCCTCTCTCGGATGGAGGCCATGGTTCAGTTGGGAGCGGCAATAAGAACGAACCGAGGCGAGCACCAGGCAATGGCCCCGGACAAACGCGAGAACATCGATTCAGATGGTCGGACCAACTCAGGAGGGACCTTCTTACCTGTTGGCAAATAAACTCACCAGCGCGGAGAGGATTCATGAAAAGGTTACATGACCGTTGGGTCAATATACACCAGGAATATGCTCATAAAACACCTCAGTATTTAAGAGATCAGGTATCCTTCTTGCGAAAAAACGGATATGAAGCTCTTTATCAACAAGAAGAGGAGTAACATCCTCCAGCAAACATTCCACCCGTTCCAGCAAGACCACCTTCGCAGATAGCCGATAATGCTAACATGAGAAGTAGGAGATCTATCCACCAAAATGTCTTCCTCAGGGTGGACAAATTAGCTGAAGCTAATACTGCTCTCCACGATTTGCTCCCCGAAGATGTTAATCTCTGGAATCTGAACTGTGCAGTTTACGAGAAGGCGGTCTCCCTGCTTAGCGACGATAGAAGTAACGATACTTCGGTACGTCTGAGTAAGACACGCGAGCGTATTGCACAGCTTCAGTTCAAAATTGAAACGGCGAGACGACATGCATCAAATGTGCAGTGCGTGATTAGCTACATAACATCAAATAAAGAGTTCACTCCAAAAGTTAGGGCACTTGCTCGAAACTTGAGGAAAGAAAATCACACGCTGAACAAGTGTCAACTGTCGACCATCAAGCAGCACTGGACGCAAAAAATAAGATCTCTTTCAACAGCGAAACAGCGCCTTGAACGGCGAGTTAAGTGGATTCAGGAAAATTCCACCTTTTCTACTAATCCTTCCCGTCTGTTCAATAAAGCGTAACGTGTAGTTAAAAATCCGCCTAGTCGAGAAGAGATTTAAGTCTTCAGGGAGCAAGTATATGGAGATACTCATCAGCTAAATGAAGACGCTTCTGATATATCACTCTTTCGTAACTTTTGCCAAAGGCTAAGGATACAAGGTCCAGAGAAAGAGTGTCCACTAATTACTGCTGAAGAAGTGAAGAAAGTTATCGCTAAAACTAAGAACTTTTCAGCGCCAGGGCCAGATAAAATCAACGACTTTTGGTGGAATAAGTTTACTTCTACACACCAACATCTAGCTCGTATATTTACTACTTTCTTAAACGGAGAACAAGCCGTCCCACAGTGGCTAGTGGAAGGACGCATGGTATTGATCCCTAAGACCGGAGATTTGTCAAGTCCAAAGAACTACAGGCCCATAGCTTGTTTAAACACCAGTTACAAGCCATTCACTGGCATCCTCAAAGAGAGGATGTTAACATCTATCGAGCCGGTATGGAGTGTAATAGTTAAACAACGTGGATGCAAGAGAGGGCTGGCAGGTTGCAGGGAGAACTTGTTAATAGACAGGTGTATTACCCAGGACTCGATTAGGTATCGACGCAATCTGTCCATGGCTTGGATTGAGTACCGAAAGGCATTCGATAAGACGAACCATGAGCTACTTATTAAGCTCCTTTAGTGCATGGAGGTGCATCCAAAAATAGTGGGATGCATAAAAGAGCTTATGTCCTTGTGGCGGAAAAGAGTTGTCATAATATCTGACAAAAGACAAGTGACTACAAGCTGTATCACATATAAGAGGGGGGTATTTCAAGGAGACTCTCTAAGTCCGATACTGTTCTGCATCTCTCTCTTGCCTCAATCTATTGTGCTCCGAGGCAAAAGCTCTGGATAACTATTTGGCCCGCCGAACAGGAGAGATTATAAGGTCAACTACCTTTTATACATGGACGACCTTAAACGCTTTGCTTCCTCAAAAAAGGACCTTAAAATCCTTGCAGATGCCGTGAATAGGTATTCTAAAGCGATTGGCAGGAGCTTCGGACTGGACAAGTGTGCCTGCGTCCACCTAAACCAAGGGAGACTAGAAACTACATCTTCCAGTGACGATCAGGATGTTCAACTCATAGGCGGAAATACCATTCAACATCTTGGTATTGGAGAAACATATACATATCTTGGAATATCGCAAGCAGAAACCCAAAATGTGCATAACTTGAAAACGGCTCTTGGAAAAAGGTATCGCCAAATTCTCAGAAAAATGTGGGCTTCCGAATTATCTGGAAAGAATATGATGCAGGCGACCAATATGCTGGCCGTTCCTATACTGCTCTACATGTTGGGTGCATCGAAGAACGGTTCTGGCTACAGCCTGCACAGTTCTAAAAAGCACGGATTACCTTATGCGACTCGTACATCAATATGAAGTCGCCAATGCTGCAGCGCTTCTATACCATGCCGCAGATAGGGCCGCAGAGGAGCTTGACCTCCCATTTAATTCCAGTGACACTACACATGGCCTAGCATCGCTTACACCTCTGGTGCTCAAATATCATATACAGGAAGCTGAACATACGCTCCGTCTGCTGGATTGAGATCGGAGACTGAGGGATTTCTTTTTGCCTGTCAAGACGGCGTCATAGATACTTTAGTTTACCGCGAGCGCATAACAAATTTACCTGTAAGGGATACCAACTGCCGAGCGTGCAATCAAAAGCCAGAAACACTTGGACATTTTCTCAGTGGATACTCTAAATATGCACGCTACGCGTACGTAGAGAGACACAATGCAGCTCTGAAAGTGTTATATTACCATCCTAGGCATTTCTATGGTGTTGATCTATTGCCCGTCTTGCCATACGCCAGGGGGAACTCGAGTCCATTGTGGAGAATGATCAGTGTAAGATCTACTGGAATTTCTCTTTCTCCACCACTCAACGTATCAGTGATTCGAAGCCCGATATTGTCCTCCAAGATCTGAAGAACAAGATCATTTACGTGATTGAATTCTCGGCACCAGCCGATGGTAATATCACGGAAAAGGAGGGAGAAAAACGAGCGAAATATCAAGCACTTCTTTTCGAGCTGAGTAGGCTGTACCAAGGCTACAAAGTCCATCTTATAATTCTTATACTCGGCTGTCCTGGAGGTATGAAAGCTTCATTTATCAGCCAACTCAACAAGATTCCGCCTTGCCAGCGTCAGGCTCATTTCATCGCGAACCGGATGCAAAGGGCTGTTCTTCTCGGATCACTCCATCCGGTCCGTCAACACTGCTCCTCTTAACATTCTACAAACTTTGGTTGCCATAAAAAAGTATCCAGAGGTGAAATCTTCATCTCCAACTGTCTTGTCTGCCCCGTAAGGTCATCCGCGGCTAGAGACCTGACTCCAAGGAACAGTGTTGCCCGATGTTATCACGTGTAAATTTCCAGCTCTTGCTTACCTTCTAGGACAGAAGGAGCCGAAGCGGATGACGTACACGTCCCAGTAGCTTCGGGATGGGTTTCTTTAAGGAACCATGATCGTAGCTTCCGGAGCCTACAACTTCTCTAAATGATAATAAAAAAAAGAGCCTCGGTGGCTCAGTTGGTTAGAGGCTCGGACTTCACCTCGGATGTCCGGGGTTCGATCCCTGAGCCGGTACCTCTTGACATTTTTCTATGTACCTTTACCGACGTTCTGGTGGTACGGAACCCACCTTAAGCTGTAGGTCCCCCCATCATTCGCTTGACTGCAACCCAGTCCGTGAATGATTGGGTAAAAACAAGGCTTTGTCCAGTATGTCGGGGCACACGCTCTTATCAGGTCACTTGATTGCATTATAATCATGCGTCCGTGACTGATAATATATACCGGGAAAACCCCGTGCTTAATATTAAAACAAACAAAAAGTTCAACTCTAACCAAAAATACCTTCGACATATTGGGCAATAACCATCTTAAGCCTGAGATAAAAATGAGCTTCCTCATTTTTTATAATACATGGTAGCTCTAAGAAAGCATCCAGAGGCAACTGTTGTCACCTCCAACACTCGCGGCCGCTGTCAAAGGATAAAAACTGTAAAGACAATCTGCAAAGTACACCATGCTTCTAATTTTGTACCGACAACATCAGCGCTGAAGATTGCAGAGATCGTATTATATTAACTTCTAACATCCTTATGCATCAGTCACTTGACTTGGTCGGTGAGAATGATGAAAAACCGGGTTCACCCGAGAACAAGATTGTAAAAAAAAGAATAGATCATTATCAAATGCCAATAACATATACAAAGTATTCAGAAAATATTAATGGAAGGGCACTTCAAGGGCCAAGGTACAGCTTAGAGCTGCTTTGCAACCTAACCCTCTACATCTTAACTTAAACTAACTATAAAATATAAAAAGTGTGTAATTCGCACTAAGAGGCTGAGACTAAAGCTAACTTCCAAATCATACAGTACATTCATGTTTCAACTGATGTGACGGAAGAGAATGAAAGACAATTGTCAATTTGGTTCAATCTGGACATCAACAGCTATAATCTAATCGGATTTCCGAATTCATTTTCAACTAGTTTCAGTTCCGCTTTTTTACAACTATTATTATTTCGAATTTCCGAATTTATTTTGGATTGGTCTTAGTTCGAATTTCCAGACTGCACTTCTCAAACCTCAAACTAAGTTCCTATGTAAATTCGGTTCAATCTTAACATTAAGAACTATAATCTAATCGGATTTACGAATTCATTTTCAATTGGTCTCACTTTGGATTTCCAAATTCAACATTTTAAATTTTGGACTAAGTTCCCAAGTCAATCCGGTTGAATGCGGACATTTCCAACTGTGATCTAATCGGATTAACTCATCATCGGATTAATTCATCTTAAAGTAGTTTTAGTTCGGATTTCCATAACTGCTATTATTTCGGATTTCCGACTTCATTTTGAATTGGTCTCAGTTCGAATATCCAGACTGTACATTTTTAATTTTTAACGAAGTTCCCAAGTCAATCGGGTTCAATGTGGACATTATCAACTGTAATCTAATCGGGATTCCGAGTTCATTTTCAACTAGTTTCAGTTCGGATTTTCCACAACTGCTATTATTTCGGATTTCCGACTTCATTTTGAATTGGTCTCAGTTCCGATTTCCAGACTGTACGTTTTTAATTTTGAACTAAGTTCCTACGTCGAACCGGTTAATCTGAACATTAATAACTATAATCTAATCAGATTTCCGAATCCATTTTCAATTGATCTTATTTTGGATTTCGAAACCGTTCATTTTAAATCTGGAACTAAGTTCCTTCGTGAATCCGGTTCAATGTGGACATTATTAACTGTGATCTAATCGGATTTCCGAATTTATCTTAAAGTAGTTTTAGTTCGGATTTCCACAACTGTTATTATTTCGGATTTCCGACTTCATTTTGAATTGGTCTCAGTTCCGATTTCCAGACTGGATTTCTCAAATCTCGAACTAAGTTCCTACGTCGATCCGGTTAATCTGAACATGAATAACTATCATCTAATCGGATTTCCGAATTCATTTTCAATTGGTCGCACTTCGGATTTCCAAACAGAACATTTTAAAACCAGAATTAAGCTCCTTCGTGATTCCGGTTCAATGTGGACATTATCAACTAGCCTCAGATCGGATTTCCAAACTGAATTTCTTATATCTTGAACTGAGTTCCTTCGTCCATCCGGTTCAATGTGGACATTGTCAACTACAATCTAATCGGATTTCCGATGCATAGTTTCGCCAAACTAAATATGGTTTGTGGCAGATACTTCAAAGTTCATTTTCTTGCAAACGGCAAAACGTCACATATCACTGCGGTGGCAAATTAATACTAAGGTTTTATTACAAATTCCGGAACAAAAATACAATTAACAATTGCCGGTCTCACTTTACATAATTAGATGATCAACATTTTACCGGAAATGGGCTTTTTGCATTAAAAATCCTTTAAAAAATAAGATACATGTTGTATTATCCGAAAACAAGCCTTTTCCAATTTTAGGTTCATATGTCACTTTGAGATTGTAAACTTCGAAATTCTATTTCTCGGAACTGGATATTTTCATTCAGCTTAGGCATAATGTTCTGTTCTATTTTTAAATTCACTTCATGCGAATTGACTGTTTCAAACAAATAATGATTAGAAAATTCATTAAAATACAGTTTTTGTTGCAAAATATGCCGTCGCAGTCATAGATATAATAATTACTTGATTTCACTGCTGTAAACGCAATATTCCTTCGGACATCAAAGAAAGTTATGGAAATTCCGACCTGAAACTACTTTAAGATGAATTCAGAAATCCTATTAGATTACAGTTGATAATGTACACATTGAACCGAATCGACTTAGAAACTTAGTTTAAAATTTAAAAAGTTCAGTTTGGAAATCCGAACTGAAACTATTTCAAAATGAATTCGGAAATCTGAATAGATTACAGTTGAAAATGTCCACGTTGAATCAGATTGACGTAGGAACTTAGTTCAAGATTTAAGAAATTGAGTTTCGAAATCCGAACTGAGACCAATTCAAAATGAGCTCGGAAATCCGAAATGATATCAGTTATGGAAAATCCGAACTGAAACTACTTTAAGATGAATTCGGAAATCCGATTAGATTACAGTTGGTAATGCCCACATTGAATCGGATTGACTTAAGAACTTATTTCACAAGTTAAAATGTTCAGTTTGGAAATCCGAAATCAGACCAATTGAAAATGAATTTGGAAATCCGATTAGATTATAGTTTTAATGTTCAGATTGAACCGGATTGATGTAGGAACTTAGTTCGGGATTTGAGAAGTCCAGTCAGGAAATCCGAACTGAGGCCAATTCAAAATGAATTCGGAAATCCGAAATAATAACAGTTATGGAAAATCCGAACTGAAACTAGTTGGAAATGAATTCGGAAATCCGATTAGATTACAGTTGATCATGTCCACATTGAACCGAGTTGACGAAAGGAACTTAGTTCCAGAATTAAAAGGTTCAGCTTGGAAATCCGAAACAAGATTAATTCAAAATGAAGTCGGAAATCCGAATTAATGACAGTTATGGAAAAACAGCCACTCAGAAATTCGGTGCGACGCATGCGCATTGCGGTTCGGGAGCAAGATTGGGAGCACTGACATCTGTATCTGCCTCATCGTGGCCTTTGTGGCTTGTTTTTCGGCGCGCGGGTCAAGCTGTTAGCGGAGTTAGTTATACAAACGGTTTTCGTTTACGCCCAAGTGCGAGACACTAGCGTTAAATCTTACCTCGGAAGGGTTTCGAATTACGATGCGAAACTAAAAAAATGGTGTAAGGTGTATGATCCTGAAGACAAAAAACTGCAAAGAAGCGTATACTTTCCTCGCTAATGGTAAGTGTACTCATTGCCGTGAAAAGTCGTGAAAAGAATAAAGACCAGCAATTGCATTTTATACAATTTATAATGATTCTATATTTTGAATCATTCAAACTTAATTCAAAACTTGAAACGACTTCAACAAATTTCAGACGAAATGTTGAATTTTGAAGATTTCAAAATAAAATTTGGAACCTTTTTTAGAATTTAAAAATTTTTCAAGGTGATCAAATTCTGTCAAGATTCTTTAAAAATTTTTTTATTATTTTTCATTTGAAAAAAATAATTTGAATAGAATACACAAAAATATTTAAAAACAAATTTTGATGAATAAATACAAATGAAACAATGGTTGTTTCAGAAAAATGTAGAGTAAGTTGAAACGTTTTGAAAAGATCAAATATAATGTAAACAAAATGTCGTTTTTTGAAGAATCCGAACAAAAAATTCAAAAGCTTTTCAAGAATTTAGAAAAGAATGAAAAAATGCTATTGAGATTCCTAGGAAAATTGATACTACTTTTTATTTCTTTAAATTAGGTTCAAGAAAATATTCAAAAAGATTTCCAAAACTGTAAAAGAAATGTGCAAGACTCTAAAGTAATTTTGATAATATTTCAGGATAAACAAAAATTGTATGAAAAATTTTAATCATGCTAAAGACATTTAGAAGTTTTAAACAAAAATGTATAATAATTTAAAATTAGTGAAATTCCAATTTTTTTTTTAACAAAATCTAAGATTTTTGAAGCTTTCGAAATGAAGTTTTGAAGTTTCTTAACGACTTTGAATAGAATTCGAATCTTTTTATTTCAAGAACTTTAAAAAAAAATCACCTTCAAAAATCGCAAAATGTGTATCTTTTTGGAAACGAACGTCAAAAATTAAAATACTAATAACCATGAAGAAATCTTGTTTTCTCAACGCAGAAAAATACGTTTCTCCTAAAGCTTCAAAAAACAATATATTTCTTCTTCGAGGTATTCTGCGACTTGAAGTGTGGAACCTGTCTGATTTTGATAGGATGCTGTAAAATATTTCTAAAAAGTTTTAATTATTGTCCATCATAAATTATTTCTTTAAAGGCCAGGATAAATGTTTGATGACCAGGAATTAATCGGGAAATGAACGGAAATTATTTTCCTAGCTCAAAACGGGCACCCTGCATTGCAACATCTTTAATATATATTACTCATTAGCAATGTAGCTAAAGACATACTTTCTAAAAATAGTGATTACAGGAAAAAAGACTTGAAACGTTTGAAACCAAAAACCTTCTTTAATAACAAAAGACTTACCAATGCATGTGATATTGCACAGCGTTTAAGGGTGTTGCCCTCGTGAAAAGAAAGACCAACTTTAGATAACATTAAGACCAGTTTCAAACCACGTTTGGTCTTTTTCTGGTCTTTTACCTATCAGCCTATACCTGCACCAATTTCAGGGCATTGAAAGTTCATTTCAATGCCATAAAAACCACTCTCTCTGTTAAATAAGGATAGCTGATTGTATCAACAGACTAGCTATACCTAAAAGTCCCAAAGAACCTGAGATGATCTATTATTATTTACGAGATCTAGAAGGCTTCAACCAGTTGCCGGTATATTTATGGAACTCTGTCCCTCCCTTCATCTCGTCATCTTTTTCTGTTGAAGCTTACAAGAAAGAGCGCCCCCTTTACAATCTATGACTCGTGATAAGCCTAATAATGATGGGATATTGGGGGTTCAAGCTGCCGGGACAAGACTGCTGCACGGCACTGACTCCATACATAATTTTTCCCAATTATTTATGAGCGAAAGAAAGAAAACTTCTCAAATATCCGGGGTTTTGCAAGATCGTCGGATCAACGAAATTTATAGAAATGAAGCCTTTTGCTGAGGCAATAATTATTTTCGCGGAAATTATGAATTTTTCGAAAGGGAGAAATCTGCGGATAGCAGAAGACAGCATTTGAACGGCGAGAACCGTTCGCAAATTTATTTTTGTACTCACAATTCTGACATCACAGAAGTATTTCCAGAGGTTAGTCGGTATTCGAAGACCCAAAACTTGATGATGGCGAACCTAAATTTCGCGAAATACGTTGCGAAATAGAGAAAAAACCGAAAGAGAATTGAAATGTCCTGTGTATGTGAGGACCATGAGACTGTATTGGTAAGCAGCAAAGCAAATTCGGCATACAGACCGGCTGCCAAATTCGCGCTCCGAATCTTCAATGCTCTGAAGTCCGCAATACACATTGCCACTCGCAAAATCGTGGCGCAAATATTTAAAAAGTTTTTGAAGACAGCAACTGCAAATTCAGCAATTTTATAGATAAATCAATTTATGATAGTATGTAAATTTGTAAATTTACACAGTTTGAAATTATAACTTTGAAATTATGATTTGAAAATTTTCAAATTATAAATGTATCTAGTGATCCAGCAATAAATTGCGAAACCATCAAATTCGATTTCTGAAATTTCGAAGTTAGGCCCTCTGCAAATTTATTTATAAATTCCAAGTTTATCAAGTGTTCTAACTATAAACTAATTATATGAAGAAGCTTGTAATGGGGACACGGATTGTGGTCATCTTTTGTGAGCGAAGAGGGCCTCATTTGAGATAAAAAAAGCTGAAACAGTTTACTAAGATGGAAAGCGGTTTACGAGAAAACGGGTTACCAGAAATCCGCGCAAAATAACTATGGGTTTAAATTATAGGACGAAGGGGTAAGCAGTGGCGGGGTAATGGTCTAGGTTCTAGGCTTCAGATTCTGCCGTCATGCGTTCGACTCCTCGTACTCTCTTTAATTTTTGTTTGTTTCTAATTTTTTTTCAATACTTTACCGTGAATATGCGTAAATATTATAAAAATGACAATGAAAAGTTTCAAAATATATTTTAGGAATACAAAAATTATTATTGTTAACACAAAAATATTTTTGTAATCTGTTGATTTTTTTATCAATCATTTCTTTGATTCATGCATAAATTTCGGGATTTCCGAAATTATAAAAACTAGTTATTTTTAAAGTTATGACCATTTTTTGCTGATAAATAATAATATTTTTTGAATAGGGTGAAGCGACAAAAATCTTTTTTGTGATGAGACTTTGGAGGGCGGGGTTGCTAAAAAAATGCCCTTTATCCTCCAATAAATTATCAATAAAATGATGAACATGAATAAAATCAATAAAATTAATAAGTCGAATAAAACGGATAAAATGAATCAAATAAATGAAATCGATAAAATCAATGAAATCACTGAAACCGATGTAAATTTTATTTGATTGATTTGATTGATTTCGTTCATTTTATTGATAATAAATTGATTTTTTATTTTTATTTTAGTGATTTCATTCAATTTATTGATTTTAGTGATGCATTTGATTGTATTTAAAAAAAAAAGAATATTTATATTGATTTTCCTTATTTTATTACGAAATACAATGGAATGAATCAATAAAATCAATAAATTGAATAAAATCACTATTATCGAGAAAATCAAATTATAAACAATAAAGTCAAAATTATACTGATTTCAGTGATTTCATTCAATTTATTGAATTTTTTTATTTACTTCATCGTATTTTTTAATGAAAGAAAGAAAATTAGTATGAATATCCGATTCTTTTCTTAAAGAATACAATCAAATGACCCAATGAAGTCACTAAATTGAATGAAATACTAAAATCAAATTATTATCCGTAAAATCAAAATTTCCCTGATTTTACTGATTAGAGTGATTTCATTCAATTCATTGGATCTAATGCATTGTAAATATTTAAATTTTGTAGTGATAAATACAATCAAATGAATCAATGCAATCAATAAAATGAATAAAATACTAAAATCAAATCATTATCGATAAAATCAAAATTGGACTGACTTTACTTATTGTAGATATTTTATTCATTTCATTGATGTTACTGATCTTTTATTTTATTGATAATAATTTTTTTTTAGTTATTTTATTGATCTACTTCATTTTTTGATAAAAAAAAATGGAAACCATCAATAAAAGCAATAAATTGAATGGAATCACTAAAATAAATAAAAGCGATTCATGATCAACAAAATCAAGAAAATAAACAACATCAATGAAATCAATAAAATCCATACAATAAAAAAATCAATAAAATCAATTAATTGAATAAAATCACAAAAATCAGTATAATTTTGACTTTATTGATTATAATTTGATTTTCTCGATAATAGTGATTCTATTAAATTTATTGATTTTATTGATTCATTTCATTGTATTTTGTGATAAAATAAAGAAAATCAATATAAATATTCGATTCTTTAAAAAATACAATCAAATGAATCACTAAAATCTATAAATTGAATGAAATCAGCAGAATCTGTAGCCTAGAACCTAGACCATTACCCCGCCACTGCTTACTCTTTAGTCCTATAATTCAAACCCATAGTTATTTTGCGCGGATTTCTTGTAACCCGTTTTCTCGCTTTTTTATCTCAAATGAGGCCCTCTTCACTCACAAAAGATGACCATAATCCGTGTCCCCCGTGACAAGCTTCTTCATATAATTAATTTATAGTTGGATCACTTGATAAACTTGGAATTAATGAATAAATTTGCAGAGAGCCTAATTTCAAAATTTCAGAAATCAAATTTGATGGTTTCGGAATATATTGCTGAATAACTAGATAAATTTATAATTTTTAATTTGAAAATTTTCAAATCAAAATTTCAAAGTTTTAATTTCAAACTGGGTAAATTTACAAATTTACGTACAATCATAAACTGATTTATCCATTAAATTAATTCATTTGCAGTTGCTGTCTTCAAAAACTTTTTAAATATTTGCAGCACGATTTCGCGAGTGGCAATGTGTTATGCGGACTTCAGAGCATTGAAGATTCGGAGCGCGAATTTGACAGCAGGTCTGTATGCCGAGTTTGCTTTGCTGCTTACCAATACAGTCTTATGGTCCTCACATACACAGGACATCTTAATTTTCTTAGGGTTTTTTCTCCATTTCGCGACGTATTTCGCGAAATTTAGGTTCGCCATCATCAAGTTTTGGGTCTTCGAATATTGGCTAACCTCTGGAAATACTTCTGTGATGTCAGAATTGTGAGTAAAAAATTTAATTTGCGAACGGTTCTCGCCGTTCAAATGCTGTCTTCTGCTATCTGCAGATTTCTCCCCTTCGAAAAATTCATAATTTCCGCGAAAATAATTATTGCCTCAGCAAAAGGCTTCATTCCTATAAATTTCGTTGATCCGAGGATCTTGCAAAACCCCGAATATTTAAGAAGTTTTCTTTCCTTCGCCCTTAAATACTTGGGGAAAATTATATATGGAGTCAGTGCCGTGCCTCTAAAAAAAATTCCAAGTCGGACTTAACCAACACCCTTGAAGAGAAAGAAAAAACACAAAGCTCCAAAAAGTGCTCAATGTACGTGATATTGCGTAACGTGTGAGAAAAGGAAATATATTGTCCAGTTACATCCAGAAGGCCACATGCCAGAGTATTATACGCTTTCTTTATGTTTCTTTATGTGATTCTTTATGTTTAAATAAGATCAACAAATTATTGTCTTGTCGGACAAAAGAAGACTATTCGTACCTACTGAATAAAATATGTTAACACACAAATTCACATAAGTTTCTTTGGAGCCATATACCTAAGAATATTATCTTTTGCTTAGTTGACTTGTTTTATATTAGTATAATTTTCGACGACCATGACGTCCATCGCCTACTCAGTATTTAGAACTGAAACGAATCCACCACGAGAGTCTATCGGAACCTGTTCGGAGTGCCAAACGTACTTCACGAACCAAATTGAAACCATTGAATTGTCTATTTGGAATTCAGCATCAAGCAGAACAGATCAAACCAGTCTCACAATTAGTTCAGCATTCCGAATTGAAACCATTGCAGTGTCTACTTGGAATTCCGAACTGAGCCTAATAGATCACAAGCCCTTATCAGCCAGTTCGGTATTCCAAATTGCAACCATTCCAGTGTCTATTTGGAATTCCGAACTGAGCTGAATAGATCACGGCAGCGTGACAACCAGTTCGGTATTCCAAATTGAAACCATCTATTGTCTATTGGGAATTCAGCATTGAGCCGAATAGATCACAACAATCTAACAATTAGTTCGGTATTCCGAATTGAAACCAACCCAGTGTCCACTTGGACTTCCGAACTGAGGCGAATAGATCACAAGCACCTATCAGCCAGTTCGGTATTCCAAATTAAATCAATGCAGTATCGACTTGTAATTCCGAACTGAGCCGAATAGATAGCGATCGCCTGACAACCAGTTCGGCATTCCATACTGAAACCATTCCAGTGTCTACTTGGACTTTCGAACTTAGCTGAATAGATCACAGCCGTTCAACAGTCAGTTCGGTTTTGCGAACTGAAACCATTGTAGTGTCCACTTGAAATTCCGAACTGAGCCAGATAGATCGCGACCGCCTGGCAACCAGTTCGGCATTCCAAACTGAAACCATTCCAGTGTTTAATTGGACTTCCGAACTGAGCCGAATAGATCACAGCCGTCTAACAATCAGTTCGGTATTGCGAACTGAAACCACTGCAGTGTCTACTTGGAATTCCGAAATGAGCCGAATAGATCACAGCTGACTAACAATCAGTTCGGTATTGCGGACTGAAACCACTGCAATGAAGAACCCAATGTACTTGAATTTAAACTACAATCCCGACATATTCCTCGCGCATGATATCGATGAGGATTAAGAAACTTCTGAATTACAAAATATGAGAGAAAAGAAAGTTTTCATTTTTTTATTTCTGCCTTACGATCCATTTAGAGAAAAAAAATCGAGTGAAATTCCTTTTTATTGTGACATCTTCTGAAACAAGATTAGGTGCAATAGGTGATAAAGGTGAACCTATCGGGCAACCAGAAATTTGTTCACAATATTTTTTATTAAATGAAAAAACAGTATTATTAAAAACCGTTCTGACAGCTATTAAATTCTCTGAGTTTGATATTTTAGTTGAATTGTTCATGTAATTGTAATTTTTCTTCCATAACGTCCAAAACTAAATCCAACGGAATGTTATCGAACATAGATATTACATCTAGTGAAACAAGTGAATGTGTGTTAGGAACATTGAAATTATCAATTTCTTCTTTAAAGCTCCAACTATCTCTTATAAATGAATAAGTTTTTCCAGATACTGGCTTTAGGAAATTAGATAAAAATTTTGCTAAATTGTAAGTTGGAGAACCAATAGCAGACACAATTGATCTCCATTTCAATTCTGGCTTGTGAACTTTGGGAAGGCCATATGCTTTTGCTGTCACACAACCATGGTTTTGTAATTTATAAACTAAATTTTCATTTATGTACCTTTTTTTCTCCTATCTAGAAATAATATCATTACATTTTTCTTCTATGGACGGAACTAAGCTAGTGTTAACTTTTTTATATGAAGTATTATTCTTTAAAAGATTTTCAATAGTTGATTTGTAGTCTTCTGAATTTGCAGCCACTAAGATATTACCTTTGTCTGCTTTGACAAAGATAACATTCTTGTGGTCACTTTGGAATTTTGTAGCATTATCTGAAATTTGATTGGAGTTTTCAAATTAATTGATTTTTTTATGATTTGAGATTAAATCTGTAACTATCTTTCGAACATTTGATTTTTTATTATGATCTTCAATGTTTTTGATACAATTTTCTATATTGGCAATGATATTATTAGTAGGGATTTTGTTTGAGTTACAGGAAATGTCAGATCTAGCACCCAATGCTAAGGTTTCAGCTGTTTCATCAGGAATTGTCACATTAGATAAATTTTTAAACCATTCATTAACTCTTAACTCTCTGTACCTAGTGTTTTCCTCTAAAAATCTATCATTTAATAAATTAATTTTTTTTTTATGTGAGCTACCCTTCGTTGAAATTTTAATTTTTGTAGAATACACTCTTGTGATTGAAAAAAGTTAACAATCGAGTTTTCTGTAATTTTTCTGTCTAGTCTATATTTTAAATAATTGCCTAATTCTTTAATGTTGTCAATTATATTGCTAATTCCACTATTAAGCATTTCCGCCTGATAAGTATGTTTGACATTTTGTACTTTAACAAAGGTTTTATAATGTGAATTATTCAAATTATAATTATTCGTACAATTTTGTATACGGGCTGGAATCAGAGAATTTTTTCTACACCTTATTAAAAAGGTACGTTGTTTCTTTGAATGGACTAATCTCCTTTGAGTAATTATCCAATTTTCAATATCTGGACGAGTAGATTGACCATACCTTTGACAAATGTAGCTCAAATATCCTATGGTTCACAGAACATTATAGACCAGTTGATAAATAAAACCTCAAGATTTCGAAAGAGATCATGAAGTGAAACTTTCTTCGATCGTTTTTGTATATTAAAAAATATGAGAGAAAACAAAGTTTTCATATTTTTATTCCGGGCTTACGATCCATTCAGAAAAAATAAATAAATAAATCAAGTCAAAATTCCTTTTTATTGTGACGTTTTGGCCTCATCTGTGGACCTTCATCAGAAACAAACATCTGTTATAAAAGTGCAAATAATTAATAATAATAAAAAACTGCATACAAAAAAAAATCAGATGAATAAAAACAAATTCTACCTTAGAGGCAATAATCGGAGTCAATCCTAACATACGTCGACGCGAATGACAACATTTAAAATTTCGTATTAAGTCAGATCATTATGAAATTGTAAAAAAGTATTGGGAAACAATAGAGTCCAAAAGAAATTTCTCAATATGTTAAAAAAAGTTCAAATTTTGTAATTCAAAATGCTGTAAAAACAGCTAACAAACAAATGTGACGTGAGCAACAAATAAATGAATTTAAGGCTTGAAAAAGTTGTAGTGATAGATGGACAAAAACAATTCCAAATGAAAAGCCTAAGAAAGTTGTAGCTTTTTTTTCCTTTGCAAGAATTTTAATATTTTTAAAATCAAAATAATGATCGAAATTCCAAGAATGTTGTGAGAGGACCGTATTTAATTCACCAATTATTCTACAATCCCTTTTATGTTCGCATATTCTATATTTTAACCGACGACCGTTTTCACCTATACGAACTTTATTGCATCTCTTTCTAAAATATACATTAATAGCAAAATTTTTTAACGCATTCTTTAATCTCTCTGATAAACCTTGTACATAAGGTAATGAAACCCGTAAATCAGTTTGTGTATCATTTTCAAGCCATTTGTTCTTTTTTTTATTTTTAAATGAGCTACTGTGAATTTCACGTACTCCTTCTTTAATGATACTTTCAATTAACGGTAGTGGATAATTATTTTGTTGTGAAGTAATTTTTAATTGGTCTCAGTTTTCTTTTCTAAAATTGATGTCACTCAATTTAATACATCTATCAATTAAACCTTTAGTTAATCCAATTTTCTGACTAAATTGATGATGTGAATAGTAATTCAAATATTGCCCTGACCATGACGGTTTTTTGAAACAATTTGTAATTAAATTTCCACTAGCTTTTTAGTTTTTGAATAATCCCTTGATAATTCCAATTAAAATCCCTACTAATAATATCATTGCCAATATAGAAAATTGTATTGAATATATTGAAGGTGATAATAAAAAATCAAATGTTCGAAAGATATTCACAGATTTAATCTCAAATCATAAAAAAATCAATAACTAAAAAACTTCAATCAAATTTCAAATATTGCTACAAAATTCCAAAATGATCACAAGGATGTTATCATTTTTAAAGCAGACAAAGGTGATATCTTAGTAGCTGCAAATTCAGAAGACTACAAATCAACTATTGAAAATCTTTTACAGGATAATAGTTTATATAAAAAAAGTTAATCTAGTTTAGTTCCGTCCATAGAAGAAAAATGTAATGATATTATTTCTAGATTGGAGAAAAAAAGGTACATAAATGAAAATTTAGCTTATAAATTAAAAAACCATGGTTGTGTGACAGCAAAAGCGTATGGCCTTCCCAAAGTTCACAAGCCAGAATTGAAATGGAGATCAATTGTGTCTGCCATTGGTTCTCCAACTTACAATTTAGCAAAATTTTCATCTAATCTCCTAAAGCCAGTATCTGGAAAAACTGATTCATGCATAGTAGATGGTTGGAGCTTCGAAGGAAAAATTAATAATTTCAATGTTCCTAACACACATTCACTTGTTTTACTAAATGTTATATCTATGTTCGATAACATTCCGTTGGATTTACTTTTGGACGTTATAGAAGAAAAATTACAATTACTTAGAAATTTAACTAAAATATCAAACTCAGAGATTTTAATAGCTATCATAACGGTTTTTAATAATACTGTTTTTCGATTCAATAAAAAATTTTTCAAACAAATTTCTGGTTGCCCGATGGGTGCACCTGTATCACCCATTGCATCTAATCTTGTTTTAGAAGATGTTGAAAATAGAGCCTTATCTAAATTAAGCTTTCAACCACTTTTCTTTAAGCGTTATGTGGACGATATTTTTACTATTGTTCCTGCATATAAAGTCCATGAACTAATTAACACATTCAATAGTATAGAAGAATCTCCACAGTCTACTTTGGAAATAGAAAATAATAATACTCTAAATTTTCTAGATCTGTCTATTACAAAAACTAAAAATGGAAATTTAATTACTTATTGGTTTGAAAAACCCTCATGGTGAGGCCAATATTTGAATTACTATTCTCACCATCAATTTAGTCAGAAAATTGGATTAATTAAAGGTTTAATTGATAGTTGTATTAAATTAAGTAAAATCAATTTTAGAAGAAAAAAACTAAGACCAATTAAAAATTATTTTACAACAAAATAATTATCCACTGCTGTTAACTGAGAGTATCATTAAAGAAGGAGTACGTGAAATTTACAGTAGCTCATTTAAAAATAAAAAAAAGAACAAATGGCTTGAAAATTATAGACAAACTGATTTACGGGTTTCATTACCTTATGTACAAGGTTTATCACAGATTTTTATTTATTTATTTAATCAAATAACGGACAATAGCCCAATTATAATAACACTATACTATACTAGTCTAGGTATAATCATTTAGTATATTTAATCTGATGCTTGAATAAAAGTCATCATACGATATTCCAAACACGCTATGGCCTCTTTCGTGTCAGTCATTCGCCGTATTACATATTCGGTTTACAGGCGAATTAACGCCATAATTTGTCTTTGATTTTGCAAGGTAAAAAGATGTCGTACTACGTAGCGATCTTCCAGGTGCATATAAATTAATGCTCTCAAGCAGTTCCTTACATTTTATACTTCCGTTTACAATTTTGTGTAAGAATAAGAGATCTTGCGCTTTTCGATTCGACTGTGGTGAACTGATATTTAAAGTAGCTGCAATTTCCGAATAATCGTGAGTTATACGTGGATTGGGAAGACCTAGTCTATTAGCAGCCCATATAAAAAATTTATGTTGAACTCTTTCTAATCTTTTAATATGTAATGCGTGATGTGGACTCCATACCGGAGAAGAATACATTAAAATAGGTCTGACCAATGTGAGATATAACAAGCTCAGAGTAGAGATTTGCCTAAATTCTCTGGAGTGACGTTTGATGAAGCCAAGCATTTTAAGACCTGTTCCTACTATATGGTCATAATATGGCAAAAAAGACAACTTATCGTCCATAATTATTCCAATGTCGCGCATTTCATGGACTATTTCAAGTTCTATCTCATCAATCTTATAGTGATAATCAATAGGATACAATGCTCGTGAGAATCTAAGTGTCTTACATTTTTCTATATTCAAGGGCATACCATTATCCATACACCACAATTGTAAGGTATTGAGGTCGCTTTGCACTTTTCCTGCATCTTCCAGTGAATCAATAATCTTATAAAGTTTTAAATCATCAGCATATTCTAGAGCCTTGATGAAATGAAACAAACTTGGTACATCGTTGACATACATATTGAAAAATATAGGAGCTAAGTGAGATCCTTGTGGCACACCTGACGTTGCGATAAATTCACGGTAGTAAGTTCCTTTACATTTCACAGATAACCGCTATCCACTTACATAACTATTAAACCATTCTAGTATTTTTCCATGCAATCCAAAAGCTTTGAGCTTTTGGATTAATCTCATATGATTAACTTTATAGAAGGCTTTCGAAAAATCTGTATAGATTTCGTCAACTTGTAACTTCCTATCTAGTGCCTGACTTATGAATTGGGTATAAATTGTTAAGTTAGAACATGTTGTTCTACCGGAAATGAAGCCATGTTGCTCATCCACCAAATTATTCACACTCCAGGCGGATATTTGGTCTGTAACTATGCTCTGAAATAGCTTGACAATTATATTAATAATACTAACTGCACTGTAAAAAAAAAGTATCATTTGAAGGCTAGTTTTCGGTATTGAAACAGTCCTCCAAAAATATAGTCTCGGGTGGCTCCATTCTAATGCCACTTTATTTTGATGCCACTAAACGACGTTTTAGTACTACTTTTTTGGATCAAAACAGGACTGAAGTGAGAATCAAATGTCAATGACGTAACGTAGCACATGGGAATGTCAAACGTCCGTGAACTGTCACTGTACTTTGTTCGTGTTGTTTATTTATCACATTAATTATGCCGAAGTGTATCGATCCGGGGTGCTAATCAGGTATCAAAAGTGAACTCAGAGGACCTGATTATGAAAAAATTAATATTTTCGTTTTTCCGGAAGACCCAGCTACCAAAACTTCATGGAAAAAAGCTTCAATGCGGAAAAATTTTACGGTAGAAGCTGGTCAGTTTGTTAATTTTGTTAGGAAGACATTCTCCATACGAAAATCCTAAAAGGAACCGATGGCACTATTTTGTTAAAGGTAAATAATGATATCTTTATTGTAAAATCGAAATGAAAAGTTACAAATAAAACAAAAGTAAATTTTTTCCATTCAATAAACTGTGTTTATTACGTATTTTCACTTAGTACTCATTCAAAAAAGTAACATTAATTTAAGATTTTGGTCGCATGAATTGTTAAGGAAGAAAAATTGAAGTTCGTATCTTACATTTTGTAGCCTTCTAATTTAATCCTGAAATTAACGTCACTTTTTCTGTATTCTACTCAAATAAGACATTGACTAGATTAACTGGGTACATATTTTTTATTCTGAAAATTACTAAAAATATGAATACATTGTGTTTGTTGTTGCACTTGCTGACGGGAAAACAAACCAAATTTTTTTTTAATGAGTAGTAAGTGAAAATACTTAATAACAGAGTTTATTGAATAAAAAAGAATTTACTTTTGTTTTATTTGTAACTTTTCATTTCGATTTTACAGTAAATATATAAGTATTTACCTTCAACAAAATAGTGTCATCTGGTACTTTTAGGATTTTCTCGTGGAGAATGTCTTCCTTTAAAAATGTTTACTGTAAACGAACTGGCCAGCTTCTACAGTAAAATTTTTTAGAATTAAAGCTTTTTGCCATAAAGTTTTAATAGCCGGGTCTTTTGAAACGATGGAAAAATTAATTTTTTTTGTATATTCGGAATCTTCGTGTTCTCAGAGTTCACTTTTGTAAAATGATTTGCACCCCGGAGCGATACACATCGCCATAATCAATTCGATAAACATAAAAACACTAGTAGAAAACTCCTCCAGGCCATTTTCACAATCATTGTTTAATGTATGACATTACAGGTCAAATTTTGTCAAAAATTAAAAAAGAGGATCTGCGTTGATTGCAAATCTGCACTATTTTATTCTGCAAGCGACAAAAATGTAGGTCAAATCCAAACTAATCATCCAGTGGCAAAATTAATCACTTTAGATAAAAATTACATTCTCCAGTACCCGAATTTTAAACTCTTTGATTTTATAAAATCAATCGAAAACTCGTTTTCTCTGCATTACAAACAAAGTCATGTTTTTGATTTAGTGATGAAAGAATTTTCTAAACTTAAGTTTTACTTTTCTTGTGCAGAACATGGGAAAGAAGTTTTGGCCTACACTTTTCACTTATATTCAAATAATAGAATGAGACTGTTTGCTAAAATTTCTTTAGCTGATTCCGAAAAAGATAATTTGCAGAAAAAGAAATGAGCAATATTGGCTGAAACCAAATTCTCAGTCGTAGTTTATTATAAGACTTTGAAAAATAATTTTCGAATAATTTGATTGTGGCCAAAGATAAGAGTATTCGTTAATGAACTTTCTTTAAGAGTGACTATACAAATAAGAGGTTGCAGTCGTTTAATCTAATTTGTAATACAAATTTAGACACGCCTGGAAAGTTGGATTTTTTGGAATAGAAAAGATTTCAATGTACATCAAACAGGTTTGATTTCCTTAAGCTATTGAAATTTCTAAATCAAAATAACTCCTTCTTTTGAAAAATGACTCCAAAACTCAAGACGAATATTCGATATTCGATTTATTCGAATATTCGAACAAGTCGAATTTCGAAGATTCGACTTGAATTTTTGATCCATTTTTTACAAAAAAAAGTTATTTTGATTTAAAAAATTGTAATAATTCAAAGAAATCAAGACGGTTTGATGTACAGTTAAATTTTTTTCTATTCCGAAAAATCCAATGTTCCAAGCGTTGTTGAATTTGTATTAAAAATTCAAATAAACTAGAATTATTCCTTAATAAAGTGAAAGAATGCAATTAGATTTTCACAAGTAAAAAGAAGTATTATAGAAAATATATATTAGATATAAAAAAGTATTTTTATTTTTCATTTATTGAATAAAAAAGATTTTAACTTATTTCTTAAAATTAAAATGAATCAATTTTTGATTATTATATTTTAAAGACTAAAAATTAGGTAGAAAGAAAATTGCTTTGCTTTATGAATATAATAATATGATTATACGAAATTACGTATCAACCTTATAAAAACCATTAGAATCTTTTAAAATATCGTATAATCTTACAAGTCCTGTAAAATCCTTCTGTATCTTCCAAAATTCTTTAAAATAGCATGCAAATTGTTTGAATCCCTTAAAATAATTAAACCCATCGGAAATCCCTTGAAAATGTTTACATTTTTAGAAAATACGTTGAATTCTCTTAAAATACCCTAAAGTAATTAAAAGTCGTGGAAATTCCTATAAAATATTGAAATGAATAAAAAAGTTCTAGGAATCTTTTAAAATTTCCTGAAATACTTCAAATCCTTTGATATCTTTTTAAATCTCTTGGAAAAAAAAAAAAAATGTAAGTGTCTTTGCACATTATTTTTCATTTTCTAAAAGCTATTCAATTAAAATAATGGCACCTTTTTCCCCTTTTCTATTTTCTCTATCACATTTCAAATGTGGAAGAAAATTTAAACAATGAAGAATTCTCATAAGCATGAAGTTGCAAGAAATTAAAACAATACTCCCTGTTCGTTATTTCAGTTCTCTAGTACGTGCCACTTTTCAATCTGAAGTTAGCAAAGTAAAATAGTACGAACGGTGGGATCAAAATAAGACGATTTGGTATTATAACAGGGCGCTAAAAAAGTGATGCTCAATTAAAATGGAACCACAGTTTTTACAGTGTGGTCTGTAGTTTCTTATATCGGCTTTATCACCCGCTTTGTAAATAGGAGCAACATGACTACATTTCCACTGCTGTGGAAAGACTCCTGTAGATAGAGATTTACTATAGAGAAGCCATAATGGTTTAGCAGTAGTGCAGCAATTATTCTTTAAGAATATAGGAGGTATTCCATCGGGACTGGGTCCTTTATTACAATCAATTGAACAGATTCGCTCGAATACTTCTAATAATGTAATTTTTATAGTTCCTACGTCTAACGATGTTCCTGTATTATTCGTGTATTCAGGGAGATCAGTATTTACAAATACAAAAAAAAAATTATCAGCGAAAAGCTTTACAATGCCCGGTATAGAATCTGCTTGCTTATCGCCAAGGTACATAACATTAGGAATCATTCCTTTCTCATTTCTGTTCTCATTGACGTGACGCCAGAAAGCTTTGGGATTGTGTGGGATATTATTTTCCACATTTTGAACATGATATGCGCGACAATTTTTTCTTAAGGTTTTACATTTGGCTCTTAGGTTTGAAAAATTATTGAATTCCGATTGAACACCTAAAACTTCATTTTGATAATGAGCTTTTTTTCCGCAAGCAGTTTAACTAGTTCTCGTGAAAAATATACTGGGTATTTGTTCTTTCAAACCTTACGCCAAGGTACGTACTTGTCTACTGCATCGTACAATATTGAGTTTTTTTAGTTGATCTAAATTTTCTTTTCGGAATTTAATATCGCGTAATTTTACACATCTATCAATAAGACCTTTTATTAGACCAACTTTTT
>CAKNXH010000912.1:68766-102365 GCA_932178445.1 Andricus quercusramuli
AAAAAGTTGGTCTAATAAAAGGTCTTATTGATAGATGTGTAAAATTAAGCGATATTAAATTCCGAAAAGAAAATTTAGATCAACTAAAAATTACTCTCATGCAAAATAATTACCCACTTCTATTAATGAATAAAATCATCAAAGAAAGAATCCATGAGATCTATAATAATTCATCTAAAAATTCAAAATGGAATCAAAATCACAATAAATCTGAACTAAGGGTTTTGTTACCATATGTTGAAGGTCTTTCGGAACGTCTTAGAAGTTCCTTAAAAAAATACAATATTAATGTTTATTTCACCAGCAACTTCACACTTAATAAATTTCCATTTTTTAAAAATAAAGGTAAAGACAATAAAGAAAACTCATCTTGTATTGTATATATGATAAATTGTAAATGTTGCAATAAAATTTATATTGGTGAGACTGGCAGGGGACTAAAAACTCGCATTTATGAACATAAACGAGATTGTGAATTAGGTAATCAGAACACTGGTTTGTCACAACATGCATGGCAATTCAATCATTATTTTGATTTTGAGATTAAAAATATCAAAATTTTAGCTCGTGAAAATAATAAAAACAAACGACGAATTCTAGAGTCTATTTTTATAAATAAATGCATTGAAAATTCAATTAATTTAGAAACCGAAACTTTAAATATAAATAAAATTTATCAAACCATTTTATAACCAATTTATATACAATTTAAAAAAAATAAAATAAAAATAAAAACGTGATATCAATTTTAAATCCAGTTTACTTTGGCGCACTTTTCATTTGGCTCTCTATTTTAATATCCGCCTTTCTTATTTACTCATGAAAATATGACTTCATTTATAATGTACCTTGTTAGTCCATGTTTGTCCGTTCAAATCAAAATACCTGTTTTGTTCTATTCAACAAAAATGTAGTAGAATTACTATATTGGAGCCTCGAAAATTTGAGGTTTCAATTTTTAAATATTTTAAAGGACACGATTTAAATATTTTTAATTATAAATGTTTATGTTAAAACAATACAAACAAAACGAAAAAACAACTAATTTTGGTTCACTTCAAAAACATGTTGTCTCTCTTGCAAAATAGACGAAAATTGGAATGTCTTCAATAATTTAATAAATATCAATACAGGTAACTTTAAAATATTTTGTTGTTTGAAACATTTTTTTTTGTTCATCATAAATGTTTTTAGTTTATTACATCTATGTATATTATGTTAACTTAGGTTATATATTACCTTGAAGAAGGCCTGCAACAAGGTCGAAATGTACGTTGGTTTTTAATGAAATTGACGAATAAAGCTTGATTCTTGACAACTGAATCCACTATTATTTTTAATGGACCGTATGACCAAAATAACACATTCTTCTATGAATTGACTTCATTAAATGGCTCAAGCCGTTGAAAAAACACTTTGTAAATTTTTCTTCCCCCCCCCCCTTAACTCCCAAAACAATGAGTTTCTAGGCTTATCATTGAGAGAAATTTTACTTTACATAGATGCGAGCCTATGACAGAAGTTTCAAGTTAACCCTTGTGCCCACAAAATTGTTGTTAAAAGTTGACTGGAACTTGAAATAACTATGTTTATTCAATCAATATTTAATTACTCATATTCTAGGAAGGTTTTCCTAGTATTCCAACCTAGAACGCAATCACAAAATGGTGTGTTTTCATGCCTCCATAAACGAACGGAAAAGTACGCGTTATGAGCGGTGTCTGGCGGCGCGTTGGATAACACAGGCCAAAAAAAATCGGCAAAAATATTTTACCAGGAACTCGAGTGTACTTTTCCGAAGCTTTTTGGCGTGCTGAATCCAAATCCAAGGTCATGATTTCTCTAGTGGCTCAGGTTTTCTGTCGGGGTACCCGGGTGGCTCAGCCGTGCTTTTTTTCAATTGCAAAATATTTCAAGCTAAACAATTTCTAAAAATATTTGAAATGCAAATTTCGATAGAGAATCGGTTCAATCATGTATATTCGAGAAGCATTCGTCCTATCTTTATTGAAAAAAAAGTTATTTAACAAAACGTATGTCAATGGGTACCTGGGTACCCGGGTGACAACACAAGGGTTAATACGTGCGGGGGCAGATTTTATGTGCTTACCCGGATATGCCCTTTAATGGAAAAGAACTTGAGAAGTTTCAGATTACATTTTCGCCTGTTTCAGAAAAAAATTCAACCGTCACAGGTCTCTAGAAAAATCGACATTTCCTGGAATAGTATAAATAGTCCAAATTCTCTGAAATTCTTCTGAAAGTTATGAAATGGTTATTAGAATAAATTGAAAATTCAGTAGGAATATTATTAAGACTCTAAAGTCTTGAAAACTGTTTAACGTTTTTGGAAGTATCTATAGGTATTTGAAATTCGATGGAAACTGTGAAGATTTTAGAGTCCAAATAATAATCCTACTGAATTTTTGATTTAATTCAAAAATTATTCAAAAAGTTTTGGAAGAATTCCAGAGAATTCATTTTCAATACAAATTTCATAAATTAAACAGTCTTTTATGACGAGGGGGGGGCGCGGCGCCCATACTATTTCTTCATGTCATACATTTCGGTAAAATAAAATGCTTTATCCCGTGCCTTTGATTGAAAATTCGAAAACTGAACTATTTTGGTGGAAAATCGTACAGCCACCCAACGCGTCCTCGGGTTACAGATAGAGGAATTTTGTACAACCGTGTCGTAAGCTGAATGGCACCTGGCTTAGGTGTCTTTAACGGTGACACTGTGATACTGGCCGAATTCTCGGACTGTGCAGTCTTATTCTTGCATGCAGGGCTCTACAAGGGCGGACGAACCCTTTCTCTATCTGCTAGTGGAAACAACAATGACACCACCAAACCATCAAAAAGTTGTAAAAGCGGTTGAAAACGATCGGAAGCGCAGAGCACGTTGAGTGGGCGAATCAACTCAAGGATGATTTGCTAGACTGCTACGATGCCAGGATTATATCTGTTCACAGAGGCTTTATCGCACGTATGCACACTCTGTAGTACCAGACACACCCATAGCTTCAGCACGTTTCGATTCAATCATTGCGGAATCAACATGCCTACCTATAGAAAAATGGATGTGTACGTGAAGCGCTTTCTCAAACGCTGGTTGAACAAGCTGCAGACAAAGATGAGAAAACGACATTCAGTCCAACCGCGGAAAGCAGGCACCATCTGAGAGATGAGCGCCATTTCGGGACAAGGAGGAACATTAACATGCAGGTTGCACCTTAGCCCCAAGACCTGGCTGAACTGGGTGCCTCTCTTCGTGAAGACATATCGCAAGAGACTGTTTATGATGATGGATCAAAAGACCAAAAGAGGCTTGCACCAACTAAACCAGAAAATTGAATGGGCATGATGGAATGCGTCCAATATTCAGTGTGTTATTGACTACATAACATCTTGTAGACTGTTCGCGGGTAGGATTCAAAATGTCGCGAAAGAACTAAGGATCTACCATCACACACTGAACAAATCGAAACTGCTGACAATAGAGTAGCATATTGTTGATAAAATGCGGGTGTTATCTGAATCAAAGAGGAGAATACAGAAGGGGGAGAGATGGCTCAGTGAGAATCAACAGTTTCTCGCTGACCCAGCGCGCCTCCTCATCGATCTACCTGTTTCCGTCAAAAATTCACCTTAATCCATCGAGGTAGAAATTTTGTTGCGAGAGAGGTATACAATGTCTCGAACTCATAAGAGTTGATAGAAGATACTAATAAAATCATCCGCTTCAATGAGTTTTCCATCCTGTTAATGGCCGGAATTGACTACGGAAAGCTTTTGATTCAACCTCTCATAAACTTATCATCTGTCTGTTGGAAAGCTTGAAGGTTCATAGCTTGAAGGTTCATTCAAACATAGTGACATGAATACAGAGATTGATGTCCGTTTGGAAAACTATATTCACAATCTCATCTGAAAATTATCATGTGACAACAAACAACGTCGTCTTTTAGAGGAGCGTCTTTCAGGGCGATACTTCAGCCTCTATCTCTCGCACTACGCAAATTCTCCAGCATACCTCTGCAGCGAAATTGATCATTGCAAGCGTAAGGTCACTCATAGGTTTTATATGGATGACCTGAAGATCTATGCTTCTGGTGCAAGCAAACTTCCACTTGCTTTGAATATCGTCAGGAAGTACACAGGGGAGTTTGTTATGGACTTTGGGTTAGACAATTGTGCCAAGATTAATCGGCAAGAAGTAAAAATTACTGGCATTCCCGAGGACCCCGAGCTTGCGACTACAAGTGCTACTAGAAAATTTTGACACTGGAGAGGCCTAAACATACATGTGCGTACCTCAAAACCGCATTCAGGACGTAACACCAGCGAAGGAGTCTCTGCAAAAAAGATACAAGCATCTTTTTTCGACAGATTTGGTCTTCAAATCTGTCGGCATTGAATCTAGGTGCCTCAGGTATGAAAGCCTAATTCAGGTACATAGGGTTTCATTTTTGTATGCCAGGTCGGTTTCATTTCTAGCTTAGTATACCGTGACCGCACTTTACGTCAAGAAATTCTTAGCGACAGATGCAGAGCGTGTCCTGCACACGCTGAGTAAATACTATCCGGGTGTTCCACTCACGCGAGAACGATGTATCTCTACAGACATAATGTAGCCCTAAGAGTGCTTTATTACGATCTTTGTCGCTCTTACGGTGCTGGCCACGACTGTGACCTGCCGAACGCTCTGAGCTCCAACCACAGTAACCAAAATATTCGGTTCAAGTAATTGTACTTATGATCGGTGCCGCATGCCAAAAACATGCTAAAACACTTGCGAGATGGATGCAGAAAGCTGATATCCTTTGGTCACTTCGTATCCTTAAAACACATAATTGTTTCTTCGGCCTGTCGTTGCTATTTCGTCGTGCCGTGTGGCGACCCATTTTACGGTGTCGAGGCGTGGCATTACGTCTGATTTACCGCGGTTCTACTGGTCATTTCATTGATTCCCGTCAGTATCTTGACCCCTTGTTTGTTCACTTTGTGAAGAAATCATCACTTCCTGAACACTTTTGGTGTAATTTCTACTAACAAGTATTGCACTCACATGGAAAGTAAAAGGTTTTATATTTAAAGTTTGTAAATTAATACATTCAAACGGATTGTCACCTTTTTCAACACTTTTTGTATTATTTGGTGATAACGTTTTTATATACATCACTCAATAATTTTCTCACTACAAAAATCAGCATTGCACCATATAACTTTTGTGATAATTATAATAATAATGTGGCCCATCGCCCGAGAGCTCCGGCTCTTGCAGTCAGCCGCGTCGCTTTGGGCCAACTCCCCAATGCAACGAATTATGCGGTTACGACACAAGTATCGCGCAGTGCCACCCACAATAGGCCTCTCTCGGATGGAGGCCATGGTCCAGTTGGGAGTGGCAATAGGAACGAACCGAGGCGACGACCAGGCAATGACCCCGGACAAACGCGAGAACATCGATTTAAATGGTCGGATCAACTCAGGAGGGACCTTCTTACCTGTTGGCAAAGAAGCTCACCGCCACGGCGAGGATTCATGAAGAGGTTGCATGACCGTTGGGGCGATATGCACCCGGGATATGCTCATAAAACGCCTCAGTATTTAAGAGATCAGGTATCCTTCTTGCGAAAAAATGGATATGAAGCTCTTTATCAACAGGAAGAGGAGCAACATCCTCCAGCGAACATTCCACCCGTTCCAGCAAGACCACCTTTGCAGATAGCCGATAATGCCAACATGAGAAGTAGGAGATCTATCCACTAAAAAGTCTTCCTCAGGATGGACAAATTAGCTGAAGCTAATACTGCTCTCCGCGATTTGCTCCCCGAAGATGCTTAGCGACGATAGAAGTAACGATACTTCGGTACGTCTGAGTAAGACACGCGAGCGTATTGCACAGCTTCAGTTCAAAATTGAAACGGCGAGACGGCATGCATCAAATGTTCAGTGCGTGATTAGCTACATAACACCAAATAAAAAGTTCACTCCAAAAGTTAGGGCACTTGCTCGAAACTTGAGGAAAGCAAATCACATGCTGAACAAGTGTAAACTGTCGACCATCAAGCAGCACTGGACGCAAAAAGTAAGATCTCTTTCAACAGCGAAACAGCGCCTTGAACGGCGAGTTAAGTGGATTCAGGAAAATTCCACCTTCTCTACTAATCCTTTCCGTCTGTTCAATAAAGCGTCATGTGTAGTTAAAAATCCGTCTAGTCGAGAAGGGATTCAAGTCTTCTGGGAGCAAGTATTTGGAGATACTTATCAGCTAAATGAAGACGCTTCTGATATATCACTCTTTCGTAACTTTTGCCAAAGGCAAAGGTTACAAGGTCCAGAGGAAGAGTGTCCACTAATTACTGCTGAAGAAGTGAAAAAAGTTATCGCTAGAACTAAGAACTTTTCGGTGCCAGGGCCAGATAAAATCCACAACTTTTGGTGGAAGAAGTTTACTTCTACGCACCAACATCTAGCTCGTATATTTACTACTTTCTTAAACGGAGAACAACCCGTCCCGCAGTGGCTAGTGGAAGGACGCACGGTATTGATCCCTAAGGCCGGAGATTTGTTAAGTCCGAAGAACTACAAGCCCATAGCCTGTTTAAATACCAGCTACAAGCTATTCACTGGCATCCTCAAAGAGAGGATATTGACATCTATCGAGCCGGTATGGAGTGTCATAGTCGAACAACGTGGATGCAAGAGAGGGCTGGCAGGTTGCAGGGAGAACCTGCTAATAGACAGGTGTATTACCCAGGACTCGATCAGGTATCGACGCAATCTGTCCATGGCTTGGATTGATTACCGTAAGGCATTCGATAACACGAACCATGAGCTACTTATTAAGCTGCTTGAGTGCATGGAGGTGCATCCAAAAAATAGTGAGATGCATAAAAGAGCTTATGCTCTAGTGGCGGACAAGATTTGTCATAACATCTGACAAAAGACAAGTGACTACACAATTTGTCACATATAAAAGGGGGGTCTTTCAAGGAGACTCTCTAAGTCCGATACTTTTCTGCATCTCCCTCTTGCCTCTATCTATTGTGCTCCGAGGCAAAAGCTCTGGATACCTATGTGGCCCGCCGAACAGAAGAGAATATAAGGTCAACTACCTTTTATACATGGACGACCTTAAACGCTTTGCTTCCTCAAAAAAGGACCTTAAAATCCTTGTAGATGCCGTGAATAGGTATTCTAAAGCGATTGGCAGGAGCTTCGGACTGGACAAGTGTGCCTGCGTCCACCTACACCAAGGGAGACTAGAAACTACATCATCCAGTGACGATCAGGATGTTCAACTCATAGGCGGAAATACCATTCAACATCTTGGTATTGGAGAAACATATACATATCTTGGAATATCGCAAGCAGAAACCCAAAATGTGCATAACTTGAAAACGGCTCTTGGAAAAAGGTATCGCCAAATTCTCAGAAAAATGTGGGCTTCCGAATTATCGGGAAAGAATAAGATCCAGGCGACCAATATGCTGGCCGTTCCTATACTGCTCTACACGTTTGGGGCAGTAAAATGGAACGTCGATGAGTTAAAACAACTTGATCGAAGCACACGCAAGATGATGACAATACAACGAAGTCTTCATCCTAGATCTTCCATACCTCGAATATATCTTCCTCGCGATAAAGGGGGTAGAGGATTGCTAAGCTTAGAGTGTCTTCATCGAAGAACGGTTCTGGCTACAGCCTGCTTAGTTCTAAAAAGCACGGATTCCCTTATGCGACTCGTACATCAACATGAAGTCGCCAATGCCGCGGTGTTTCTATACTATGCAGCAGATAGGGCCGCAGAGGAGCTTGATCTCCCATTTAATTCCAGTGATATTACACATGGCCTAGCATCACTAACACCTCTGGTGCTCAAAAGTCGTATACAGGAAGCAGAACATACGCTCCTACTAAGAGAACATGCTGAGAAACCCCTCCATGGTAAGTTCTACGGCATCATACGTAGAGAAGAGCTCTCGATAGGTCTGTCCAACATGTTTCTCAAGTCTGCTGGATTGAGATCGGAGACCGAGGGATTTCTTTTTGCCTGTCAAGACGGCGTCATAGACACCTCAGTTTACCGCGAGCGCATAATGAATGTACCTGTACGCGATACCAACTGCCGAGCGTGCAAGCAAGAGCCCGAAACACCTTGACATGTTCTCAGTGGATGCTCTAAATATGCACGCTGCGCGTACATAGAGAGACACAATTCAGCTCAAAAATGTTATATCACCATCTTAGGCATTTCTATGGTGTTGATCTATTGCCCGTCTTGCCCTACGCCCAGGGGGAACTCGAGTCAGTTGTGGAGAATGATCAGTGGAAGATCTACTGCAATTTCTCATTCTCCACCACTCAACGTATCAGTGCTACGAAGCCTGACATTTTCCTCCAAGATCTGAAGAACAAGATCATTCACGTGATTGAATTCTCGGCACCAGCCGATGGTATGAAAGCTTCATTTATTAGCCAACTCAACAAGATTCCGGCTTGCCAGCGTCAGGCTCATTTCATCGCGAACCGGATGCAAAAGGCTGTTCTCCTGGGATCACTCCATCTGCTCCGTCAACACTGTTCCTCTCAAATTCTACAAAGAGTGGTAGCTCTTAAAAAGTATCCAGAGGTGAAACCTTCATCTCCAACTGTCTTGTCTGCTGCGTAAGGTCATCCGCGGCTAGAGACCTGCCTCCAAGGAACAGTGTTGCCCGATGTTATCGCGCGTAAATTTCCCACTCTTGTTTACCTTCTAGGACAGAAGGAGCAGAAGCGGATGACGTACACGTTCCAGTAGCTTTGGGATTGGTTTCTTTAAGGAATCATGATCGAAGCTTCCGTAGCCTACAACTTCTCTAAATAATATCCTTAGCATGTTGAAGTTGAAATGTGAGTAATTCCTACAAATGTTGATTAATGCAGGGTATAGCTATCTTCAGCGTAATAAATGTTAATTCTCATGTTCCAAAAGGATGTACCAAATTAGCATCGTCATCTCGTTGCAATGAAATTAAACGATAATTCTACCAGATGATGAAGCCAGGATTAAATTCTTCACAGCTTCCATTCTTCATGATGTACTGTTGTATTTGCACGTGGATGGCTGCTGCTTTATCGAACTTTTGGAAAGAAATTTTTTTTTTTTTTTAGTTGGACTCCAACTAAAACTTGTTTTTTATATCATGAATTTGAGTTCTGTACTCATCTCGGTTTTTTGGCTCATAGTAGTCCAGATGCAGAAAACTCAACTGCATTGGATTTTCCTCCCAAATACTTAATTTTCAAATTATGTTCAACAGATAATTCTCATCGACGTCTACAAACATTTATGGTCAAAATTTTGTAGATACTATGGCACACGCTACATCACACGTACACACTTATACTCGCACACTCATCATACAGATGTTAACTATAACCTACCACACATTATGCAGCATTCCATCATTGAAACTTCTAGGAACTATTGTATGTAACATCGATTTCTCTCGAAACTCTGACGTCATATAAATTTCTGGAATGTCGGTTTATGTCGGTGCAGGGATTTATATGAAGAACTTCTATTGAACCTCGTTCCAGCTGAAATCGTAAATAGTAAAACTTGCAGAGCAAGTGGTTTAAAAACTATGACATGCTGTTGTTGAGAGTTGCTGAATCATAATAAGTGGAGTTGCTAACAGTAAATAAACATCTGCGAAACAGGATAACATATTACAATTTTCCCATGATCAACAGATGAGTCCCTCAAGAGATGCGTATAAATTGCGAAATGTGAAATAAAAAGGAAATCAGCAGGAAATTTTACTTCTAGTCTAGGTACTATTTGTAGCTGCACAAGGATCACTATGTTAATCTTATTCCGGGTCACCGAATAATCAAAAACTCAAGGGATGCAAGTATTTTTCCTCTACACTAACACTACACACACTAACTCTTCACACAATGACACACACACTGACGCACACACACTAGCAGGGTATTGGGACGTTAACTGGAGAAACGCAAAAATCGCTTAAACCAGCTTAGTGCACCCAGACCAGTTCGGGAATGAATAATAATTTATTAAAGGGACTAGAAATTTGAGTGACTTGTGCGTGGATCATCCGGCTTAATAAGTCCACATCGGTATAGCCGGAATGATCCGACGTAATAGACTGTGTAAAATTGTGTCAAAATCGTGAAAATCAACGGGGCAGCGGTCGCGAAGTGCCGCGTGTGAGTGTGAGTGAAGACGGTAGCGACTGTTGTTTCTGGCGACACATTAGAAATAACAGTCAAAACAGAAAGGAATACATTCAAATGCATTCAAATCTCTCTCCTGCGCCCTGAAGGTGATTATGAATTAATTTCAAAATTATAGCTGTCTGAATAACAAAATTCCTTAAGTTAAGCCCGTCGACACTTTACGCTCGAAGGTCAGCCGGTTTGTGAAGGTCATTTCATTTCATGTCACCAACCATGTTTCAAAATAATAAACTTGAGTTGTTTCTAGCAACTGAATAAATTCAAGATTAACAATTTATTTATCGATCCTAATACACATCAGAAATTGAGGGCGATAGCAAAAGTACTTCCCAGCGAAGCAGAGGTCACAAACGAAATTCCACATAAATATAAAATAAACATTTAAGAGAAATCTCAAATGATTGTCTGACTAGCTCTGGCGATACAATAATAAAATCCATTTTCCACACGTCCAGGATTATTAGTTTTCCAAAAATTAATTAAATTATTTGGAGGCGTATTGATTCGTAACAGATAGTTGGTGGCAGCGGTTGGAATTAAACATTTTTATCCTACTTTTGATCTGCTAAATTAATTATTTTTAACTAAAAATTGAATTTCCTATGTTTGCGATTTTGACAGGCAATCCGCGATTGTCCAAAGACTTCTATAAAATTCTGTGTGGATTTCTCACATTTAGAACTAATTTTTACTTCACATTTTCCAGCTGTTGTACAATCAACTGTGAATACCTTATGTGTATTCGTGCAAATTATTTGACAGGAAAAAAAGGTTACATTCATTTTGATTTGAGTAATGTGAAATTTGCAAAATTTTTGTAAAATTCAAAAATTTCAAAACTTTATACTAGTATTCTTTGCTGAAAGTTTAGTTTGACTGCAAAAAGGCTAGACGCGCTCAACGGCAGTTGGAACATTTTCTAAGGTCCAGGTAACAACACGTAAATGCGATTAAATGCACAAGTGCAAATGAAATATTTTTGTTGAACCTCGACCGTGGTGGAAAAGCTTGGAAATCCTCGTTCATGAACTCAAAAATGTAGTTCTCTCTTTCGGCGAGGCAGGATACATTCAATGAAATTAAAAGTCCAGAAGAATTTCAATCACTATTGAACATTTTGCTGGACAATGCCTAGCAGGCCGTCGGTCAGACAGCTCCATTAACAACTATCCCTTCCAGGGCCGGCCTTAGAGGTTTTGACGCCCTGGGCAAAAAGAAAGTTCGGCGCCCCTTCCCCGCCCTCCAATAATTGAATATATATTAATTAATAAATGTGCCGTTAAATTAAATTTCGCAAAATAGGTTATTGATAATTGAAAATTTATTGTTTGATTATCTCAAGAATTCAATATTCAAATCTTCATTATAAATATATACAAACAATTATAAACATACATATTATATACATATACATACATTGCATACATTCCTACATACTTGTAGGTAGAAGGTTTACCACAGTTGCATTCGATACCTACACAGTGAAAAGAAAATCTTAAAGTCCGCCCATATAGCGATGGAATTCAGGGTGTGATCATAAGAAGAACGCAACGGCGGTAAGGTCAGCGTGAGCCCGAAAACTTAAAAGTCCGCACGATTTTCTGAAAAAGTGCGCCATCCTTGGTTCACAAAGTAAGATCTAGAATGCGGAGATTGAGTTAGTCATAACAGACAGTACGTCGATCAAGATGAATTTACGTCTTCAGTGGACTGAATTAAAAAAAGTACATGCGTTTTATTATTATTTTTTTTCTATTTCGAGCATACTTCACTATCCGCCAATACAGACTGACTTTACATTTACCTCAATATCATAAATTAAGTTACCTAGTGAATTTAAGGCAATCTTGAAATTGAATCAAATTATATTGTAAGGTTTTCTTTTTACTGTGTATTATTGGTGCTTTGTATAACGAATAGTCAAATAAATTTTATTTTTTGAGCTTTCGCTCTCCCAAATTCTTCGATGACATCAGAAAGTTATATTTCGCAGAAATAATTTGAAGGGCAACACCGCAGAAGGGCGTAAGTGTTAAAACCTGAATTTTTCAGGAGAAGCAAAAAACTGTTTATCTTTCGCGGAATCAGTTTTAAACAAATAAACGCGAAAACCCTTTGAGGTACTGCTAGGCTTCATCGAACCGTGTAACGAAAATTTCGAAAGGAGCAATCATCTCCGAGAAAACCTTTGTCGAAGGGACGACATGTAACCAAAAAACTTCAATTTTCACTCATGAAAAGTAACGTAACTCTATTGAATCGTGAAAAAAGAGCTCCAAAAAAAAATAACCAGGTGCGAGAAAATCCTTGTAAAATAGCATCGCATCTTAAAAATTCAAATTTTGACACATAAAAAGTTGCGTAACTGTTTTATTTTTGCATCTAGAGAAAAAGCAAGAGAGTACTTTAGAGCTATTACTTAACTATATCAAACCGAGAAATAAACATACTAAGAGAAGCATTCACATACGAGAAAATCCCTTATCAATGGTGCGGGGCGTCCCCAAAAACGAAAATGTGGACACATAAATTGAATTGTTGAAAGAACAGGCAAAAATATTAAATCACTTTAAAAACGAAAATACGAAACATGGATTTTGACTCACTCCTAAATCGAACCGGACTATAATCTTTTACAGAAATATGAGATAGGTGAAAAACATTATTTTAGGCCGATAAAACGCATTTCCGAAATTTAGCCCTTAAGCCCTTCTGCGGTGTTGCCCTTTATTTCATAATTACTCAAATAATGCCTATTTCTACAAGTACACATATATGGGTAAAAATCAAAAAATTTTCAGTATCATGTAAACTATTCGGAAAATATTTATATTTTTCATTTACCAGTGGTTGAAGGATATTGTTCAAACAAATTTGCACTTTTCTGTGAATCCTCTGCCGCTTGGAGTTTTCTTTTGCAATTTTCTGAACCGGATGCCTTCTTTTTGGGCAGCATGTCGAAAGAGAAGAATTTTTCCAAGAACCTTGTGTCTCCATTGAGGAAGTAACGACAAATAAGTAAGGCGGTACAGAATTTGCATATACACCATTCGAAGTAGGGTTAGTGGAAGAAAATTCACTAGAAGTAGCAATATAGCATCGGTAACATAATTGCGTTCATCTTAAGTTTGAGTCTCTATGAATCTCTGTAATTAGGGACCCCAGTTGGATTTTTAAAATCAAACTTTATAGAAATAAATGAAAATTACCCTCACTCTGTCCAGCGAAAGACCATAAGGCTACTATGTATAGGTAGTCACAGCTAGTGCTTCATGAAATATATTATGTTTAAAATGTCTTAGATATCTATATTTGGTCTATAATGGCGAGAGATGGTTGAAAAATCCTGTTTGGAAGAAAATAGAATAAGACATGCCCACAACGATTGGGTTTGTGTAAATCGAAGGTAAGCTCTTCTCGGAAATTTATTGTCTCCCATTAGACGAAGTTTATAGTCAGGTCATTTTGGATAATTGTTCCGCCCTTGTCGCCCACCCCAAAGACTGGCACTGATCCCTTCCATAGAAACGGAAGGAACCCTAACATTAATCGTTATTGAAGCCAGTGACGATGTAAAGGCCATGTTGTAACTAGGATCGTGAAGACCAATGGGGAGACAAGCAGCCCGGTCGACTGAACCAATAAGCAAGCTTCGATGGTACGACGGCACCCATTGGCCGAGATGGACAAGCAAGCCGTTTCTACTGCAACCAACCAACCAATAGCCTCAATACACGGAAAGCGCGGGTCGAAAGGAAGGCAACGGGAGGAAGCGTAGGGAAGCACGCTTCTCACGTCACTTGTTTTCTTGGCTTGATAGTATCCCGGTATCACCGGCAAAACGTCAAGGATTAAGGAATCTAATTGAGTACGAAGGGACATAAATGGAAGGATAAATTTAGAAGACTAATAGGCAATGGACCAGAAGGGAAAGCAGGAGCTCGCGGAATGGCTCAAAGGTATGTGGAGCTTTCTATCATCGCTGTAAAAGTGTTTCCAGCTCTGGCACCGGGTGCCTGCGCGTAGTGCTTGTGCTTTTAGTGATAGGTTATAGTGAATATCTGTGTAGGGCCTCGCTTAAGATGACCATTTGGGACCCCCTAGACGCTCACCAAGACGAGGCATGCTCGGCTCAGGAACCCGACGCATAGAAAAGTGAGGCGAGCATCCCTCAAAATCTTGGAGCGTGGGCACGCGGAAATGGACGCCGACCGGCGCCGTGCCTAGCGTGGCTGTCCCCGACGGTCATGTTGAAGCACTGTGGGTTTCGCTGGGTTCATCCGTGAAGTTTTCTCGTAGATTTAATATTGTTTAATATAGAAAATGATCTAGTTTAAAAAAAAAAAATTGATTAGCATTTCGAACTCGAAAGTTCATTGCCTCACTACCCGATTCGGGTAGTGTTTCTAGGTGGATAAATACTACCAGTGTGGGTCCACCACACCCACGACGGGTCAACAACACGCAGTATTCCCCGAACGGTCACCCATCCAAGTACTAACCGCGCCCAACACTGCTTAACTTCAGTGATCTAACGGGAACTAGTGTTTTCAGCGTGGTATTTAAAGGGGACTTTAAAGTAATCAAGGGTTAAATCTTAAATAAGGGTTTTGAGATCACACGTTAGTGCCAGTTAGCTTAACAATGTTTAAATTTGAGGTAAGAATAGGTATAATTTTGTGCTAAAGTATAAAATAAAAGTTGATTTGTCAATTTAGTAATTTCATGGGTTGCATATGATTGAATCTGAGAAGACTGTTATCTCTCTTCCACTCCAACGATCCCGCTCCCTTTCTCATGCGAGTGGGTTGTTTGTGGGCTGAAAAAGTGTAGCCCACGAACTTGGTTGATTGCGGGACTTGATAAACAAACGAAAACTGAGCAGGTAAGTGGTAACCAAATTTTAGTGAGCAAGTTTCGAGCCTGGGCCACTTCCTGGCCAGGAAAATTTGGAAATTTGGCTGACAATATATATATATTTAATCGTTTAATTGTTCAATTTTTTTATAATTGTTTCTGTTGCGCACTCGAGGCCTGACATGGTTCTTCTTGACTTCGAAAAACGAACCATGTTTGTTATCGAATTTTCGGCACCAGCTGACAAAAACGTCACAGCGAAGGAGAAAGAAAAGAAAGAAAGGTATAAAGTCCTTATAAGGGAGTTGCGACGGTTATATCCGGAATATTCTGTTCAGCTAATCGTCCTGATCATCGGCGCTCTTGGAGGTGCCAAGGTTTCACTTGTTAATAGCCTGAAACGCATCCCTGCGTGTCAACAAAATTCTGAGACACTTGCAGGGAGAATGCAGAAGGCGGTCGTCCTTGGGTCGCTCCGTGTCCTTAGGGTGCACGAGACTTTCGCCGGATCATCGTATTGAGTTCGCGCAGACTGTAACCACCCATCTCACGGTCTTGAGACGTGGTTACGGCTGAAATTTTACCGCGATTTCGCTGGGAGCGGGTGCAATTTTTCAGATTAGCACCCGCTCCCGGCGAAATCCTGCGGTTGTCCTTATCACAAACTTTTAACTATATATATGTAGCAGACTCAAATCTAAATCTTAATTCCATTTTTAATTCGGCTTCAGCCCGAATCTGATTAACGTTCATTGTGAGCGCTCTCGAGCTGGATACTCGGCTTTTGAAAACTGACACAGGAGATGATTGGAATTTTATTTTAAAATTATTGAAACAGAATTTTTCAACAATTAGCGATATGATGCACGATGAAATAGAAGATAAATTGCATAATAAAAGTCAAGAACTATCCGAAAGGCAACAATGGATCTTAGGAGTATCTCCTAACATTCAGGTCCCTCCAAATCAAACAGCACCCATAATGGATGTGAGGGCTGCTATGACTACGGCAGCATACGTTACGGTAGTGACACTTTGTTTCCATTGCGAAGTACTAATGGTACTTTGATGCTATTGTAAATTTGTGTATGGAGCAGACTGAGAGACGGCTACCATGACGAAGCCACTCACGATCTGCGCTCTTGATGCTTTTATACGTAGATTACCGGTCGAAATGTCAATATTGGTCAATACGAGAAATCCTCGAGATATTAATGAAGCTTATGAACATGATCTTCATGTGGAGGAACGACAGAAATACGCTGAAAAGGCTCAGGTGGCTTCGGCCTCGACTAATCAGTTTACACGACAGGATCGAACTCCCAGAAGGGCTCATCACCTAGATCGAATTCTAAGAAGCTGCATGACGTTGACAAGTCAAAAAAAATCAGGGAAGGCAACAATGGAAACGCAATCGCCTAACGTGCAGTACTTTCCTCCATTTCACTCACCTATTTTCTAACCAACCTCCCCTGTACCCTCATCCATATCCACCACAATTTCAATATCTTTCAATGTATCCTCTCAATTTCAAGTATCATTTTCCCTACAGTATCCCACTGCAATAAATAACACAACCAATAACGCTCCTTGGCCTCCATCTAGTCCACAACACGGGTCGAGACTGCCCAGCTAACACAGTTACTAGTCCGAATAGTCACATAATTGTAACAAGATTCAGAAAACCAGTCACTGGTGACTTCCCTGCTGGTCACCCAGTGACAATATATTTCCCATTCAAAGTAGTAACAAATTACAAGCGAAGCAGGTAACATTTTCCCGCCATTGTAATCACATGCTTGTAACAAAGTGATGTTTGGAAACGCAACGTGCAATGACAGCTTAACCTCAAAATATACATCTCGTTTCGGAATTATAATTATGAATACTTTTGCAAAAATGTTGGAAAGGGACATAATGACACAATTAAAGAATGTTGAAAGCAATACATTTTTGAAGGATGTTTGGTAATTATTTAAACAATCTTGATTTGCTTAAACAATTTTTTCCCCCTGTAAAGCGTGAAAAATTATTACTTTCTGGAATTAATGACACAATTAAAGCAATTTAAGAGTCATATTTTTTTCTACAGAATATTTAGCAATTTTTAAAATAATTTATATTTTTTTAAGCAATTTTTGTTTGTTTAAAAATGTTTGTTGATGCTTATTACCCGAAATTCATTTGAAAATTAGTCAGTTTAACGAATATATGATCTGAAAAAATAACTACTCATAACAGACTGAAAAAATGGTTTAAAAATGATGATTATTAATGATTATTAATTGTTTAAATAATTTCAAAGTATCTTGAGCAAAGAAATATTATTCTTAAAATTTGTTAATTGTGTAATTAATTGCTGAAAAGAATAAATGTTCTCGATTTGCAGAGAAAAAATTTTTTAAACAAATAAAAATTATTTTAAAAAATGCTAAATATTCTGTAGAAAAAAAATATTACTCTTAAATTACTTTAATTGTGTCATTAATTCCAGAAAGTAATAAGTTTTCACGCTTGACAGGGGGAAAAAATTGTTTAGATAAGTCAAAATTGTTTAAATAATTACCAAACATCCTTCAAAAATGTATTGCTTCCAACATTCTTTAATCGTGTCATTATTTTCAGCAAATAATAACTTTCTACAGTTTTAGGGAGAAAAAATAGTTTAAACAAATGAAAATTGTTTAAATAATTACCAAATAAGTTAAACAAAAACTACTTCTCTTGACATTCATCAACTTTGTACGATTTATTCTAAAAGATAATAACTTTTCACGATTTACAGAGGGAAAAAAATTGTTTAAACAAATACTAATTGCTTAAACAATTTAAAATTATTTAAAATATAATTTAAAACTCGTCACTTATCGATTAAAAAGTAATTCATGTTGAGATTTTTTTTTAAAATACCGTCTTTATCCTGAATTTGATAGAAAACTGCTATTTTGCATTTTTTGGGGCATTTTCCGGGCACAATTAAAGGGGTTTAGGTGTGTCAAAATTAAAAGCTATTGGGTAGAAATTATTCCTTAAATACTCCTCAAGAGGTGACAATACTTTAGTTGACAAAAAATGTATAACAAGTACTTCTTTTTTCCATTTTTTTTGAAAATCGAGCTTTTCCCATTTGACACCCCATGTTAATTACTTAGTTTTCGACAAATATTTAAGAACGTACGCCATGACATGGCGTGCCCAATACCCGTGAGGCTGAGCTCTACGTTTTTAATTATTTCTCGAAAAGTAAGGGAGATCCCATTTTTATATTCAAGGGACTTTTAGAGCACATTGTAAGCTATCCATAAAAAAAAATTTTAATTAAAAATAGATTTTTTTCTAATTTAGTTTCAAATTGTGTTTTTAAAAAATACAACAAGTTTTTGAATCTTTTCGAAAAATATTTCTTTAAAACTGCGTCTGATTGTAAATACTTAAAAAGCTTCATCGTAATAATATTAAAATCATCAACGCTTAATAGAAATTACTAATAATAAATAACATTCTTTAGATGGTTTGACGTGAAATTTCTTAAAAGTTAATTTTATGAAATAAAAATTAAGTTTTTTGCAATATTTTGTTGTTTTCTTCACTATTTAGTTATTAAAAAAATTTTCCCCTTAAATCCTTCAAAACTAATTAGTCATACAATGCTTGTAGTAATTTTTATGTGTAATTTTGATAATTTCATCGTTAATTATAGTTTAAGAAACGTATGCGCTACAAGCAAAAATATAAACAAAATTTTCCAAAATCAAGGTAAAAGCTATTTACGTTTGCACTTTTAAATTGTGCGGGAACTCACAGAGCCAATGAATGCCTATTACTTGCGCATGCGCACGAAGTTCTTCGTCCAGTAAGATCACTGCCGGCTGTTACCACCATGTTACTAGTCTGACAGGGAACGGTTGCAAACAAGCCTCCCTAGTAAACTACGGCGATTATGCCGTTACCTGCTGGAAGACTGACATACAAGTAACAATTCCTCTGATAACATGTGATCATTCAGGAACCTTTCAGGATGGTAACAGGTTAGCTGGGTGATGTCACCTAAGCCTGCACGTTTAAACTACTCTCAGGCTCGTTCTCAGGACGCCTCAACGAGTCCAATATTGGAAGAGCGTCCCGAGACAGTAAAATTTGTGGAGTTTCGTGAAGGAAGGGCTCTGTTGTTGGTAGATCCGGGTTCAGACGTAAACTTCAGTGAGCTCCAGGTATTGCAGGGTCATCTAACAGTGAGTGACGAATTGATTCAGATCTCAAGTATAACTAAAGAATTAGTTAGGACTAATGAAACAATATTAATGAAACTACTGGACGAGTCCGTGGAATTTCATGTTGTGCCCAACGATTTTCCCCTCTGTGCCGACGGAATGAAGGGCCGTGCATACATTTGTCAGGAACAAGCGCAGTTGTCATTCAGACACAACACCCTAGTAATTATATCGAAGCCTATAACGTCGATACCTTTCGTTGACGATTAATCACAATTAGCCCGAAAGAAATCACGAAAGGAAATTAAGCCCTTGACTTAAATATTAAATCTAAAAGCCAGTGTAAAACAACTTGTACCTATCGACGTGGCAAATCAGGACTTATCGGAGGGATATCTTATCCCACAGAAGCACCAGAAGGAAGTTACATAGGGAGAGGAATAGTGAAAAACAACGATGATATATGCTACTCATATGCCTACACCACTACTAGGAGCGGTATGAACTTCGATATTCAACCAGAGGAAAGCATTCCCTTCGAATACTGCGAATTCCTAGGAGCAAGCTCCGAGGAGTCGGAATCCGAAGATAACTTGCAGAATCAAAAAGAGAATGATCCTGTGGACCGAACAGAAAAAGTTATGAGTAGCTTACACGTAGCTCATTTAAATGAACATGAAAAGAACTTAGTTTTTGCTTGTGCTAGGGACTTTCCGGAGATATTTCATCTTAATGGGGAAATGCTCAGCGTCTCTCATAAGGTTTAGCACAGAATTCCGGCGATTGATGATATTGAAATCTCGGAAAAGCAATATCGTGAGGCGCCGGATGCACAAGAACAAATGGCTATACAGATTGATAAACAACTCAAATTTGAATACTTGTTCCGTCAAAATCACCATATAGTTCGCCCGTGATGATTAATCCAAAAAAGCTTGACGCTTCAGGAGAACGAAAGTATTGTGTGGTAATCGGCTATAGAGCTTTAAATGAGAAAGTGGTAGGCAATGCATATCTATTATTTAACATTAGTGGTATACTAGACATGATGGGCAAAGCCCAATACTTCTCTGTATTCGACCTTGCAAGTGTTTATCACCAGGTTGAATCTCATGCTGATGATGGAGCCAAAACAGCTTTTTCAACTTCAAAGGGCCATTTTGAGTATAGTCGGATGCCTATGGGTATAAAGAACGCCCCCGCTACATTCCAGCGATTAATGGACACGGTCCTCGAAGGAATGCTAGGAACTGAGACTTTTGTTTACTTAGACTACATCGTTGTGTACTCCGGAACCCTTGGAGAGAATAACGAAAAGGTCAAAAGACTCTTCAAGCGATTACGAGAAGCTAATTCAGAACTACAAGCGGATAAATGTGATTTTCTGTATCCTGAAGTAGCCTTTTTGGGATACATCATTGGACGCGGTCGGGTGAAACCAAATCCGGCTGAAACCTCAGCAATTAGGAAGTTTCCACGGCCTAAAACTGTAATTAATGTTCGTCAGTTCTTGGGATTGTCAGGATACTATCGGCGATTAAGAGAAACCTACTATTGAAAAATAATGACAAATATAGAATAGCGTTATGAGACAACAGAGAAAGAATGTCTTGCCGTAGAATACGCTGTTAATAATTTCCGACTTTATTTCTATGGCAGGAAATTTATTCAAATATAAAAAGGGAGAATTAAATCGTGGAGTAGAAACCCTGTCCGGAAACCCCATAGGATTAACAAAACATAGCCCTCACGAGATTCAAAATGAGAATGAACATGCAGATACCGATATTTCCGAACAACCCGCTATTTCATCCACTAAAAACAACGAGGAAAACAAGCTAATCCAAGAATCACATACTGTTTTAACGAAACATTGTGCGCTGCTACTTAAATCAAAACGAACTTAGGCGAGTAGCCCAAAAACAGTTGAGCCCTTAACTCGATCTCAAGCCTCACAATTATCACAGCCGTCAACAAGTTCAAGAACAGAGTCCATAAGTCAAAAGCCAAATCCTTCTGCGAGAGGAACCACCTCGCCAAGAAAGAAGTTACCAGGAATTTCCACCACTCATGATTTGGACCAACCATACCGACCTCCTGCGCATTGCAATTAGCCTGATCTTGACCAAAGCTCAATAGCAACTAGACTAAAACAACAGTAACGTAAAAGAGACGAGCTTAAATACCTACTCACACTCGACAAAATTCGTTGCGACGAGGATGCTTCATCCGAGAATAGCGAAGACTCCGGTGCATCCGTTTATAGAAGGGACTTTAGCGTATTTCCCAGTCTGAAACCTTCTCTTGTAACTCCTTTAAAAGAAGTTATTGTTAAAAGAGCACCATCTTATTTACCAAATCCATGGTTTTGAGCTCAATGCAGCCAGCCAATCGACGTTTATATAGATGAAGCCTGTATTCACAATCATAAAGGAGAACCAGAAGGAGGCATAGGGGTATGGTTTGATGCTGATCATCCCTGAAATATCTCGAACCCTACGTCAGGGCGGCAAACTAATAACTCTGCCGAAGTACAGGCTGCGACAACAGCAGCTAAAAAAGCCGTTGGGAATGGTATAACTAAATTGACAATATTTACAGATTCCAAGTTCCTCATTGATAGTTATACTAAATGGATGCCTCCTTGGAAAACCAGTGGGTAGAAGACCGCCAAAGGGAAGCCAGTAGTCAATAAAACAGATTTTGAAGAACTACGAAAAACTTTAACTCCCATGGAAATAACATAGAATTATGTTCTTGGACATCAGGGAGTTGCAGGAAACGAAGCAGCAGGCCAAATCGCTAGACCTGAGATTGCGAAAGGTAAACCAACTGTTTCGGCTTTCCCAGAGGATGGTACTCTTCACAAGGATCCCTCTGAGGAACTTGAAACGTATCCTGACGTCATAGTGGATCTTAGTCTGAACTGTACCAGTAGCGAGGACAGTGATAGCCCTGATAAAAAAGATAGCATGCCGATCGTTTCCGGTCACTCAGCAGAGAGAGCAGACGCGCATAATCTGGAAACGGCAATATAAAAATCTGTAACCGAATTTGATAAATCAACCACAGAACACCAATCCTATTTTTGGGATCATGAAGTTTTAAATCAAGCAAATCCCGATGAACCCATCCAATTAAACTTTACTGCGGTTTCCGAAGGAGAAGAAGGCCAGGATTTGCTACTTTATCTAAAGGATATGGATCCTTGCGTGGACACAGATGCCCCTTTGCCTGGTCGAGTAAATACGTTTTTAGAGTCATTCCAGCAATATTTGAATCAAAAAATAACCAGGAGTCAGTTTTAGAAGCCGAACAATAAACCAAACGTCTTCCGATAGAGGGAGAGCGTCAAAAGAGTACCGTACGTTTTGAAGAAACACCAGAAGTTACGGGAACAATTGACTGAACCATTAACTCACCGCGGGGATAATTATGCACACTTTATTTCGGAATATTGCGAACCCGTTAATGCCATTTTCAAATTACGAATTGCAACAGATTACGTAAATCCTCAAGACTTATGGGGAAAACGACCAGAAAGGGGCCAAATTTTAGTCAACTCTTCTGGGAAATACAGGGTATATTCAATAGTTGCCAAACAGAATTATTTCGATGATACTACCTGGGAAGAAGACCAATCGGGATTATTGAATCTATAAAAAACATCAGAACATGAACAGCGCGGAACGTGTCGGATTGCTAACTCGGACAACCTGTTGGGTGCAATACCACAGAATAGCATGGCGAAGTTGTTATCGGGCATATTCGGAGGTGGTTCACCTGTGATAACAATATGTAATGGAAACTTAGAGGTTTCTCCAGTGAAAACGTACTGACGAATACGCAATATGGGTAAAAAACGTATCCATGTTCCCAGTAGTGGACATATGTAAGGGTGAAGGCTACGTTTGGATCAGGTGTGGGAATATTACCTACGTGCGTGTACATCTCTCACCCAATGAGGGAATAGACGCATACGTTAGGAAACTTGCTGCACTAGAAGATGGCATTCGGGATCAAGATGGAGAAATCATCATTGCTGGAGACTTCAATGCGAAAGCGGGGGAGTGGGACATGTCGTGGACCAGCAACAGAGGCGGCAGGCTGGTAGAGATGGCGGCTAGGTTGGACCTAACGATCCTTAATACGGGTACGGTTACAACATTTAGGCGCAGTGGCTGCCAGGGTACTATCATTGATATTACTCTGGCATCTGCTGGTGTCTCTTCCATAATATGTGGATGGCATGTCCTGGAGGAGCTTACCGGTAGCGACCACCAGTACAATAATTTCTGGGTTGGCGCAAACCTTGGAGTAGGAGGAACGCAGGCTGTAATCGCAAAGGCGCGAGGTTGGAACGTGGCTAAGCTCAGTCGGCTGGCGGTACTCGAAACATTGTCCAGAGCGGATGGTCTTACTAGATGGGCTGTTCGCCCCACAAAGATGACAAGAAGAACTGCAGAAAGCCTGGTGGACGAAACTATGAGTTTGGTTAAAAAGGTATGTGACACGTCAATGCCCAAAAAATCAAAACATCGTCGAAATCAGCAGAATTACTGGTGGAATGAGGAAATCGCCGATCTACGCAGACAGGCTCTGGCGAAGCACAGGAGGGCCCAACGCAAGAGGGGCGGTCCTGACGTCAGTGTGGCTGAAGCAAGCTATATTCTGGCAAAGAAGGCATTGAATAGAGCCATCAAGGACAGCAAGAGCAAAGGGTGGATTTCCCCACCCGACGAAGTTGACAAGGATGTCTGGGGACTCGGCTATCAGATTGTTACCCGTAGTCTCGAATATCGAGCTCCGGAACCCCCACGGGATCCCTTAGGAATGGAGATTATCGTTTATTCACTCTTTCCACAACATCCGGACAGAGTTTGTGCCGAGATCCCAGTTTTGGAGGCGGAAATTCAGCTTTTCACGAGTGATGAGCTGTGTAGCGCAGTCTGCTCGTTGGGCAACCACAAGGCTCCTGGTCCAGACGGGATACCAGCTGAAGTACTCAAGCTGATTGTTTGCGAATTCCCAGACGTGTTGTTGAATAAGTATAATGCATGTTTGTTGGCTGTCATCTTTGCGAGGAGATGGAAAGTGCAGAAGTTGGTTCTGCTCGACAAGGGTAAGGGTTTTTGAAAAACTTCTCCGTGCCCGTCTGCGGATGGCCATTGAAGAAGCAGGTGGGCTCTCAGAAAACCAACACGGGTTTCGTACCAATCGCTCCACAATTGGAGCCATTAGAGATGTCATTACAGTGACAAATAGAGCATGGCAGGGTAATCACAGAACAAGGAACTCCTGTGTGCTGGTCACTCTCGATGTGAAGAACGCCTTCAACTCAGCAAAGTGGGTTGACATCCTGGATGCTCTTGAGCATCGGTTCAGGGTGCACAAGGGTCTGCGCTTGGTCCAGATCTTTGGAATGTACTATACAATGGTGTGCTTGAAATCGTGCTGCCTGAGTGGGCCAAATTGATTGGATTCGCTGATGATCTTGCGGCCATGATTATAGTCAGAGATACAGAACAAGCTCAGACAAGAGTAGCACATGTTATCTCTCTGGTGAATGATTGGCTTAGGAATCATGGGCTTACACTGGCGAATAACAAGACGGAAGTGGTTATACTCACGAGGCAGATGCATTTTGGAGATGACGTGACATTCAACATAGCAGGTGAATCTGTTGTGGCATCGAAGTCTGTGAGATATTTGGGTGAAAAAGTGGACCAGAAGCTAACGCATTGGCCACAGATTCAGTATGCTGCGGAGAAAGCCAGTAAGACGGTGGCGAATCTCTCAAGGCTTATGTCAAACATTAGAGGCCCTAGAGCCAGTAAAAGGAGAGTGTTAATGAGTGTGGCTCACTCGATCCTTTTATACGGCGCAGAGATTTGGGCAGACGCATTGGAAACTGAAAAGTACCGTAAACGAATGGTTTCGGTACAACGCCGTTGTGCTATGCGCATTACAAGCGCGTATCGCACAGTCTAAGCTCCGGCGGTAATGATTGTGGCTGCAGTGATTCCCATTTTCCTACTTGCCAAGGAGAAGAAGAGAAATTACGAGCGAATTCAACTGAAGGAAGATCGTCCAATTATCAGAATGGAGGAGAGAGTCCGAGCCCTAGCGGAATGGCAACATTGCTGGGACACCGACTCTAGGGGAAGATGGACCCGGGGTTTGGGAGAAAGCATGGTGAGGTTAACTTCCACCTCACCCAATTTCTCACGGGTCACGGACACTTTAATTCCTATTTACACCGGCTTAACAGGAAGGAAAGCGAGCTTTGTGATTACTGTCCCACAAAGGTGGATACAGTTGAACATACGTTCTACGAATGTGAAAGGTGGGCGATTGAGAAGCATGCCCTGGAGACTGTGCTCGGAGAGATACTAACTCCTGAGAATACCGTACCGTGGATGCTTCGCAGCCAGGAGCACTGGGTTTCGGTGGAACTTTACACTGAATCGGTCCTTCGACAGAAGAAGAAGGAAGAACAGGAGAGACTGCGCAACCCTCAGCAATGATGATTGTGTAGTATTTTTAAGTAGAAAACTTGAAGATGGTTGGTTTTTCTTTGTTGTTGTTGTTGTTTGTTCATTGTTTTTTGTCTGCAGGACAAAAGACTACTCTACAGGGTCGAAGGCCGGCGAGCCCGAGATGAGACATTCGTCCCTTCTGCCGAGGACGCCGCGTAACCCTGTAGGGTGAGAACAAATTGCACGCAGAAGTCCAAGCTGGCAATAATGGTGGCACCGAAGTACGGTGAGTTGCCTTACCCCCATGTTCCTGAAGTAATGCGAAAGCAGATTCCGGGAGCATGAGTTGGCGGGAAAATGAGTTAAGGTTTAGTGGGTAGGTGCCGTTTCGGTGAGTCCCACACTCACCTTCGTTCCTTGTGGACTGTGCGCACATGTGTGCATCTTTCGTGTATGTATATCAAGTATATGTGCGTGAGATGTATATATTGGGTTTGCGGTCCCCAAGGTTCTAATGTGGTTGGTGCATGAGCATTTGCCGTTTTTACTTCTTTGAAAAAATAAATAAATAAAAAAGAAATAAAAAAAAAATAAAAGCTGTACAAGAATACAATGTCCGACATATGTAAAAATAATTTTTTCGTTTGTTTCTGCATTGATATGGACTGATATTATATTTAGTTACCATATTTCATTAAATAAAGTGAAAAATTGGAAATGCAGCACATTTTTTTGAAAATTTTGATTTTTAACCATAAAAACCACTTTTTTCAAAAACGGCTCGGGGTATTTGGCCAAACATTTTTTTGCACACTATTTTTGAAACCCTAAATCGAATCCAGCGAAAAAATTGGATGTGCTATGACCTTGCATTAAAAGTTGGTTCAGGCACACCGTGCCTCTTCTAAATATCCTTTGACTAAAAAAACATTCCCCTTCTCATTCCCTTCTCCTGTAAGGGTGGGAGAGGGGCAAATATCGTGAAAAGGAGCCATTTCATGGTCGTTATTTTCCTCATGTAAAGTGTGCTGGTGCGATCAGCTAAGGCGTTAAAAGCGTTGAAATATATTATATTTAGAACAGTATTACGTAAATATACGTCAGCCGCAATATGATGGGGTGAGATGTTGTAAGAAATGGAAGTCATATAAATGCTTAGGGGACACATTATGAATCAAGAAGAACGTAACTTATTTGGTGATTCTCGAACCATATAATACTCTCCCTGGAATTTGGATGGAATTCAAAACAAAATAAAAAACATATTTGTACATTTTCATTTCATTCATATAGGCTAAATCCATACTGAAAAGATGAAAATATGTGTAACCTTATAGTTCATCGTTCTGATCGAGAAAAAAGCGAACATTTCAAATAAAAAGCGGACAAGCGAACACGGAACAACAAAAAGCGGACATGTCCGCTGAAAAGCGGACGTCTGGTAACCTTATCTATGCATTTTTGTCCAAAAACTACCCGTTTATGAGTTATGGGCCGAAAACTAAGAGCGCGAGTACATTTCGCGCAACAAGCTAAAACATCCTCCCACTCCCGGGGCTGATTACACATTACCTATGGCCTGTACAGCAAAATTGTATGGAACCTTTTTCATTGAAAATTCTATTATAAATATTTTCATCCCGATTCATTTTTGTCCACCGACGCACCCTTTCGTATAAAATAGCCAAAAACCAGCGCTACTACCCGTATAAGGGATGTTTTTTTAGGCTGGGGATGTATGCGGCGCCGATCTGATGGGAAACTTTTTTGGTATTCATTTCTAATGCCTTCAGGGGCATGATTGTAAAGGAAAAAAAACTGTACCTTTTTTTTCTGGAAATCGACCTATTTCGAGCTAATTTCTCCGGACTGTGAAGGCTACAGCAGAAATCAAGACCAATTAATAAGTGTAATCAATTACGATTCGCTAAAAAAAATTACTCATCTGAGAACATATATTATTTTATAAAAAAAAACTTTGTTTCGACAAATTGTAACAAATTTCACCCGAAAATTCAAAAATCACGCAAAGATGTCATTGAACGTCGTTGCGACCGCCTGATTCATTTTTGAATGTATTCGCGTCCGCAGGGTGCCTCTAATTGCAACCGGACGCAAACTGGTACTTGTACGATTTAGCATCCTGGTGATAATGAATAGTTCGGTCGCAAATAGGGACAGAATTTGTAGGACCCTATTTGCGTCCGCTCTTCAAAGGTTATGATAGACTCGAATTATTCCGATAAAATTTGCGTCACTTCATACGTTGTACCGCAGAAAAAACAGTGCATATCGAAAGAGAAATATTTTTCACATCACTTACGACAATTTTTAGCACAAATACACTTACAGTTCAATTATTTCGAATATTGCAAACATGCGGACACACGTATGGATATCAAAATATTGTTGCACTGGTTAGCAACTATGGTGTGAAATAAATGATTCACGGACTATTCGTGTGATGGAATCAGATTCCTGAATAGCTTGTTGAGCTAGATTGCACATGACAGTGGACTTACCTGGTAATTATTTCTCTGGATCCGCACTAACTACAAAATTGACAGTCCGTTTCACATTCCGCTCTACTAAGAATTTGCTCTCTGCGCACTGGTAAACACATATGGCCACTTACGGCGCGCAACATGAAAAATGAAATTCGAGTTATATTTCTAAATTTCGATAGAACATATACCTGAATGGATGCGCACGTATAGTATTGTCAATAGAATGAAATAAATACTCTTCATGAATCAGTAAGTACCAAAATTCATTGAATTTACTATTTTTCAATCAGGTTAGGACGCAAATAGGTGCATCAACCTTATATCTGAACTATGTCCTGATGATCTGGGAAAAGCCAAAGATTGCTCCTTCAACAAGAGCTGCTCTTCTACATTTCTCTGAAATTTTCCATGCATTTTCTTGTCGAAGAGCCATTGCACGAACTTTGAACCTCTGATTTCTTTACTTAAGATTTTAGTAGTGAAGCATTCACATTGAGTAATGCACTTTCCTCACTTCTGATGTTGAAAATCAGGCACAGGATCTTTGTTACCTGCTCCGTGGCTTTGCAGGGGGCCGCTACTTTGCCAATCATCTCATGTTTCATGACAATTTTTTGGAAAATGTCGGTTCTATTTGCAATGATATAAGCTGTACCGAGGATAATTCGGTTATGAATACATTAGAGATTAGAAGTCAGCGCCAGCCTTAACGGCGTGAGATGCATAATCGCGGAAAGGAAAAATTAATATGCAAGCTCATCTGGAGATGCATGATATTACACGTGGCGGAATCAAGGGACATAAGCTCGTCCTTTATTCATGGAACTACCCCTAACGAGCAGCGTATCATCAGGACGACAATCATGATACTCTCAGATACCTTGTTTAACGCCGATAGATAGAAAGACCCAATCCATTGAAGAAGACGCGTGTATCTGCTTCGGAGAGACCCCTTCACGGATTTGATGTCCTGAGTGCAGCTCTGATGCATTCCTAGGTATGTATAGGTTTCTTCACAGTCAAGATTCTGGTAATACTCAATTTCCACAATCACAGGGTCCGCGGGAATGCCAATAATTAGTCCTCACTTCAGATCAATTGAAGGGACGGACCGAAAAACGGGACGTGCGCTCCATCGCCCCTGAACGTTATGCAATCTTCCGACAATTCCCGCTTGTCCCGTTCGCCCGTGTTTACTTAAAAAAAAAAAGGTACAAATCGTTGAATCTCAGAGAACTTCCACTGAGAAAGTTGTTCCGTAGGGATTAAAAAATAAATCTGCGCGAGCAGCACATTATTTTGTTTTGTATATCACGAGATATCTTGGAGGAAAGTTGGTACAATTTTCAACATTTTTCATACACAACCTATGCAGTAACGGCAATTGTTTCCTCAGCGCTCGAGCGCAAATCCCATTCTTCGATGCATCCCTTCAATTTTGGAACGCTTGTCCAATTCAAAGTGCATTCCAATATCTCATTCGTACCCCTCGACGTTATTCAAAGCACTCTAGAGTTACTTTGAACTAATAGCATTAGCTCTTCAGGTCATCCATATAAAACGCATGTGTGTCCTTATGCTTGCAAAGATTTTTGTCATGGCGGGGGTACCTAGGAGAATTACGTTGTGCGATAGGTCGAGGCAGAAGTATAACACAAAAGAGGAGAGCGCTCAGAGACGCCCCTCCACAACGTGACGATGTTCGTTCTGAAACGACCATTCTTAGAGGAAATAGTATAATCTAGTTATCCAGAGGGGCATCAATCTCTCTATGCATCTCACTATGTTTGGATAAATATTCAAGCTTTCCAACAGAAAAATGACAAGTATATGAGAGGTTAAATCAAAAGCTTTCCGGTAGTCAATCCAGGCCATAGACAGGCAGCGCTTGTGAACTGCTGCGTCTTTGCAGGTGCACCTCTCAATTACCCGGTTCTCTCGCCAGCCTGCTATACCTTTATTTCAGCCACGCTGTTCGTCCATCTCTTTTCACATAGGCCCAATTCTTTGAAAAATTCCATCGTTCAGGATAGATTTTATACGTATTATATATATATCTTATACAACGTGCTTGAACAAATTATTGGCCTGTATTTCTCTCGTTTGGACCAGTCGTCCTTTTTCGGTAGGAGTATAGTGCGTCCTAACACTGGTCACTGCAGAATGGGCGCCTGCGACTTTAATTATGAGGTGAAAATGCGGGTCAGATGATGGTGTGCATGAGTAAACTTCTTCTGCCAGAAGTTCTTGATACTATCTAGTCTCCCATCGAAAAAGTTCCCTGTGTGTGAAGAATGTCTATATACACATATATGTATACATCTCCGATCGTAGTTCCGTGTTTCAAAACAGTCTTTGCGAAATCAAGCTACCTACCTTTCGAAAGCTTGATATGAACGCAGAGCGCTTATTTATCTGCTGTATGAACAATCCGCAGACAGAGAAGAGACAGCGAAATTGAGACCAACCGTGGAAAGCAGGCAGCCCCTTAGATATAATAGCAAATTCAGCACAAATAGCATCATAACCATTCATGTTTCTGCTAAGCCCCAAAATCAGGCTGAAAAAAATGCCTTTCTTCGTAAGGATATCTCGGAGAAGTCTAACCTCTGCATCATTAATTGTTTATTTTTGTGATGCGGCGCAAGCTTTGGCTGATTCAAATCAATGGCTAAAACCAACGATGAATTGAAAGACCAAAAGACGCTTGGATCAACTGAACAAGAGAATTGGATGGAAAATACAGAATGCGTCCCGTGATCAGTGTGTGATTAACTACCTAAAATCTGGTAGGTAGTTCGCGGAAAGTTTCCGAAAGTTCGCCCACGCACTGAGGAGCCACCATCACACACTAAACAAGTCAAGGCTGCTGAATATCAAGCAGTACATTATTGACAAGACACGGGTGTTATCTGGCGCAAGGAGGAAAGTACAGAAGAGGCAGCGGTTGATACGGAAGAACCAACAGTTTTTTGCTGATCCTTCAACCCCATTCAGCGATTGCCCTGTTTCTGTCAAAAATTCTCCCAAGCACGACGAGGTAGAGACTTCTTGGAAAGAGGTATACAGAGTGTCCCGCGAGTTATCCTTATTCTTATAAGGGCGGGTAGAACAAAAAAAAAGTGTATCGAAAAGTCCAATATACATTTTGGGTCTGATACGTATTTTGTGGCTTACATGGCTTTGAAATTGTATCTTTTAAGAGAAGTTTTAAGAGAAACGTACGAACGACGTTGCTTAAAAAAAGTAAATCAGGCTGCCGAGAGAACCTGCTAAATTACAGGTTCGTCTGCAAAGACGCAGCAACCCGCTAGCACGTCCTGTCGATGGACTGCATTGAAGGTTCATCCACACATAGTAGGACGCATAGCGAGATCCATGCCCCTTTGGAAAACTAGATTTGCTTTCTGATTTGGAAATTACCGGCTGAAAACGAACAGCGTAACCTTCCAGAGGGTCGTCTATTAGGACGGCAGTATGAAAAATCTACTCTTTACATCATTATGTATGTTTCTAGGGAGCCTGAGCTAGTGGATATGAGTGTTATTAGACATCGTAAAACTGAAGAGACCTTACACATACGACTAACGTGCTTGCTCTCCCGGGTCTACTCTACTCGTTTGGGGTAGTTCCATGGGGGTAGCGCGATCCTGCAGCCCTGGATATCGCCACGCGTAAGATCACGCATATGCAGAAGAGCTTGCATGTCAATTCGTTCCTTCCGTGATTACACATCTCACGCCGTGAAGGCGGGCGCGCATTTCTGAATCTCCAATAGCTTCATAACTGAATGGTCCTGGCTAAAGTTGACATTGTTGCAAGTGGAAGAGATGCTCTCATAAAAATGGGCATGAAAAACGAAATGATTGGCAGAAGAGAGTTCCTTTACAAAGCTGTCGATCAGGCAGTCGAAACACTTGGCCTACATTTTTAACATCACAAGTGAGGAAAGTGCATCACTTCTAAAAGGACAAGTAGAGATATCAGGCATTAAAATCCTCCACCAACAGCTCCTCAACAAGAAAATACACGGTAACTTCTCCAGAAATGCAGAAGATCAGCTTTTGTCGATGAAGCGAACTTGTACTTTTCCTCAGATTATCAGGACCTAATTCAAGTACAGAGGGTTTCATCTTCGCATGCGAGGACGGTATCATTTCCACTTCAGTTTACCGGGGCTGCATTTTACGTCAAGATGTTTCCAGTGATAGGTGCAGAGCGTGTCATTCACATACTGAGCATCTAGAACACACACTATCCAGGTGTCCCACTTACGCGGAAACGACGTATCTCTACAGAAACAATGTGGCCCTAAGTGTGCTTTACTACCATCTTTGTCGATCTTGAGATGTTGGCCGCGACCATACCCTGTCGAACAATCCGAAGGATATTTTCGGACAGCAGTCTCCATTGCACATTGACGGCCTTACATGGTTCCATAGGACTTTGAAAAACAAACTATATTCGTGATCAAATTTTCTGGTCCGGCCCACCACATCACTTAATCACTGCCAAGGAGAAGAGAAAGGAAAAGAGGTATCAAAACTTGAAAAGGAGTTGCGAAGACTATACTCAAAATATTCGGTTGAAATAATTTCGCTTGTGATCGGTGGTTTTGGAGGTTCGAAACTATCACTGGTTCGTAAACTCAAAGCTCATACCCGCCTGCCAAGAACATGCTGACGCTCTTGCAAGATGGATGCAGAAGGTTGCCGTTCTCCGTTCGCTCCGTGTCCTCAAGATAAAAGAGGGCTTCCCGGCATGTCATGAGACGTGGTCATAGGTGTGATTTACCGCGGTTCTACTGGGAACCAGCGTCACTTTCATACAGTGTTCCCAATTCTCAAACTTTTTCGCATTGCGCAAATATCGCGTCAGCAACCAGATTGGTTACCGTCGGCGCGCCTATTTGGAATGATTGACTTTGCAAATCACTTGCTTACAACCAATAATGATTGTCGAATTATTACAAATAATTCCTAGATTAGAAAATAGACTTTCAAAGTGGAAGTTAAAATAATTATTTGATTTCACTCCCTAAAAATGAATAATCGTTTTGAAATTTAAAGAAAGGAATACCTCTTTCACCACAAATATCAATTTCAAATACTTCCTAATGCCTGTATGCACTATAAAATTGTTATTTTTTGTAAAATATTAATTTTCATGTTTAATCGTTTTGAATGAGCGCGCTAACAATGTCAATCCTGGGATGGTTCTTTAACCTATTTTTCAATGATATTATATATATATATATATATATATATATATATATATATATATATA
>CAKNXH010000912.1:103308-113547 GCA_932178445.1 Andricus quercusramuli
TCATCATCATCATCATCATCATCATCATCATCATCATCATCATCATCCTTCTATACAGTTTCTCTTCTCATTTGTTGGTCAGCAAAGTTTTTGAGGTATTATGCCACTCGAAATTATCCATTTTTCAGTATCTGTTCCTCTTATTCGAAGACCTCGACGTGACTTTTTTGAGGTTTCTCATCGCTTTTCAGTCGCTACCAAGTGAAACTATCGGCAAGGTCGAACAAGGACATCGAACATTTTCTATAACTATCTTCGTCTATAAAACCTCGCCAACAATGACTGACCAATATAATGCAGAAATTTGTCATCTTCTAGCTAACAACTTTAAACACGTAAGCCGTTCATTAGCCTGAAAAATTATGTTTACCATTCTAAAGAGACATATAACGTACCGATCGCTTCATAGAAAAAACAAAAGATAAAGTTTACATCGATTCTTGGTGAGAGATTCGCTGCAATAAGAATTGAACTTGCCGGTTAAACATAACGTGAGGTGAAGATCATTTCGCGTTTTCAACCTGGCCTCAATAATCATTCGCTTTATAATGAACCCATTTTTATTCTACAAGTAGCGGGAGTTAATGACACCAGCGATATCTATCGTCGTTTGAATTCATTAAACTGGAGCAAATGGCGATTCGACGTCTAGCAGTTGCTATTTACTAAGTGGTGAACATAAGTTGTGGTTCGTTTACAATTGTCTATGTTATTTCAGGAAAGAATTATAAACAAAAACAATGCTTCATTTATGTTTCCTGTTACCAATTCTACGTTCTACTCCACTTCGATCGCTGTTTCTTCACTTGGCAGAGCAGATAACGTGACGTACTGGATGGCGTGAGCATTATTCTCCTAACCTCGGTAAAATTTTCGCTGAAATACGTTCATACTATAATTGGTCCAAAATTTATCTGAAATACACTTTATCTTTTGGTTTTTCTGTAGAACTGATGAACTGAGAAAACGGCGTTGTATACAAAATTGATATAATCAATGTTTGAAATTATTATTCTGAAATGAACTAACTTTTGTCTCTACAAGTTTCCTCTTAATCGATAATTTTGTAAAATCGTAATGAGAATCCTAAGTGAAAAATCAATTAGAAAAAAGACATATACTACATAAACATTTGAACAGGTTTGAGCTATGATTTAGATTGTTACTGAAACATTCTGATGGAATCCAATACGTTTAATATCGATACTTTAGCGCAAATTAATTCTAATATTTTTGCAGAGGCTTTGTTGACACTATGAACATACCTCTCAAAAGAATACGAGGCACGTAGAGAATCCAACTTTTGTCTACAAATGTCAGCAGATGACAGTATTTCAAAAAATGAAATGATTAGATTTACACATAATAGTACACATGATGCTTAGAATCAATTACACTCACATTATCATGTTTGATACGTTAAATATTTGTATTTTGAATCAATTTCCCCTGTTCTCATTGAATGGTACATTTTTTTAAGTTTTCTCCGTCCGTTTTGCTTAAACGATCGGTTATGCTAGATTTTCCACATGCCTCGTACGCGTATTTCAAGGCACGTTTAACTGGCAGCAAACGCACTGGTTTTGTTTTTCTAGCGTCAAGATTGGATCCGTTAAAGTCCTTGTTCACAAAATATGTGTGTATGTGGGACGCGAATAACAGTCGACGGACGTTGGAATTGCATTTCATAGACTTGATCTAGCTTGAACAAAAGAAAAAATCTGTAAATCGTTCTGAACTTAATCACTTTCTTCACCATAAAAGTGCTTAGTTTAATGAGCGCGTAAATTCAAAATTTGCTCTCGAAGATATGTGCTTTTTGTTGAAAACGTATACCAAATAATGTAAAAGCAATCTCGTAATTTGAATCAGTGGAATTTCGTTGAGAATGCGTAGCATCCCATATAGCAATATGCACGCATGGTGCATGCACATGCGCCGCACGCGTGCGGATTTTGTCGCACGGCGTGCACGCATGTGATGCCACAGATGCGTCCTCATATGCGGGACAGATGCGTCGCACGTCGTGCTGGTACAGTGCGAGCACACGTTGCGGGTTCTTGCGGACGGTATATATATATATATAAAAATTGATTAGCATTTCGAACTCGAAAGTTCATTGCCTCAATACCCGATTCGGGAAGAACTGAAAGTGGCGGAAGTGAGAACGTGGTTAGTGTCAGGTGGTGAGAGGATTTACGGAATTTGTGTGGTAGGTGTGAGTGGAGTGTAAGGGTGGAAGCGGAGGAGGTGAGTAGGGTTGTGTGGGGTGAATTGGGGAGATAAAAAGTAATATTGAGAGTGGGTGTGAGGCGGGATATAGCAAATTGGGAAAGTGAGGTTAGGTTAGCAAGAAATCGGGGGAATTTGTGGTCAGAAGTCTTGGGCCTGCAAGGGTCAAGGGTGGTGCTCGAAAATTTGGGGGGATGTTAAGTGAGGGAAAGGGGTGTCTGCAAGGGCTGTGAGGAATAGAAAAAAAAAAAAAAAAAAAGGGAAATAAAGAAAAATTTGGCGGCAATAGACAGCATTCTGCAGAGACATCTGGCGGTAGCAGAGGGTACTGCATGGAGAGGTCCCAGTTACCGGTGGCAAAGCGGGAGGTTGGTAGTGAGAGTACTGGTAGTGACGGTGACGGGGAGAAAATTTTCCACGTGCCACGACAGCCAACAGAGCGTGGCTCAGTGTCTAGTAGCGCGTCAGGGAGTGGGAGAAAGCGGGACAGTGGGAACGAAGGAAGAGAGAAGGTGAGGGAGAGAACATCGAGCGTAAGTGACGGGGAGGATCTCTTGAAAAGGAAAAGAGACAGCCAAGAGAGTCCGGACAAAAGCGTGGTAGAGAGTCCGTTTAAAAAAAGCGGTAGAACCAGTAGGACACCCCCCCAAAAAATGGGGGAAAATGTGGAGAAGGAGGCTCTCGGTATACTGATAAGCGAGATCAGGGGGCTGAGGGAGGAATTGAGAATTAGAGATGAGAAATGGGAAAAGGAGATGAAAGAGATGAGGGAGAGAGTAGGGTCGTTAGAGAGGGAAAGGAAAGAAAAAGAAATTAAAATAAAGCAGATGGAAGAGGAAAATAGGGTGTGGAAGGAAAGGACGGAAAAAAGGCTTGAGAAGATGGAGGGCAGGACGGAAATGGAAGGCGGAGGTGGGGGGAGTGAGATTAAAGGTATTTGGGAGAGGGTAGAAAATCTGATAGAAGAGAAAGTGGGAGAGTGTAGGAGTGAAAAGGAGGAGAGGGCGGATAGGGAAAGGTTAAGGGCAATGGAGTTGAGAATGGAGAGAAAAGAGAAGGCAGACAGGAGGAATAATATTGTAGTAAAAGGGTTGAAGCTAAAGAACGGGAAAGAAAGAGAGGGTGTGGAAGCGCTGCTACAGAGCATAGGGTGGGTCAAAGGCAGGGTAGGGAAAGTTAAGTTGGAGGGGAGAAAGGACAAGGAAGTGGCGGTTGTGGAGATGGAGAGCTGGGAAGAAAAGTTGGGGGTAATGAGAAATAAAAATAGGATACAGGATAGGAGAGTTTTCATCGATCATGATTTAACGAGAAAGGAAAGGGATTTGCAGAGAATGCTGAACGACAGGGCTAGAAGGGAGAAGAGTGAAGGGAGATCGGCGAAGGTAGGATATAGAAAAATAAAAATAGACGAGAAAATGTGGGTGTGGGATGAGGAGAAAGAGGTGTTGAAGGAGGTGCAGGGGAATTTGTTTCGTAGGCATTAGGGGGGTGGGGGTAATGCAGGATAGAGGAGGATTGAAGGTGTTGTATTGGAACGTAGCAGGGATAAGGAAGAAGGATGAGGAGTTCTGGAGGTATGTACAAGAATTTGATGTTGTGGGACTGGTTGAGACGTGGGTAGAAAGAAAGGAATGGGACAGAATAGAGCCAAAACTGCCAAGGGGGTACAAGTGGAGACTCCAGGAGGCGGTCAGAGTGAAGAAAAAAGGAAGGGCTAGTGGGGGAATTATAACGGGGGTTAGAGATGGATTAGAGGAAGAAGTTCATGGAGAGAAAGAGAGGGAGGGAGTGCAAATGAGGGAAGTAAAAATAGGAGGGATACCGTGTAAGTTTGTGACAGTGTACAATAAGGATGGGATGGAAAGAATTAAAGAAAGGGTGGAAGAATTGCTAGGCGAAAGAGAGGAGGGTATGGTGATACTGGGTGGGGATTTTAATGCGAGGATGGGAAGGGAAGGGGGCCTTTACAGGGAAGGGGAGAGCTTCAAAAGGAATTCGAAGGATAGGATAATAAATAAGGAGGGAGAGATTCTAAGGGACTGGATGGAGCATAGAGGGTGGGCAGTGGCGAATGGTATGGCTAATGGGGACGAAGAGGGAGAATACACGTATGTAAGTAAGGTGGGGGTATCGGTGATAGACTACGTGGTAATGAATATGCAAGGATGGGAGGAGACGGAAAAATTCGCAGTAGAGGGGAGGGTGGAATCAGACCATCAGCCATTAAGTCTGTGGATAAGAGGTGAGGGTGGAGGAAGACAAGGCGGGGAAGAAGTCTCGATAGGGGAGAGGGTGACCTGGACGAGGGAGGCGATAGAGAAGTATCAGGAGCGGCTAGGAAAGGTACGCTTTAGAGGGGAGTCTGTGGAAGAGATATGGGAGGATCTGAAAGAGAACGTGAAAGGGTGTGTGCAAAAGAAGGTATTCAGAAAGAAGAAGAAAGGAATGGTGAAGCCATGGTGGGATAGGGAATGTAAAAAGATGAAAAGGAAGGTGAAGAGGAAGTACAAGAAGTGGAAAGAGGGTAATGCGAGAAGGGAGGAGTACGTAGAAACGAGGAAGGGGTTTAGATTGATGTGTAAGAAGAAAGAACAGGAAAAGGAGAAAGAGCTGGAAGAGGAGTTAGCAAATGTTAAGACGGAGGGGGACGTCTGGAAGATAATAAATAGGTTTAGGAAGCGCAGGGTGGGGGTCAGCGAGAAGATAGGGAGTGAGGAGTGGAGGGAATTTTTTAAAGAATCGTTCCAGGGCTCAGATTCAAGGAAGACGGATGGGGGAAGTAGAAGAACGGGGGAGGCAGAGATTGAGGAGTTGAATGACGAGGAGATAGAGAAGCAGATAAGGAAGTTGAAAAGGTCAAAAGCAGCAGGGCTGGATGGGGTAGAGAACGAAGCATGGCTGTTTAGTACACAAGAGGTTAGGGAGAGGCTGAAGGAGGTAGTGAAGAAAGTTTGGAGGGGTGAGGGATTCCCAGGAGGGTGGAGAGAAGGCTTAATAGTGCCACTGTATAAGAAAGGGGATAGAGATATGCAGGAAAATTATAGAGGGATTACGCTAATGAATACGGCGTATAAAGTATATGCGATGGTGGTGGCAGAGAGACTGCGGAAGGATGTTGAGGGGAAAGGAATATTGCCGGAGACGCAGGCGGGATTTAGGGCGGGTAGGAGTACTATCGACAATATTTACGTGCTGCAGCACGTGGTAGATAGAGAATTAGCGAAGAAAGGGGCGAGAGTGTACGCGTTTTTTGTGGATCTCAAAGGCGCGTTTCCATCGGTGGATAGGGGGAGGTTGTGGGAGGCGATGGAGGATAGGGGAGTAGAGAGGGGCCTAATTGAAAGGGTAAGGGAGATATATGAAGAGACAAAAGACAAGGTAAGAGGAGGGGAGGGGATTTCGGAGGGATTCTGGATGGATAGGGGGTTAAGGCAAGGGTGTCCACTTAGCCCAACGCTTTTTGCGATTTTAATTGCGGATATGGAAAGTAAGCTGGAGGCCGGGGTGGTAGGAGGAGTCAGGATAGGAGGGGTTAGAATTTGGTCACTAGCGTATGCAGATGACATAGTGTTGCTGGCAAGCAGCGAGGAGGCCTTAAAGGAGATGATTAAGAGGTTGAAAAGATACCTGGATAAAAAGGGGTTAGAGCTGAATGTGGAAAAGTCCAAGGTTATGGTGTTCAGAAAAGGAGGGGGAAGGGATAAGGGAAGGGAGTGGAAGTGGAAGGGAAAGGAGGTGCAGGAGGTGAAAGAGTTTGTGTACTTGGGCTTCGTGTTTCGAAGGAATGGTGGAGTGGATGGTCACATAAAAGAGAGAGTGAGGAGGGCAAATGTAGTGATGAGGCAGGTGTGGGGGTTGGGAAAGAAGTTATTCGCAGATGATTTTGGAAGGAGAATGAAATTGTTTGATTCACTAGTGATGAGTGTGCTATTGTATGGGGTAGAAGTGTGGGGGTGGAAGGAAAGTGAAGAGGTTAATAGAACGCAGGAGAGGTATGTAAAGTGGACCCTGGGGTTGGCAAGGAACACGCCTAATTATATTGTCAGGAGGGAGACGGGGAGAGCGAGTGTAGGAATTCTAGCAGGGAGCCGGGCGTGTAAATATGAGGAGAAATTTTTGGAAGAGGGGGGAAGTAGGCTAGTTAAGGCGTGTTGGTGGGAAAAGGAGAACAAGGGAGGGGGTGGGAAGATGGAGGCTGAGAGGGAAAGGTATTTTAGAATGAATGGACTGCAGATGGATGAAGTGAGAAGGATGCACGAGGAAGGAAGGAAGGTTTATGACGTGGTTAAGCAAAACGGCATGGAGAGAGAGAAGACAGAAGGGGAAGAGAGAATAAGAGAGTCAAGATTCAACGGGAACTATGTGTGGATTATGCCAAGTGCAAGAGCGCAATATTTATGTGAGAAAGGAGAGAACGGAAGTCAGGAGCTTATAGCGAGGATGAGGTGTGGGTGCATGGAGGGCTTCAATAGGTTCTGGCTCTCGCGAGAGAAGAGGATGTGTGAACTGTGTGGAAAGGGGGATGCAAGAGTGGAGCACTGGTTGGAGGAGTGCGTGGAGGTAGAAAGAAGTGAGATAAGCATGGAGGTATTGTTGCATGAAAAGGGGGAAAAAAGGGCAGTAGCATGGGTGAAGGGAGTGTTGGGTAAGATGGAGATGAAGAGAAGGAAGGAGGAAGAGGAGTGGAGAAGGAAAGATTGTAAATAGGAGAGAAAGTAGATATAAGTAACATGTAAATATTGTAAATAGTAGATAAGTAGTAGGTATTAGAGCGATAACAGAGGTTGGCAAGCGAGGCAATGCGAAAAAGTAGGGATATGCGAGCGAGGCGAAGCGAGGAAGGCAAGGCGATACGAGCGTGCGGCTTAGAGATAAGGAATGGAAGGATGTTAGTTTTTAAGGGTTAGTTTTAAGAAAATTCTGTAAAAAATGGATGTGTAAGCAAGTCAATTTTTTAAGGCCAGCAGGCTGAAAAATAAACGTTTATCTATCACTACCCGATTCGGGTAGTGTTTCTAGGTGGATAAATACTACCAGTGTGGGTCCACCACTCCCACGACGGGTCAACAACAAGCAGTATTCCCCGAACGGTCACCCATCCAAGTACTAACCGCGCCCAACACTGCTTAACTTCAGTGATCTAACGGGAACTGGTGTTTTCAGCGTGGTATCGCCGTTGACATATATATGTAAATACAATATTTCAATGCAGATTGTCAAATAAAAAGCAGGTAACAGGATGAACAAAAAAGTTTTGTGTGAAAACATTTTAAAACAAAAATTTCGTTGCGGGATGAATAGGGGAAAAAAAAAAAAAATATTCTTCATCCACCTTTTCATAAATCTCTTCATAATTTCAAAAACTGCGCGTTTTGTATCCTAATCGGGAGAATGTATAGTAGGGAAATTTTTCAGTATGTTCAATGTATATTTTCTACTCATTTTGAGTTTGAAAAGTGCAATTCACGGCGGTCTTTTGTTTACCGCACCAGAAACTAAGGTCATGTGTCACTATTTAATCAAGATTTTCAGAATGTCACGTAACTCTGACTGGATTATGTCAACTTCGAAATAAAATGTTGTCTAATTTGCTATACACTCTTTGAAAAACATATAGCAATGTGTATAAATAATTTCTCTCTTTCTACTTGGAAAAAATTAACGAAAAAATACATTGCGAGTGAAGATGATCAGAACGATACATAAAAAATACAAGTATTAGAATATAAAATAAAATATAAAATAAACTGAACACAAAAACCGTTTGCACTCCGAAATAAATTTTACGTACATATAAATTATAAAATATATCTAAGTGCACACGAGTAAGAAGACTGCAAATTGTAAACATTCAATAACAATTCGATAAACGACCTCGCCTAACCACCGCGACCGGAAGGAACGCGATATTGTATGGATGTTTCTTGCCACGTGATCAGGCGGGAACTTGGAACTACTTTCGTTTAAAACCTGATCCGTAAATATAGAATAAGCAGGCTAAAATAAATAAAAAATACTTTGTTTAAATAATAAGAATAACAAACACATAGTTGTCTAATGTCGAACTTGCAAAAATTTGATTCTTTCTGGTTAGTCATAAATTGTCGGTCCAATAAAAATACAAATTTGTTTTAAGAGCTAAAATTGATATTTTACATATTTTTAATAGTAGGAAAATGGTTGAAATTTGTAGTAGTTTCACAGTATTATTAATTTGGATTATTATTATTCAAAAATTCACCTATCACAATATGCGACTCATATGCCTCGAACATATGTGCCTGCACGAAGTCGCACGCTTGCTATTTGGGATACTTTTAGCTATTTAATTTTCTAATGAAAGACCATTGAATCATGACATCGCTGATTTTCAGTGGATTGCCACTGATTTTTTATGAATTTTCACTGATTGAAATTTACTCATCATGTAATTTTTAAGTGAAAACGCGTGAAAAGAAAAAAATAAAGAAGAATACAAGCTTACACTCTGAGATACACAAAAATACATCCAGATAAAATTATCCTTTGACCTCAAAGTATTTGTAAGTTGGATTCTCGTAGCCATTAATTTGCATGTTGACCACATGTCGCTCCTCAGGAGTTGCTGCCTGATCTACCTCGATGAAACCCTGTAAAAAAATTTCAGAGTTAAAATGGCTTTGCATGAATACTAGCCAGTCATATGAAAGTTACATTTAAGAGAAACTAGTTACCGTTACCGTCCCAGCAAAAAGGCTTGCATTAAAAAGTATTGAAAAATTTCATGCATCCAGTGGTAACATAACAAATACTGAATACCTCTGGATCCCATTTTTGACATTTCGTTTCAAATCTTCAGAGCAGTAGAAGTTATCTCTTCAATTGAATATCTTTCTGTACCCAGCGGCGACAATATTTTCATTAATACTTTTGGATAACAAATTAATAATCAGAAATAATTTCCACACAGATGGCTGTGGTGAAAAATAATTTTTTCATCCTGATTTTATATTTTTCTAATTGACAATATTTGAACGAAGCGAATATTTTGCGATGAAGAGATGTATTCTTGTGTACAATCCTATTAGATTTGGCAAATTCCATGCTTTTGGAGCGCGTTCTAGTGCTTCAAACGAAAATTCTGTTTCTAATTTATTTGAGGTTACGTTTGGCAGCTTCGATCAAACAGGAAAGGCATTCTTCGGAATTCAAAATTTGTGAGACCTTCTAATGCAAGCCTTCTCACTGGGGAAACATCACACACAAAAAAGTACTTGGTTGCTAGAATCGTCACCGTTAAACTGAAACATTTTCTTAGTTGCTTTTGCAAAAAAAGTAAGAATCGTTACTTTTTTAGTTACTCTTATGTTTTAAAAATATAAGAAATTCATATTAACCTATCTTAGGCACTGTTTTAATCGGTAATTTTGGCGCCGCTGTTCGAAGCGTACGCTTGGAATCATACAAATTGCAATCCGTTGCAAGTTCCGTACTAACTATATAGGCACGAGGACTTTTTACTTATATGAAAATGTACACCCAAGATTTTTAAACTTATTTTACCTCTCGCCCTCTACGCCAATTACTCTTTTATCTACTTTCTTTACAACAATTTAAAATACCTAACAATGAAATTTTCAACAAGGTATCCAACGGTGACCTTGGATTTGACTTTGAACCTCATTTTCAATGTCATTTTGAGGTGAAACTTGTTTTTTTCGGACCGAAAAAAATTAACCAAGGTTGAAACCCTGCCTAGCTTCCAACGAAGAATCCAACGGTGTACTTTGACCTTCATTTGACTTGTAGATGTCACGTTTGCCTTTGACCGAAGCACATGCCCGAACGTAAAATTTCCCGCTTTTTTCGATCCTGGCACCAAAAATGGAGGTTCCCATTTTGAAAAAACCCTAACCTGACCTTAAACTAACCTTGAAATTTTGTTTCAAGGTCAAATCCAAGGACACCGTTGGATTCATCGTTGAATGTTATCTAGGGTGTAACCTTTGTTTCTTTCACAAATCACAT
>CAKNXH010000912.1:113947-136051 GCA_932178445.1 Andricus quercusramuli
TTACAGTCTGCGCGAACTCAATACGATGATCCGGCGAAAGTCTCGTGCACCCTGAGGACACGAAGCGACCCAAAGATGACCGCCTTCTGCATTCTCCCTGCAAGTGTCTCAGCATTTTGTTGACACGCAGGGATGCTTTTCAGGCTATTAACAAGTGAAACCTTGGCACCTCCAAGAGCGCCAATGATCAGGACGATTAGCTTAACAGAATATTCCGGGTATAACCGTCGCAACTCCATCATAAGGTCTTTATACCTTTCTTTCTTTTCTTTCTCCTCCGCTGTGACGTTTTTGTCCGCTGGTGCCGAAAATTCGATAACGAACATGGTTCGTTTCTCGAAGTCAAGAAGAACCATGTCAGGCCTCAAGTGCGCAACAGAAACAATTGTCGAGAATATGAAGTTCCAGTATATGCGGCACTTCTCATTCTCGACAATTGACTCTATTTCTCTAGGGGCGTTCAGCGGAGAGGTATTTGGGCTAATGCCGTAAGAGTGACATAGATGGTAATAAAGCACTCTCAGTGCCGCATTGTGCCTTTGGATGTAGGTTGTTCCCGCATGAGCTGGACAACTAGATAGAATGTGTCCTAGATGCTCGGGGTGTTCATGACTCGCTCTGCAGCTATCATCGGGAATATCTTGGCTCAAAATGTGGCGACGGTATGCTAGAGTGGAAATGACACCATCTTGACATGCCAAAATGAAGCCCTCTGTGCCCGACTTCAATCCGGGTGATCTAAGGAAAGCAAACGTCAGCTCATACGACATCGACTGATCTTCCACATTTTTGTGGAAGATGCCGTGCATCTTCTTGTCGAGGAGCTCTTCGCGGAAGCTTTTCTCCTGTGCCTTCTTAATCCGGGCCTTCAGGAGTGAGTATTCAAGATGGATAAGATTTGATGCATTTCGCTCACCCCTGATATTGGAGTCAAGGCCGAGTGTTTCAGCAGCCTCTTCTGCTGCTTTGTAAAGAAACGCCCCTTTGCCAATCACAAGGACAATCACTCGCACCGAATACTTTGGGTAAAGTCGTCGCAGCTCTCTCTTAAGGTCTTGATACCTCTCCTCGTTTTCTTTCTCCTTTGCAGCGATGTCGCATTCGGACGAAGCCGAGAATTCGATCCCGAATATCGTTCGTTTCTCGAAGTCTTAGAGAACAATGTCAGGTCTCGAGTGAGTAACGGAGACTGCTGCACGAAAATCACAGTTCCAGAAAAATTGACACCTCTTATTTCGGACAATTGACGCTATATCCCTTGGAGCGTTCAGCAGGGCAGGCTCGCGGCCAGCACCGTAAGAGCGACAATGATGGTAATAAAGTACTCTTAGGGCCGCATTATGTCTATAGATGTACGTCGTTCCTGCCTGGGTTGGACACCCAGATAGTTTGTGTTCTAGGTACTCAGCGTGTGCATGACACGCTCTGCACCTATCACTGGGAACTTCTTGACACAAAATGCGGGCACGGTATGCTAAGGTGGAAATGACACCGCCATGGCATGCAAAAATAAAACCCTTTGTTCCTGAATTGAGCCCTGATGATTTGAGGAAAGCAAAAGTTTGCACCTTCGACAAGGTCTGTTTTTCTACATTTCTGTAAAAGTTTCCGTGCATATGCTTGTCGAGTAGCTCTTGGTGAAATTTTCCAAACTCTGCTTTCTTTCCTTCGGCTTTTTGACGTGAAGCATCCAGATGGAGTAATACACTTTCCTCACTTCTGATGTTAAAATTCAGGCCAAGGGTCTCGGCCGCTTGCTTCGCGGCTTTGTGAAGGAACGCTCCTTCGTCAATCATCTTGTGATTTCTGACCATCTTTAGGAGCGGATCTCTGCCATTAGCAACGATTTAAGCTGTACTTAGAACAATTCTGTTATGAAGACACTGGAGATTCAGAAGTCCACGTCCGCCTTGACAACGTGAAATGTTAAATAGCGGAACTGACGAATTAATATACAGGCTTTAAAGCATATGCATGATCATACGTGTGGTGACATCAAGGGCCTTAAGCTCGTTCTTCGTCGATTGAACCACCCCAAAAGAGTAGAGTAGAACCGGGACAGCAAGCATGTTAGTCGCAGATGCCTTGTTCAACGCCGACAGATTGGAAGACCAAATCTGTCGAAGAAGATGCTTGTATCTGCTTCGGAGAGACACCTTCACTGATGATACGTCCTGTTTGCTTTTACCAGAGGCATAGATGTTCAGGTCATCTATATAAAATACATGAGTGACCTTATGCACGCGCTTTTTAGTGTCGCCACAGAGATATCCAGGAGTATTTCGTAGTGCGAGAAATAGAGGCAGAAGTGTGATGCAAAAAAGCAAAGGGCTCACGGTATCACCTTGAAAGACGGCCCTCTGGAAGGTGACGCTGTTCGTTATCAGACGCTCATTTCTAGATGAGATAGTAAATCTAGTTTTCCAAAGAGGCATCAATCTCTCGATGCATCTCACTATGTGTGGATGTACCTGCAAGCTTTCTAACGGACAGATGATAAGTCTGTAAGAGGTTGAATCGAAAGCTTTCCGGTAGTCAATCCAGGCCATTGACAGGACGCGCTGATGGGTTGTAGCGTCTTGGCAGACACGCCTGTCAATTAGCAGGTACTGTCGACAGCCTGCTACACCTTTACTCTCGCCATACAGGCTCAATTCTTCGAACAATCCTGCTGTTTAGGACAGCTCTGAAGATCTTATACAGTGTGTTCAAACAAGTTATTGGCCTGTAATTCTCTGGGTTGGACAAATTGTCTTTTTTCGGCAGGAGTATAGTGCATCCTAACACCAGCCACTGCGGAATGGGCGTCTCCAACTTTAAATATGAGGTGAATATGCGGGCAAAATGTTGGCGTATAAAAGTAAACATCTTCCACCAAAAGTTCTTAATACAATCTGGTCCAGCAGTGGAAAATTTCTTCGTGCCTCTAAGTGCCTTTTTCACCTCTTCGGCAGTGACTGATGAACATTTCTCCTCAGATTTTATGAGGTTGTCGCAAAACTCCTTGAAGCGGGTTATATTGTCAGTATCTTCTTTCAACTCCAGTGTTTTCGGAATTTTGTATACCTCTCTCCAAAAAGTCTCTACAGAAACAGGGAGATCGCTGAAGAGCCGCGATGGGTCAGCAAGGAACTGTTGATCCTCCCTGATCCATCTCTCCCTATTCTGTATTCTCCTCCTTTCGCCAGACAACAGCCGTATTTTGTCAACAATATGCTGCTTGATTGTCAGCAGCTTTGACTCGTTTAGTGTGTGATTCAAAATCCTTAGTTCTTGCGCGAACTTTCGAAGCCTTTCCGTAAACGGTCTAGCAGATGTTATGTAGTCGATCACACATTGAACACGGGACGCATTCTGTCTTGCCCAACCAATTTTCTTGTTCAGTTGATGCAAGCGTCTTTGGGTCTTTTGATCCATCGTCGGTTTCAGCTTTCGATTTGAATCAGCCAAAGTTCTCGCAGCACCATAAACTGAGCAATTGATGGTATAGAGTTCGGACTCTCGCGAGATATCTCCACGAAGGGAGGCATCCATTTCAGCCAGATCTTGGGGCTGAAGAGGAACTTGCATGTTGATGTTCCTCCTTGTACTGAAATCGCGATCATCTTCCAGAAGGTGCCTGCTTTCTGCGGTTGGTCTTGATGTCGTTTCATCTTCGTCTGCAGCTTGATTAAGCAGCGGTTGGGGAAGCGCTTCGCGTACATATCCATTTTTTCGGATGTAGTCGGCTTGATTTCGCAAAGACTGATGCGAAACGTGCGGAAGCTCTGGGTGTTTCTGGCACCACAGAGGGTGCATACGCGCCATAAAGCCTACGCGAACAGCGATAATGCTGGCATCGTAGCAGTCTAGCACGTCATTCTAAAGTTGATCCGTCCACTCAATGTGGGTGTTTCGCCGGTTCGTCGTCGTGTTTCCATCTAAATTATTTTTAGCACCCCGAGATGTAGGACGATCGGCATGGTTTGCCGACCCATTGTTAGGTGCTCTGCGCGTTCGATCGTTTTGAACCGCATCTAAAACTTTTTGGTATCTTGGTGGTTTCATTGTTTTTCCCATGAGCAGGTAGGGAAAGGGTTCGTCCATCCTTGTAGAGCCCCGCGTGCAAGGATAAGGCTGATAATCTGAGAGGTCGCCCGATATCCCAGGGTCACCGCTAAAGACACCTCACCCAGTTGCCATTCAGCTTTCGGCACGGTTCTTACGCCTTCGCTTCGGGATTATTCCTTCGGGACCATCCCTGGACAATTGTCCGCGACTGCTTATTAATTATTGTAACCACATTCAGCAGAAACCTTTGGTACAGGGACCCTCTATCCGCAACCCGAGGACGCGTTCGGTGGTTTTTTGATAAGCCCTTCGGTTCTATTCCAAAGGAACCGAAATCGTATATATATATTAAGGTCAGTGAAACAGAATGCGTGAAACTGAAAGTTCTTTGGTGTCTTTGTCAAGGTACAGGTGAAATTATCTTTTCACAGCACTTCTGCGGAAAGTTCGATTTTCCGTGCCTCCGTAGACTCTGGAAAGTTGCCGATTTCTGAGCTTCTCACCTTACACCTCTAGATTTTGTAAAGTATGCTACTTTACACATCTAGAGGTTGTAAAGTAGCCAAAGGAACAATGTTATGAGACGTATAGAAAATACGACTTACATTGATCGTCTTTTTCAGGGTTATTTATTGAGAATCTCACTCCGAAAAAGGCGTAACTCTATTCAATATGAATAATTGTAACAACGATTAATATGATTAGTGGTGATCAAAATAAATAAATAAACAGATTCACTTATTGATTGAGAATCTCACTCCGAAAATCGAACTTTTTCCTTAGACTCGCTGTGAAAAGTATTGTACTTTACATGTGAGAAGCAGGCAATCCCCGATTCGTGTGATGCCATCACTCGCCTTCGGCTCATGACGCCAACTTCACACTCATCATAAATTGCCAACTTTCCACACTTGTCAAGTAAATAGCTATTAAAATTCACTGTGAATCTCTAAGTTCCAATGGAAGATTAAACTCAAAATTATTGTTAATGTGTGCAATGTAGAATTAGCTGACTTTTCTAACAATTGATAAATATACATTTATGTGAAATTTAATATACAGCCTCTTAATAGAAATTAAATATACGGACGTTTCAGATTTAATTTACAAATTGACATCATAATTGCAAACATTTTTAACCCTTGGAGACATGAGTGGGGTAATACGTTACCCCAAGCAAAATTCAAAATATGCCTCTGACTTAGCAAGGTTCGTGTTCATGCCAAGACCCTAACCATAATTCAAAACATGAATTCGTTTGGGGTAACGCATTACAACACTCAGCCGCTTACGTTCGAAATTTATCAAAGTCGCGAGTTGCGTGTCTCGATGAAGGCCATTGTTGGAGATTCGAGCACTACCAACAAGGAGTCCGCCAAATACAAAAAAAAACTTCTATGCTGTAGCCTTCGTCCGAGGGCAGCTGACAGAATAGTTGAAACGTATTGTGAACCTTGTCGTCGTGCCATTCGTGACGCGCATAGAATGACCCTGTGCTGCTCTTGCACAGGAGCTGGTTAAAACTTAGTTAAGTTTTTGTAAAGTGAATTTCGCTCTTTCTGTATAATCTTATAACTTTTGAAAACATCTTCAATTAATATTAATTGACATAATTTATTTTACTTTCCATTTCCTGGATGTTATTTCCGAGAAACGCAAAATTCGCTTTCATGCATTTTGGAGTTGGCTATTATTCTTTTGAAATCTGTTAGAATTTTTCAAATCGGTTAATTTCATGAAAAACTACAGCATTTTTCACAAGAAAGTAATTTAAGACAAAATGAAAATCATTCATTGAAAAGCGAGGGGCTGTGCACTGAGTATTCTTATGACAACTACCTCGTTTCGAGCATGGGAATCTTTCTGGAATTCACTAGTAGTCCGTGGTAGTCGGGTAGTAATCAGGTTGTAGTCTTAGCTATGTTCGAATATGAGCACCCAGATTTGCGCAAAAGATTTTGACATTCGAGTCTAAGACGTTATGTTATCTATTATATTATACTATATACATGATCAAATTGTTCATTTATTAATGTGGAAAAGCTTATAGTTGTGCAATTTGATAATAAAAGTCATCACAAATGAATTATTTTAACGTAGCAATAATGTTTTTCAACCTTCAAGCATTGATGTTTGTTGAAATTATTATAATCAAGTGCAAAAAATATATTTTTTTATTTTGTTTTGGATCTTTTGCAAAAAACTGTCTTTCATATTCTGATACAGTGATTTTTGATTTTGACCTTCTCGGAACGGAATCATTTTTCCTTGTGTAAAACATTCCTGATACTCATTCAGCATCCATGTATCTCAGGAGCAAGTTTTCATTTTTGTGAAACATTGGAAATATAATTTTTAAACGCTATCCAAATCCAATTTTGAAAAGCTATGAAACTTTAGTCTCAAAGTGTCGGTCGACTTTCTTAGAATTGACTAACTTTGCACTAACTTTTTTGCATCAAACTTTGCTTACTTGTATTCATAAATTTGATATCTCAGAAGCATGTTTTTTCTAAACTAAAAATTGAATTTTCTACAGCAAATCCGCTACCGAGTCTACTCCAGTTTGAGGTTAGTGTAACTTTCACATTCTCAAATTCCAGATCCATTCCGTAATGAAAATTTGCGGCCGCGTACAAGAAACAGTATTTGCAGTCGCATTTTAGGTCGCATTTGCGGCCAAATTTTGAAATATTATAAATTATTATATTATTATTATATCATAAATATTATAAATATTATAAATGTTGTAAATGCTGTTTGTTATACGCGGCCGCAAATTTTCAGCAGGTTTAATACCTTCTCATTCCGATGAGAATGTGAAAATACACTTTTACCGTTTGAATATCGCAGGCAAAATCGCGGTCAGAGATACCAATCGCCATCAACGAAATGAATCCTCAAACGTCAGCGCCATACCGCCGTAACTCTGAAGCAGATCTCTCGAATGCGCGAATTACTCTTGGAGAAGCTTTTGACCACGAAGGAATAGTGAGGAGTTGTATCACCATATGTGTTTGGTGAGCAGAGGTGGGACAAGTGACGTCCAAGCATTCGTTAATGCTTGCTACGAATGAAAACTCGTATGCTGCCCCATGCACATGCGCAGAGCTGTTTTCGCAGTCGCGTGTTATAGCCACTCCCCTATGTTATATTTTGACATTTCGATGCATATGTAGGCTATGTTCGTTTGTTTTTTTATTTTTTTGGGTGTATATCACGTTCCTGAATTAAAAATGAGAAGGAAAATGTCATCAAAAATACGAAAAGAATCTAGAAAGTGTAAGTACTACAATAACATTATTATAATCATTGATGTATTCTGTAAGTAAGGGTTAAAGTTAATTTCAGTGAACAAAATATTGTAGGTTATTATGTTCAAAACACAAGTTTGAAACTCCAAAATCGTGTTGAAATCGTTGGCATGGCAGCCGCCAGTGCGCATGTGCACGGGCGGCATACAAGTTTTCATTCGTGGCAAGTGGACGTCACTCGTCCCACTCCCCACGCACAGGGATACTACTCCTTACTATTCCTTCGTGCTTTTGACAAAGCTTGCTGGTTACAAAAATATCGTAAGCATAAATCAACATGATTATGTACATGAAAACTTCAGCTCTGCTTTTTGAACTGCATATTGTTACAAAATTATTACTTATGGAATAAAAATGAGTTTCGTTTTCGAAAATATCTCCTCGTCAATAAAAAAATTGGCGTCGTTAATACTTTCATATTTGATGCACGTCGCTACATCTGCTGTCAAAATTACCTGCTTTCCATTTTTTCAATTGCAAGTAATTTTGACAGCAACTTTGACTAAAAAGAATAATTTGCTGTCAATAATATTCTCTTTCCAAAAAATTGCATTACAGCATTTTTGGCTGCAAATTCCAAACTATTTCGTGATGCCAATAAGTTTCTTTTGTATTCAAACTTCAAATTATGTAACCAAAAAAGAGTTACCTTCAATTCTACACGGCTAGATTGTAAACGTGTGATTTTGCCAACAGATTTACGGAGCAAAATTAATGGATTGTGATCTTTTTCAATTTTGTGGTTACATGATTTGAAGTTTGAATACAACAGAGACTTATTGACATCAAGAAATAGTTTGGAATTTTCAGGCAAAAATACTGTAATTCAACTTTTTGGAAAGAGAAAATTATTGACAGAAAATTATTCCTTTTTGTCGAAGTTGCTGCCAAAATTAGTTTCAATTGAAAAAATGGAAAGCAGGTAATTTTGACAGCAAATTCAGCGACGTGCATCATATATGAAATTATTAACTACGCCAATATTTTTGTTGACAGGGAGATATTTTTAAAAATGAAACTTCTTTTTATTCCATTAGTAATAATTTTGTAACTATATTCAGTTCAAAAAGCAGAGCTGAATTTTTCATGAACATAATCATGTTCATTTATGCTTACGATATACTTGTAATCAGCAAGCTTGGTCAGAAGTTTCTCCAAGAGTATTTCGCGCATCCTCCCCTGGGGGCTGTAACACCTTGTTGTTGGTGGGAAGGCTTAAGCATGTGGGACATGGGGGTCAAAAGGACCTCGGCCTGCGTGCGTATTAGGGTGGGTCTAAAATAAATAGTTTTGGAATTCGAAATCGCTACAACGCGGAAAAGTAGCGTATTGGGGTCCTAAAAAAGTATAATTAATTTGGAATCGATCGACATGCAGCTTGATTACCCGCGCTCGAAAAAAAGGTTTCAAAAATTTCTTGTTTGTAGAGTTTTTCAATTTAATTGAGTTTCAGTTTTTTTCTACATACCCGGAGGTCAAAAAAGTCTTCTCAATTTTTTTCGAATTTTAATCTATCATTTTCTAAGAGATAATTCCTATTTAATTTACCATTGTTTTCGGAATTTTTGTTTAACACGTTTGCAAATGGGAGGAGAATTATTTGAGGCACATGCACACTTTTTAGTGACAAAATTGCATTAAAAAAAAAAACTCCCAAGACCCACGAACCGAAATTGGCAATACAGCGAATTTTTAAAATTTTTCTTTTAGTATTTTGTGAACTTATCTTCATAACTTTTAGTTAAACATTTTTGTGAGCATGCGTGCGTTTTTCAAACATAGAAATACACTGGAAAAAAATCGACAAGACCTAGGAATCGAAATTGGAATTACAGCAAATTTCAATTAAGATTCGTGGATCTTGCCTATATTTTGTGTGGTATATTCCTATGCTTAAAAATTCCACACAAGCTCGAAAAATGTTGTACTTATAAATAAATGAAATAATTCTGTTGACTACAAAATTCCGAAATAAGAAAATTTGCGGTCATTGAATTTCGATTCCTGGATCTTCTAGATTTTTTTAGTGTATTTATATGTTTAAAAAGCCCATATATGCTGAGAAAAATGTTTAAACTACAAGTTATAAAGATAAGTTCATAAAATACAAAAATAAAAATTTTTCAAATTCGCTCTATTGTCAATTTCGATTCCTGCGTCTTGTGGATTCTTTTTCTATTTTGTTTCTATGTTTAAAAAAACCACATATGCTCACAAAAATGTTTAACTACAAGTTATGAAGATGAGTACATCAAATACCAAAATAAAACATTTTTCAATTCGCTGTATTGCCAATAACGATTCCTGGGCCTCGTGGATTTTTTTCCTGGTGTATTTCTCTGTTTAAAAAAATAACACATGCTCACAAAAATGTTTAACTACAAGTTATGAAGATAAGTTCACAAAATATCAAAATCAAAATTTAAAAAATTCGCGGTATTGCCAATTTCGATTCCTGGGTCTTGGGAATTTTTTTTCTAATGCATTTTTGTCACTAAAAAGTTTTCATGTGCCTCAAATAATTCTCCTCCTATTTGCAAACGTGTTAAAAAACATTTCTGAAAACCTCCAGGTATGGAGAAGAAAATTGAAACTCAATAAAATTTAAAAACTCTACGAACAAGAAATTTTTGAAACCTTTTTTTCGAGCGCGGGTAACCAAGCTGCATGTCGATAAATTCCAAATTAATTATACTTTTTTAGGACCCCAATACGCTACTTATCCGCGTTGTAGCGATTTCGAATTTTAAAAGTATTTATTTTCGACCCACCCTAATGCGTGTGGATGTGAGTGAAAGGATCCCTATAAACGGGCTCTCCTGGCATGTGTGATTATGGTATGGTAGAAGGGTTAAAGAAGCTAGCTAACACGGGCCTTCTGGATCCCTGGTGCTTTACAAGCGGATATTCGCACATTGAGTATCTCACTCAATGTGACCACCCCCCTAAGCTGTGGATGTAGAGCGATCGTGCTCATGGCACTTTGGCACCTAGGTGTTACGAAGGTGTCTTAACGGCCTCTCGGGGACACCGGACGACCTCCCCGAGTAACTATAGTCTTACCCCTGCATGCGGGGCTCTGCAGGGGCGGACCTTTATTTCTCTAGCTTCTCGTGGGATCAAATATGGACACGCTTATTAACAATGGGAAAGAAGAAGGAGGAAGAAGGGAGGTGACGGAGGAGGGTGAGGAATTGGGCCTTGACGGGCCCAACATAATCCTTACCCCCCTGTCTGTGTCTCTGGCAGGCCAATTTCAGTTGACGGCTGTACCCCAGTGACACCCAGAAAAGAAGGATGAGGAGGAAAAAGGCGAAGGCTAGGGAAGTAGCTGTGGGAGCTGGAGCGTCGGCAGCTAAAGGGCTGACATCCAGCACTCAGGCCCAGAAGAGGGGCAGAGGCTCAGAGGGTTCTCTGCCGGGGGTGGTTGGGCCTGTGAAGAGGCACAAGGCGATCCAGTGGCCGACGAACAGAGAGTCGTCGGGGGCTGGACTTATGGCCGCTCAGAGGACCAACCCCCTGACGGTGGTGGTGGCTGACACCAACTACCCGGACTCACTGCTCACAGAAGAGCAGTGTGAGATCATCAGTGAGGCTACCTGCAGGGCGCTTATAAAAGCTTCCTCAGATCAATGGCCAAAATTTGTGACCTCCTTCTGCAGAGGAGGGGTCTTTGTATTTGTGGCAGCCGACCTAGCGGCTAAAGCTTGGCTACTCAAAGCGGTGGTCGAGACAGAGTCATGGGAAGGTGCGTCCCTTAAGGTGTGTGTGGGGTTGAGTTGCTCCAAAAGATGGTGAGAGCTACGGCGTGGTTCCCGGGCAAACCGGAAGACCCGTCTGAAGTGCTCTGTCGGTTGGAGGGATTCAATCCCTCACTAAAGACAGCGTCCTGGCGAATTGTCAGGCACGAAACGCCTCAGGAAGAGAACTCACTAGGAGGCACTAGGCATCTCCTAGTCGTTTATATTCCTGACTCCCAAACGAGGACCCTTTCGGCACTCAACAACAGGCCCTTCTATCACTTTGGACAGGTCAGCTTCAGGGTTACCGGCCAGGGACAGGAGGAGCCTTTTGCGACGCAGGAAGATCAGGGGGCAGACCTAAATGACTGCTCCTGGTCTAATCATTACCCAGATTAACTTGCATCACAGCAAAGGCGCCCCTGCAGTTTTGCAGAGGGGCATGGCTGCGAGGCATACAGGTATCTCGCTAATCCAAGAACCATGGTTAGTTCGAGATACCATTAGGGGATTAGGGGGGGGGGGCTGGTCTTTTTTGTTACAGAGACCCCAAGGCGGCCAAACCAAGGGCATGCATACTGACGAAGGGAGTTAGCGCTATCCTGCTGCTGGAACTATGTTCGAGAGACCTGCTGGTGATAGCCATAGGTCTCAAAGGAATAGGGAGGCTAGTTCCGGGATCAGCTTATTTTCCTTATGACAGTGATATTAACCCGCCATCGGAGGTACGTACACTGGTGGAATATTGCAAGGTAAGAAGTATTCATTGACATCACTCTCTGCACCAGTAGTTTTAGGGATAGTATCAAGAAGTGGAGGGTTTCAGATCAACCTCACTCTCGGATCACTCACAGATAGAGTTCGTGTTGGAATCCGTTGTACCGGCCGGCCCTAAATGGGTCAGAAATCCAAGAAGAACGAACTGGGATCAGTTTTCCATGCAACTAAGAGCTGCACTCTTAGAGGTTCCCAGGTCAATTCGAGACCTGGACACCCTGCAGATGGCAGCCAAAACTGTCACGGAAGCCATCAAAGCTACTTATGGAAGTAATTGTCGACCTACAAGAGTCCGAAAGGCTGGGGAGACATACTGGTGGAATGGGAATCTTCAAGAGCTTCGCAGGGTAACCAGAGAGACGTTCAGGCGTGCCAGTATTGGCGAAACGAAGGAACTATGGACGTCATGCACAACGATGAGGGACGAATACAGAGGTGCAATATGTAAGGCTAAGCAGGAGAGCTGGACCAACTTTTGCACAGACATCGAGAAGGGAGCTGAGGCGGCTAGACTGAACAGGCTGCTCTCTCGAAATCCGAACGCTATTCTCGGCACTCTGAAATTGTCCGGAGGCGGATACTCAGAGTCGGACGGGGATAACTTGGCCCATCTGATCGGGGCACATTTTCCAAGCTTTTCAAGGTCTGGAGAAGGGGGACGGCAACTCAGAGGCAAGCAAAGTCACCTGTGGCCCAACTGGGCCCCAAACGACGGCTGGCCAAGGAGATTGTCACTCCTGCCAGGGTCAGATGGGCTCTGAAATCCTTAATTCCTTACAAGTCTCCTGGCCTGGATGGCGCATATCCAGCCCTCTTACAGAGGGCTGGAGAGATCATCGTAGGGCCGCTAGTGAGACTTGCTAGGGCTAGTTTGACGTTGGGATATGTCCCGACGGCATGGAGGGGTACGACAGTATTCTTCCTTCCGAAGGCAGGTAGGATCGGTTATACTTCACCCAAGGATTCCCGGCCCATCAGCCTAACTTCTTTCCTATCAAAAACAGTGGAAAGTCTTGTGGATAGATATATTCGCGATAAGGTCTTGTCAAGTAGACCGCTCCACAAGGAGCAACACGCCTACAGGGCTGCTCACTCGACGGATACGGCTCCATTCGGAGCAGTGAACCTAATTGAAAGTCAACTAAAGAAGAAAGGCCTAGCGATTGGAACCTTTATAGGCATCGAAGGAGCCTTCAATAACATCTCTGGAGAGGTGATCAGGGCGGCGATGATTACACACGGTGTGCCTACTGCAGTCGTGGATTGGACGTGCCACATGTTGGCTCACAGGAATCTAACAACGACTAAGGGTGATGTCACTCTTAGTGGAACCATTGATTCGGGATGTCCACAGGGGGGAGTTTTATCGCCCTTGCTGTGGTGCCTGGTAGTGGATGAATTACTTCATCTACTCTCGAGTCAGGGTCTTCACGTCATAGGCTATGCGGACGATATTTCGGTTATCGTGCGCGTCCAGCATCTCGATGTGCTCTTCGGAGTAATGCAGCAGGCACTGATGATTGTAGATTCATGGTGCAAGAAAACTGGATTATCGGTTAATCCGAGTGAGACAGATGCGGTTGTTTTCACCAGAAGGTACAAATGGGGAACTACGAGTACATTGAAACTTGGAGGACAACCACTGGAAATCAAAGAAAGAGCTAAATATCTAGGAGTAATTCTGGATAAGAAGCTGTCATGGAATGAGCACCTGGAAAACAAGTGCTAGAAGCTAGTAGCGACCCTATGGATCTGTAGGAGAGCCATAGGGAAAAGCTGGGGCTTGAAACCGGAGACACTTATGTGGATTTATACAGCGATCTTGCGACCCAGCTTAACCTATGCGGCGGTAGTCTGGTGGAGCAGGGTCGAGCTGTCCACTGTGAAGTCCCGACTGTAAAGAATCAGGGGACTAATCCTAAGAGGTGTCACTGAAGCCTCGAAATCGACACCCACGACGGCACTGGGGGCACTCATAGGCTTAGAGCCCCTCCATCTTGCCATCAAGGCCGTGGCTGCGAAAGCGGCCTGGAGTCTAAATTTGGCGAATGACGGGAGGATCTCGACAGCAGTTAAGATCCCAGTCGACATCGCGAGAAGGCCGACCCTGAACATGCCCCCCCATACCTGCCCTGTGATGAAGATAACTGGTTTACATATGGCTTCAGGAACGAGGAGAATGCAGGAGCCGGTGTATATCGTAGAAGGAATGGAATGGGCTTCGCAATTGAGATGGGGTCTTATGCCACAGTTCAACAGTCTGAGATTATGGCCATGCTCCAGTGTGCCTACAAGGCAAGGGAGCACGGCAATAAAAGGAACATTCGCATCTGCTCAGACAGCAGGGCTGCTATAATGGCCTTGAATGGAATAACGACTACGTCGCTACTAGTATGAGAATGCTTTGAGGCTCTAAATACGTTAGCGACCGAAAACCGAGTCACTCTGCTATGGATCCCTGGACACAGTGGTATCAAAAGCAATGAGATATCGGATAGGCTAGCCAAGCTAGCAGCAGGAAGGAATTTTACTGGACCCGAGCCAGTGGTAGGTATTTCCAGCAGGTCAGTCACCGAAGTAATTAACAGTTGGCTGACTGAGGAACATCAGAATGAGTGGGATTTGGTCTCTGGTTGCAGACAGGCCAAAACACTCTCGGACTCAAAGCTTAACTCCAACCGAGCTACGGAAATACTCAAGCTCGGGAGAAGTGAAATCAAAACCCTAACAGAACTATCCATAGGACATGGGAAGTTAGGATATCACAGAGATAAGATAGGGCTTGCAGAAAGTCCCCTCTGTTGTCTGTGTGGAAAGGATAATGAGACATCTATACACATCCTTTCTTACTGCCCTGCGATTGCGGGGAAACGTCTAACACTCACAGGTAATCACTTTATCAGTGAGTCAGAGATATCAGCCAATAGCGTGGCTGCGGTCCTCTCCTTATGGAGAGAGCTATGGGGTCACGCTTAGGCTCACGAGGGGACGCTACGGGATTACCCAAGCGTCAGTGGCTACTAAGGCCTCAACCCAGAACTAATAATAACAATAATAAAATAATAAAATTCGGGTATCCCAGAGATCTGCTTCATAGTTACGACGGTGACGACGCTGACGTTTGAGCATTCATCTGGTTGATGGCGATCGGTATACCTGACCGCGATTTTGCCCGCATATTTGTTTTATGGTGAAAAACGACTTTTGCGGATTTCATCAAATCCCGACGTTTTCGGAATCGCTGATTGAGAAGAAAATAGATTTTACTTCTGTATCTGCCTATTGTTGTCATCGTTTGTGAACAATTGTCAGATTGTATTGCCCTTTGCCACACTGTTTTGAGGACTGAAAAGAAAGGTTGAGTTTCTGAATCAGCTAATTTGGATAGAAATTCCAGAAATTAGAGCATTACCAAGATTTTTTAGATGAATTTATTCAAGATTTGAAAATGATAGTAACGGCTGTTCGTAGTACTCAGAAAGTCCCACAATTAATACAAATGACCTTTTCCGATTAAAAAAAAAAATTATGAGAGTTATGGCATTTACGACATTCCAAAAAAGAAACGAAAATGAAAATGCTAAGCTAAACAATGCACGATATGGGAAAATCAAGACAAGAAAAACGTTGATCCTCAAAAGCCCTTCATGATTGTCATAACAACTTTATGAATTTTCTTGGAAAATCGAAAATTACAATTTTGACCCAAATCACGCGAGATACGGAAAAGTTAAGGAAAACAAAATTGTTGCTTTTGAGACCAATCGTAAATCATCAAGATAATTTTTTAAACGTATCTTCAACTATTTATTGGTATATATTATACGGTGAGCACAGAAAATTGAGTGCGAATATTATGATGAGAAAGTATTCCTGAAGGCCGATAGAGCCTAAGTAAGTAAACCTTTTTTATTCAAAATCAAAAACATGCTTAGTAATTTGTACATGAGGAACCTACAACACCAAGCGCAACGACCGAATGGCGAGCGCTGGGCGCGCCCAAATGGTAAACACATACATGTAACAGAAATTAAATAAAGATATTTACGAAAAAGGAATGACAAGGTTAGCAATTACGTTTTAAGTAGACCAATATTTTTATTTTATTTTGTTAAGTACCTGATATTGATTTATAAAATCTGAAATTACATTGATGATTCGATAAAAATTATTTCATTACTTGGTAATAACAAGAAGGAACAAAAGTTTTGGTCGGGTCCCTGATTTTTTCGAAGTGGAAATGCAAGACAAATTATGTTAGCTTTAAAAAACGAATAAGTGTCAATGCTTCCTGCTGTAATTTTTAGAGAAAACAAACTTATATTCTAATAAATTTCGATACTATTTTAAACGAAATTTATGAAAGCTTATTATCACTTCCTCTTCCACCTAATGTGCCGTGCATGGCTAATAGGGTGGTCCTCAAGTCACCATATTTGGAAAGTACATGCCTGCTACTGAAAATTCTTATTTACTGTTGGAAAAAAAACTGAACCCCTAAAAAAACGTAATCTAGTCGGATGAAATCTTGCACTCCCTCATCGAGATTAAAGGTCGAACTATGCATATCTTTGTAGTTTTCGTGTTTAAAAAAGTATCCAGGACAAAATTAGCCTAACTCTTTCTGGTAAATTTGGTACTGTTGTATAACTTCATAGTGATACTATATGAATTTTTTTTATTTTTTTTATTCGAAAATAAATAGAAAAAGGACTCAATAAACAGTTAGATAATTTATGTGGTACCAGTGAATTTGTATCGAAAATATCTTATATGTCTAGGTACAATTCAAGTCTTAATTATCAGAAGAAAAAGTAAATTGTGTAAAAGCGTCTCTAAAAATTGTTGTCTATAAAGTTACATAACAATAATGAATTTGCCAAAAAGAATTAGGCTGATTTTCCCTAAGCATCTGTTTGTAAGTATGCAAACCGCGAAGAAAATTAGAGTTAAATGTTAGACCTTTGATCCAGATTTGAAAGTGCACGATTTCATCTGATTGAATTACATCATTGTAGGGATTTTCGTTTTTGTTTTCCTCCAAGAAATAAGAATCCTCGAAAGAACATTCCACTTTTAAAACTTGGCGATTTTTGAACCAACTTAAATTTTCCAAGTAAATAATATCAGAACGCTCACAGCAAGAGTATTTTCACAGTATGCAAGAAAACAACGACAAAATGAAGTATTTAAAAACTGACCTTAACTTTACTCATAAGTTCACTTAGGTTGCGCCAGTCTTTAAAAACTTTACCAGTGATAAATCGAATCAAAACGAAGAAAATGAAAGTATTGACGACCAAATGAACCATTTCACAATTGAGAACCTTATCTTTAGTTATGTTACGACGTTATAATTGAACTTAGGCTGACTGAGTCCGTAGAATTGCATCCGCAGTAGTGAATAAATCAATTCTGTTTACTGGCCATTAAAAATAAAAATAATTCAACGATTTGACTCGCTGGTCACATGTAGGAAAACACCTTCGCAGATTTCTTTCGAAATGACTGCATTCTTTTTAGAGGCATAGATTACCTGCACGAACTGTGGCATGACGAGCTACTGGAGTAAGATAGTCGATGAAATCATACCCCTCCTTTAAATATCCTATAGATCCATATAGAATTTCTATGAGTTTCTATGAGTTTCTGATGGTTTCAAATGGTAGTGCTACTTAGCGAGATTTAGCCACATAGAAAATCTGTACGGATCTATATGGATGTTGGAATATTGAATTCTATACGGAATTCCTAACAGAACTTGAAATGTTTTCAATATGTAATTCTACAAAGAACCTCTGTTTCTGTAAGTATCTATACGGATGTTCCAAAAACGATTTTTCAGACATCGCGCTATTTCCCGACCTCTATACGGATCTATATGGATGTTGCTAAGTCGTAATCTATATGGAATTCCAAACAGAAATTCTACTAGTTTCTATATGGAGATTTCTTACAGGATTTTTAAGACATCTTGCCATGTCCCGACCTCTATATGGATCTATATGGATGTGGCCAATATATAATCTATATGGAATTCCAAATAGAAATTCTACTAGTTTCTATATGGAGATTTCTTACAGGATTTTGAAGACATCTCGCTATGTCCCGACCTCCATACGGATCTATATGGATGTTACTAATATGTAATCTATATGGAATTCCAAACAGAAATTCTTCTAGTTTCTTTATGGAGATGTCTTACAGGATTTTTAAGACCTCTCGCGATGTCCCGACCTCTATATGGATCTATATGGATGTTACCAATATGTACTCTATATGGAATTCCAAACAGAAATTCTACTAAGTTCTATATGTATATTTCGAACAGGATTTTTCAAACATTGCGCTATGTCCCGACCTCTATATGGATCTATATGGATGTGACCAATGTCTAATCTATATGTAATTCCAAATAGAAATTCTAATAGTTTCTATATGGAGATTTCTTACAGGATTTTTAAGACCTCTCGCTATTTCCCGACCTCTATATGGATCTATATGGATGTTACCAATATGTAATCTATATGGAATTCCAAACAGAACTTTTTCTAGTTTCTATATGTATATTTCGAACAGAATTTTTCAAACATTGCGCTATGTCCCGACCTCTATATGGATCTATATGGATGTGACCAATGTCTAATCTATATGTAATTCCAAATAGAAATTCTAATAGTTTCTATATGGAGATTTCTTACAGAATTTTCAAGACATCTCGCTATGTTCCGACCTCTATACGGATCTATGTGGATTTTACCAATATGTAATCTATATGGAATTCCAAACAGAACTTTTTCTAGTTTCTATATGGAGATTTCTTACAGGATTTTTAAGATATCTCGCTATGTTCTCATGGTAGATTGATGCTAAAGGTAAAGCAGAAGTCACAAAAAAGACACTGGACGGGCATTAAAAATTAATTACTAATTGCAACTTGTATGTTTAGCAGAAAATATAAATTACATACGAGTAATTTGTGATTTGTGTCATTTAGATTGGATGATTAAAAAATCTAAATTTAATTCAATTACAAGTTGAATTACATGTAGTTTTTCCTCATAAAACTTGAATTAATTTTTCCCATGTTTCTGCCTAGCATTGGTTAAACGGTATTATAAACTGCCAAAAAATACTTTGTTAAACGCATGTCTTATTAGGTTTTAAACGTGCTCAGCTTCAAAGCGATGGTAATTTTTCAAACGATTGAAAAATTAATTGCAAAACCGCGCAGCGCAATAAGTTACTCATAAGTGTTGTATTACTTTTATAAATATGTCCAAAATAGTAGGTACAGTATGCATGTAACTTTTAACACGCTCGAAAACCCGCCGATATTATGCAGATATTCACGAAGAATATTTTTAGCTCTGCGAAAAAATACTCCTCAACAAGAAAGAGAAATGTCATCTGCGTAAAAAGTTATGGTTTGAATAATTTTTGTTTCAGTCTCCTAAAAGAAAGAGGAATGTGATCTGCTGCTTAATAAGCTAAGGTATAAATAATTGTTGTTCAGACTGATCAGTTTAAATAAAATAAAGTTTAAAGTGTTCTTCCATTCGTAATGCCGTTGTATAATTTTTTGATTTGATTATTTTATATAATTCACTGGCACTAGAAACCCATAGAAACGAGCTCAGCTACCTATGGTAATTCTGTATAGATCCATGTAGACCCTAGGGCTTAAGTGGACCAATAAGGCATTCCGTCAAATCAAGTAAAAATACCACCAGGAACTCATAGAAACCCGCTCTGCGGCTGTTAGTAATTCCGTATAGATCTATATAAACCCAGCGGTCTATAAGGGCCAATGAGTCAATCTCCAAAACTAAGTGAAAATACTACTATACTAGAAACCCATAGAAACCAGCTCAGCTACCTATGGTAATTTCGTATAGATCCATATAGAGTCCAGGGTCTATGAGGGCCAATAAGCTATTCCTTCGAATCAAGTAAAAATACCACCATAAACTCATAGAAACCAGCTCAGCGGCTGTTAGTAATTCCGTATAGATCCATATAAACCAAGGCGTCTATAAGGACGAATGAGGCACTCCCCAAAACAAAGTGAAAATACCACCAGAGACCCATAGAAACCACATCAGCTACTAGTGGTAATTCCGTATAGACCCATATAGACCCTAGGGTCCATGAGAACCAATAAGGCATTCCCTCAATTCAAGTAAGAATACCACCAGAAACTCATAGAAACCAGCTCAGTGGCTGTTAATAATTCCGTATGGATCCATATAGACAAAGGGGTCTATAAGGGCCGGCCAATGAGGCACTCTCCAAAACTAAGTGAAAATACCACTAGAAACCCATAGAAACCACCTAAAGCTACTAATGGTAATTCCGTATAGACCCATATAGACCATAGGGTCTATGAGGACCAATGAGACATTTCCTCAAATCGAGTGAAAATACCTCCGGAAACCCATAGAAACCACCTCAGCTACTAATGGTTATGCCGTATAGATCCATATAGACCCAGGGGTCTATAAGGGCCAAATAGGCATTTTCCAAAGCTAAGTGGACATAGCCCTAGAAACATATAGAAATAACCTCGGCGGCTGTAGGTAATTCTATATAGATCAATATAGAAATGCAGGTTCTATACTTTTTCTGGGGCCATGGTCCTCGTGGCCCCACCAGGAAATCTCCCAAATTCCAGGTGGCCAGTTCGGGCCAAAAAAAAAACAGGAGAAAAGTTGTATTTATAGTTTTTAGACATTTTAGAACATATGAACCATATTTTTAAACGTTTTTCAAAACGTATTTCAGTACTGGGTGAATGGCCGATTATCTGTACTGGTGACCAGTACTGGGCCAGTATTGCGCTGGTGGTGAACTCCGGCGGGAAACGGAAAATTCCACTTGTGGGAATTGTCAGCGTTTTTTTACTGGGTCCGTAAAGTAGCAGTATTGAGCCGAAGATTGGCTTAACGCCGTGAGAAACGGGTTGGCTGTCATCCATTAGGCTGCTCAGACCGTTGCTTGCATGGTGAGCATTGCCGGTATTGCGCCAGTATGCAGACGAAGCTTGGCACTGGCGCAGTACTATTCCTGGGTTTCAGCCAGTACTATACCCGTACTGGTCAGCCAGCTGTAGCTAGCCATTATAGGCGCAGTATCCTGCTGGAAGTAAGAAGATTGAAAAAGATTGAAATTTGGGGATAGGAAAAGATAGAACTATTCTATCTCTCTCAATGGGTCACTTTGCATCCCTAAAACGCTATCTTTTCTTATCCCTGAGCCTAATAACTTTCTTTTTTTTTTCTATATGCGAAGTCACGAGGGACTCTTATCTTTTTCGATTCATTAGTCTATCTATCTATTACGAATTCCAATCTTTTTCAATCTCTTCTTGTATCCTTCGTGACCGAGGCCTCTTATCTTTTTCTATCACGTAGTCTATCTATCTATTACGAATTTTAATCTTTTTCAATTTCTTTTTCTATCCTTCGTGACCGGAGACTCTTATGTTTATCTATCCCTTAGTCTATCTATCTATGAATAATTTCAATTTTTTTCAATCTCTTCATGTATCCTTCCTGACATACATACCTACATAATTAAAATTAATTTCTCTATCTTACAATCGACAACTGTGATGAACTTGGAAGACGACAGTTTGCTGGTCCTTTAATTAAAAGCCCGAAGACTGATTTTACTTGTTGGTTACTTTTACCCTCAGCCATATTGCGTAACCTACTGGAATTAGAAAGATATAGATCCTATCTTTTTGAATAATTTCGAATCTTTATGATGGAAATAGATAGAGGAAATGTATTCCATTCTATCTCTTTTTCAATCTCAATTCGCGTATATCTTTTTCAATCTTCTTTCCCCTATCTCTTCTTATCCTCGTTGTATCCGCGTCAATCTTTTTCTATCTTTTTGTCTATATGAATTTAACTCATTCATTTCCAATCACCTTTTCTCTATCTCATCCTATCCTCCTTCTATCAACGTAAATATTTTTCTATCTCTCTATCAATGTAAACTACCGTTATCTTCGTCAATCTTCTTTTTTCTATCTCTTCTTATCCTCGATCTATCCGCGTCAATCATTTTCTATCTTTTTGTCTATATGAATTCACGTCTTTCATTTCCAATCTCCTTTTCTCTACCTGATCCTATCCTTCTTCTATCAACGTCAATATTTTTTTATCCCTCAATCAATCTAAACTCCCTTTATCTTTTTCAATCTTCTTTTCCCT
>CAKNXH010000912.1:136061-179709 GCA_932178445.1 Andricus quercusramuli
TTCTATCGACGTCAATGTTTGTCTATCCCTCAATCAATCTAAACTCCCTTTATCTTTTTTCAATCTTCTTTTCCCTATCTCTTCTTATCGTCGATCCATCCGCGTCAATCTTTTTTTATCTTTCTGTCAATATAAATTCACGTCTTTTATTTCCAACCTCCTTTTCTCTATCGCATCCTATCCTGCTTCTATCAACGTCAATCTTTTTCTATCACTGAATCAATCTAAACTGCCTTTATCTTTTTCAATCTCCTGTTCCCTATCTCTTGCTATCCTCTATCTATACACGTCAATCTTTTTCTGTCTATTTTTCAATCTGAATTCACGTCTATCTTTATCAATACCCTCTTCTCTATATCATCCTATCCTTCATCTATCAACGTCAATCTTCTTCTATCTATTTTTCAATCTAAATTCACGTTTATCTTTTGCAATACCCTCTCCTCCGTATCAGCTTTTCCTTTATCTACCCTCCTCAATCATTTTCTATCCCTTTGTCAACCTTAATTCACGTATATCTTTCTCAATATACTTTTCCCTATCTGATTGTATCATACATCTATCAACGTCTATCTTTTTCTATTTATTTTTCAATCTGAATTCACGTCTATCTTTTTCAATACCCTCTTCTCTATCTCATCCTATCCTTCATTTGTCAACGTCAATCTTTTTCCATATCTCTAGCAATCGAAAGTTCCGTCAATCTTTTTCAACCCCCTCTTATTTTATCTTATCTTATCCTTAATCTATGCACGTCAATATTTTCCCATCCCTCTCTTAGTATAAATTCGCATCTATCTCTCCTAATCTCATCTTCCTTATATCATGTCTATTATTTTCTATCTATTTTTGAATCTTTTCTGTCGCTGTGCATTTATATACACAAAAAGAAAGAACAGATTGACGTGGATAGATCGATGATAAGAAGAGATTGAAAAAAGGAGATTGAAAGAGATAAAGAGAGTTTAGATTGATTAAGAGATAGAAAAAGATTGAAGTTGATGGAAGCAGGGTAGGATGAGATAGAGAAAAGGAGATTGGAAAAGAAAGACGTGAATTTATATAGACAAATAGATATAAAAAGATTGACGTCGATAGAAGCAGGATAGAATGAGATAGAGAAAAGAAGATTGGAAAAGAAAGACGTGAATTTATAAAGACAAAATAATAGCAAAATATTTACGCGGATAGATCGAGGACAAGAAGAGATAGGGAAAAGAAGATTGAAAAAGAAAAAGGGAGTTTAGATTGATTGAGAGATAGAAAAATATTTACGTTGATAGAGGTAGGATAGGATGAGATAGAGAAAAGGAGATTCAAAAAGAAAGACGTGAATTTACATAGACAAAAAGATAGAAGAAGATTGACGCTGATAGATCGAGGATAAGAAGAGATAGCGAAAAGGAGATTGAAAAAGATAACGGTAGTTTAGATTGATAGAAAGATAGAAAAAGATTGACGTTGATAGGAGTAGGATAGGATGAGATAGAGAAAAGGAGATTCAAAAAGAAAGACGTGAATTCACATAGACAAAACGATAAAAAAAGATTGACGCGGATAGATCGATGATAAGAAGAGATAGGGAAAATGAGATTGAAAAAGATAACAGGAGTTTAGATTGATAGAGAGATAGAAATAGATTGACGTGGATAGTTAAAGTATAGGATGAGATAGAAAAGAGAGGATTGAATAAGATAGACGTGAATTTAGATTGACAAAGAGATAGAATGGGATACATTTTTTCTATCTATTTCGATCATAAATATTGAAAATGATTCAAAAGGATAGGATCTCTATCTTTTTACTTCCAGCATAGCACTGCGCCCGTTGTTAGTAATGGCCTAAGTCCAAAACTTCCACATGAGACGTATCAGTACTACGCCAGTAGTAGAGCCAGTATCACGCCAACCGTTGACTGAATTCTTATTTCGGTATTTCATCAGTAATGCGTATCAGTACTAGGCCAGTGGTATAGCCAACCGTGGGCGGAACTCCTGTGCTGGTATTTCACCAGTGGTGACGGTCAGTACTAGGCCAGTTGTAAAGCAGTATAACGCCAAACGTTGGCGGAACACTTGCGTCGGTATCCCGCCAGTAGTGACGGTCAGTACTGGGCCAGTTGTAAACCAGTACAACGCCGATGGTTGGCACAGTACTTACATCCAGTACTGATATTTCTTCTCTATTGCAACTGGCGCGGTACTGCGCTGGTCGTGAACTCTGGCCAATATCCGAATTTTCCCCCTGGGGTTATGAGTTAACTTAGGTTGAATCAGTCGGTAACATCACATTTGCAGTGATACAGGAATTAATTCTGTTTACTGGACGTTAAAAATCTGCATAATCTCATGATTCAAGTCGCTGGTTACATGTAGGACAACACCTTCGCAAATTTCTCTCAAACTAACTGCATTCTTCATAGTTTTCTTCTTTATGTTTAATTATAATTTGGAAGAATAACAATTATATGAAATGATAATTCGGAAATATGAAAATTATGGCAAATGGTAATTCGGATGAGTGAAAATGAGACATATGTGATCATCCGCGAAGAGAGGGACCTCATGCGCGGTAGCCTCATTTTCAAGGAGAAGCGATTGAAGAGGCGGTCCAACACAGGAACTCCATAAAAGGGCCCTCACTTTGCAGTGGCATAACAATCCGAATTTTCTGAATATAGGAATAATATTTCTTATTTTGAAAGAGCAAATAGAAAACTATCGATATGTGTAAAAAACTAATAATCGATTTTTTCCGCATCAGGTCCCTTTCTTTGTGGACGGACACATATTGGCAATTCAAATAAATTAAAACTATGATGAATTCTTTTTCAGTCTTTTGAATTACGGTTAATTTTACCTTAATGAAACTTTATACGCCTCCACGAAAATGACTTTCATACTATTACAAATGAACGGGTGGTTGCAAATATAGTATATTTGTTAAAAGTCAATTTTATTTTTTCTTGTTTCCCATATTACATAGTGTCGATGATAAATAAGTGTGATCATCCTAAAAAACATATAACTCACTCGATTTTATGAATTTCATACAGGATTAACTTGGAACAATTCTTGTTCCGTTGTTCCAACGCCCGACCACTATTCATAGACAACCGTTATGGTCAGTTTACTGCACATAAGTATCTAAAACTAATTGCATGCAGTGAAAATATTAAATCGTAACTCTTCTATTATTTGCTTTACAGAAGATGTACCCTCCATCACCGCTATGAGAAGCAGCTCTGACTATGCCTCTGGACAGAATGCAGTTCACGAGAAACCTGCGTAAGCGTTGCCCTACATGTAACCAGCGATTTGAATCATTAGATTATGCAGATTTTCAACGACGAGTAAACAGAATTGATTTTTGTGTCACTGCGAATGTGATTTTACCGACTGATTCAACCAAAGTTAACTTATAACATAACATAACTCAAGATAATGTTCTAATTTGTAAACTGGTTCATCAGGTGTAGGTGTGATTTTAATGACTGCCTCACTCAAGTAGCTCGTCATGCCAAAGTTCGTGCGGATAGGGGGTCGAATGGAGTTTAAGATAAACCTGCGTAGGCGTTGCCCTACATGTAACCAGCGACTTGAATCGTAAGATAATGCAGATTTTTAACGTCTAGTAAACAGAATTGATTACTGCATCACTGCCAATGTGATTTTACCGACTGATTCAACCAAAGTTAACTTATAACATAACAGAACTTAAGCTAAGGTTCTCATTCGTAAAATGATTCATTTGGTTCAGGTGTGATTTTACGGACTGTCTGACTCAAGTAGCTCGTCATGCCACAAATCGTGCGGGTAGCTATGCCTTTGCAGATAATGGAGTTTACGAGAAATCTGCGTAGGCCTTGCCCTACATGTAAACAGCGATTCAAATCGTTGAATTATTCAAATTTTTAACGGCCAGTAAACAGAATTGTTTTTTGTATCACTTCGAATGTAATTTTATCGACTGAGTCAACCTAAGTTAACTTATAAGGTCATAACATAACTAAAGTTAAGGTTATCTTTTGTAAAATGGTTCGTTTGGTCGTCAATACATTTATTGTCTTCGTTTTGATTTGTTCATCACTGTTATGGTTTCACAGACTGACGCAACCTAAGTGAACTTATAAGTAAATTTAACGTCATTTTTAAAATACTTAATTTTGTCGTTGTTTCCGTAACTACTGTGAAAACACTCTTATTGTGATCGTTCTGATATTATTTCCTTGGACAATTTAAGTTTATCCAAAAATCGTCAAGTATTAAAAGTGGAATGTGCTCTTGAAAAGTCTTATTTCTTGAGGGAAAAAAACGAAAATCCCTGCGAAGATATAGTTCAATCAGATGAAATCGTGCACTCTTAGATCTAGATCGAAGGTCTAACATTAACTTCTAACTTTCTTTGCGGTTTGCATACTCACAAACAGATATTTAATGCAAATTAGCCAAGTCTCTATGGCAAATGCCTTATTGTTGTGTAATTTTATAGACAACAATTCTTAGAGACCTTTTCTACATTATTTACTTTTTCTTCTCATAAGTAAGACATGAAGTTTACCTAGACATATAAGATATTTTCGATACAAATTCGCTGGTACCACATAAATGATATAATTATTTATTGAGTCCTTTTCCTATTTATTTTCAAATCAAAAAACAAAAAAATTATATTGTATCACTTTGAAGTTATATAACAGTCTTAAATTTACCATAAAGAGTTAGGCTAATTTTGTCCTAAATACTTTTTAAAACAGGAAAACCACAAAGATATTCAGAGTTTAACCTTTGATCTCCATGAGGGAGTGCAAGACTTCATCCGACTGGGTTACATTTTCTTAGTGATTCAGTTTTTTTTCCGATAGGGAATAAGAATTTTCAATAGCACGCATGTACTTTCCAAACATGGCGACTTGAGGACCACCCTATCAGCCATGCATGGCACACTAGGCGGAAGCGGAATTGATGATAAGCTTTGAGAAATGTCGTTCAAAATAGTCTTGAAATTTATTAGAATATAAGTTTCTTTTTTATAAAAATTGCGGCAGGAAGCATTGACACTCATCCATTTTTTAAAGCTAACATAATTTGTTTGATGACCAAAAAGATATAGGAAAGCTCCAAAATAACTTTTTACTTTCTTCGAACGTTGTTGATATGATTAAGAATTTCACTCATCAAGGAGAATGAAAACAAATTTTTCTGGTCATACGTTCAATAATTAGGAATTATTATATAATGGTCAGAAATCCAACGTTTCGACCCTCCTTTGGGTCTTCATCAAGGTACATTAAAATCGAAAAATTAATCTGTACAACATTGTGCTCCTTAGATCCAAATTGTCAAAAATAGTACAATCATAAATTTGTTTGTCATTGTAAATGATAGTCGGTAAGGACGGACGACATTTTAAAATGATAATTTTTGTGTAAGGCTCCTTGATACATTGATAAAGACCCAAAGGGGGATCGAAACGTTGGATTTCTGACCATTATATAATAGATCCTAATTATTGAACGTATGACCAGAAAAATTTGTTTTCATTCTCCTTGATGAGTGACATTCTTAATCATAACATAATTTATCTTCCATTTCCACTTCGAAAAAATCAGGGACCCGACCAAAACTTTTGTTCCTTCTTGTTATTACCAGTTGAATAAAATAATTTTGATCCAATCATCAATTTAATTTCAGATATTATAAATCAATATCAGGTATTTATCAAAATAGAATTAAAATATTGGGCTACTTGAAACGTAATTTTTAACCTTCCTTATCCCTCCTTCTTTATAAATATCTTTATTTATTTAATTTCTGGTACATGCATGTGTTCACTAGTTAAGCGCGCCCAGAGCACGCCATTCGGTCGTCGCGCTCAGTGTTATAGGTTCTTCATGTACAAATTACTAAATATGTTTTTGATTTTAAATAAAATAGGTTTATTTACTTAGGCCCTATCAGCATCAAGGAATACGTTCTCATCATAATATTCGCGCTCGATTTTTTGCGCTTCCTGCCAACAAATGTTCACAGAAAAGCTTGAAGGTCTTCTCAATTCGCACCAGTGTGCCTGCCACGTGGTTAGATCTTGAAAAAAATGGTCTCAAAAATTTTGAAAATGCTTCAACTTCTGGAATTTGTATCCCAATCGGCTGGTTGACAAGCTCGTTCTTTCTTTTCAGGCCTCAAAACAGTGTGCAAAAGGGCAATCCAATTCCCCCGTTCTTGTCAAATATCCTGTCTGTTTGTTTGTTTGTAAATTTGTAGTTTGTGAGTACGATAACTATTGAAAAAATTAACAGACTGGATTGTCCTTTGGTAAACTCTTCAAGTGTCCTAAAATAAATGTCAAGTTCGTTAGCTAGCTATTTTGCATCAAAATTCAAAAAGTGGGCGCATTTTCAAAATTTTTCAATCCAATTTTTTTCAGGATTTCAAGATTCTATGTGCGGTTATCAGTTGTACTCAAACTGACGAAAAATTTATCCTAATTACGCATTTTCATTAAAAAAAAGTTACTGGAGTTATAGCATTTACAATATTCCAAAAAACAAACGAAAATGAAAATTTTAAGCCAAGCAAGGCACGATATACTCATACTATACAACATACGACAAAAGATTTAATACGACACGTAGTTTTTGTTTTATTCGTAAATAACAAAATTGAAAATAGGAAAATTAAATTTTTAGACGAACAACACAACCTACGGAAAAAATGAAGACACCAAATTTGTTCATCCAAAAAGAAGCAACGATTTGTTATAATGATGTTTCTATAGGATGCGTAGTTTTTTTATTCGTGAAAATAACATTGAAAATAAAAAAAATCGAGTTTTTGGAAAACGACGCAAGGCACGAAAACAGATGATTGAACAAAAATTGTGCCTTCAAAAAAGATTTACAAATTTGTAATCAATTTTTGTTATAAGAATACATTCAAAATAAAAAAAATTAGCTTTTAAACGCTAGGATGCCTTTTCTACATTCTCATCAGAGAAGCTATTATATTTGTGTAAATTTTCCCACCCCCCCCCCCCGTTTTTGTCAAATGTACACGTTTTATGACCCCGTGAATCCAAAAAACAGGTTTTCTACGGATGTGTCCGTCTGTCTGTCTGTATGTATGTATGTATTTAGATTTTTAGTTTGTTAGCACGATAACTTTCTAAAGAATCGACATATTGCACTGGGCTTTGGTCAACTCTTCAAGTATCCCAAAATAAAGGTCAAGTTCGTCAGCCAGCTATTTTAGATATAAATTCAAAAATTGAGCCCATTTTCAAAATTTTTGAGACCACTTTTTTTTAAGATTGAAAAATTCTATGGGCGGTTATTAGTAGTACTTGAAAGGATGAATAATTTGTCCCACTGAATTTTTTTGATGAAGAAACATTACCGGAGTAACAGCATTTAAATAATTCAAAAAAACAAACGAAAATGAACATTTTCAGGCAAAAAACGCACGATATGGAATAAACGCAATCAGTGAGTTCGAAAACGTCGAGATTTTATAAAATCTGCAAAAGTCGATTTTCATATAAAATCAATACCTTCTCATGCCGATGCTCAAGCGTCACCAACATCACCGTCGTAACTCTGAAATGCGTAACTCTCAAATGCGCGAATTACTCTTAGAGAAACTTTTGACAAAGCTTGCTGATCACAAAAATATCGTAAGCATAAATATGCATGATTATGTTCCTGAGAACTTCAGCTCTGCTTTTTGAACTGCGTATACCCAGGGGGAAAAGTCGGATATTGGCCAGAGTTCACGACCAGCGCAGTACCGTGCCAGTTGTAATAGAGAAGAAATACCAGTACTGGATGTTAGTACTGTGCCAACCTTTGGCATAGTATTGGTTTACAACTGGCCCAGTACTGACCGCCACTACTGGCAGGATACCGACGCAAGAGTTCGGCCAACGTTTGGCGTTATACTGCTTTACAACTGGTCCAGTACTGACCGTCACCACTGGTGAAATACAAGCACAGGAGTTCCGCCCACGGTTGGCGTGATACTGCTATACCACTGGCCTAATACTGATACGCATTACTGATGAAATACCGAAATAAGAATTCAGCCAACGGTTGGCTTTATACTGGTTTACTACTGGCTTAGGAATGCAAGATGGCCACCGGTATGTGAGTACGCGTGTTTTTGGTGTCTCGCATATTTTTGCAATTTGTGGGTTTTTGTGTACTGGAGTGAACTAGAGTGCGTAGCAATGGCTGAAAGAGTTGGCCCTTGATTGTTTGTGATTGTGGTGCTTCTGGTTTGTTTTCCAAGTAGAGCGATTTTCCGTTTTTCATTTGGTTCAACATGTTTTGCCCAAGTAATTGTTGTTGATGGGCGCGTTCAGTTTCTCAGTGTCAAAACCCGCCGATAAGCATAGTGACCTTTGCTTTCTACCTTGTGAACTGTGAACTGTGGAATATTTTCTCGTAGTACACTTTCAACAAGCATTGCCTGTCAGCTGATCGACCAGGTAAACAAACTTTGCTTTCACGATGGCGAATTCTTTTGAAGGCAGTCAAAATGACAACCTTCTTGACACAAACTGCATTTGTTCATATGAAAAATGCAGACAACCTATCCTCTCCGATGTGGCTAGTATTAAATGTACTGGGTGTCCTGCTCGTTATCATGTAACATGCGCTGCTAAAATTAAATCCCTTCCTGATGGTAAATTTCAACGTTGCTGCGGCTCTCGGAGTGGCTCCCCTTCGGATGAAGATCGAGGGAATGATAATATCATAGATGTTCTTAAGGCTATGATGAATGATCTCAAGAAGGAACTAAAGAGTGACTACAAAGCAAGCCACACCAATCTAAAACAAGACTTTGACAAAACGAGGGCTGCTGTTGACAGTTTAACTGTCAAAATTGATGGAGTCTCTTCAAAAGTCTCACTTATGGATGATCGACTGACTAGCCTCAAAAAAAGGGTGAATGATAATATTGCCTCTGTCGCAACAAAGATTTGTGACATTGAAACTACAGTAAATGCCGTTCGAACTGATCATAGATATGAGGTCTCTCCCCACCACACTAGAGACATTGAGTCTTGTATCCAGGAAATCTATCAGCGCACAGCACGTAAGAAAAATTTAATATTATTCAACATTCCTGAAAGCAATGCAGACGAAAACACCACTCTTGAAGAAAAATATCTTGCAGCAGTTATTGATGTACTCAAATTAATTAACCCTGCTATTAACTTGTCTGGTAATTCATTAGGTTCCTTCCGGATTGGCCAACAGTTTCAGATCCTTGCCCGGCCAATCAAGATCAGATTTCAAGCCGAAGCAACCGCCTCGGACATAATGCGAGCATTCCTATCACTGGAAAAGAAGAAAGCAATTCCGGACACGATGAGCGAGATTCGAGTCTCTCGGGATCATACACCACTGCAACAGAGCTACTACAGGGACCAAAAATGAACTTTGGACGAACGACTTGCGAGAGGAGAGAAGGATCTCCGGATACCGTACAGAAATGGAGTTCCAGTCATAGTTCCCAACAAGAGAGCTCTTTCAACAACACAGTGACGGTTGAATGCTTCTAGCTATAACGCTGAAATTTTCGATTTCAATGTTTTCCAGACTTTTAGGGACGATCGTGTGGCTAGACCTGGAGGTGGAGCTCTCCTTGCCATTAAGGGTCATTTTGCTTGCTCAAAGTTAAACTTTACTTCAATAATACGTGAAGTCGCGTGAATAAACATAGTTGGGGCTAAAATTTGTACACCGTTTGTCTCATTCTTAATTGTAGTTATCTACGTTCCCCCCGGAATATCAATTTCTGAATTTGAAAGGATACTAGACTCATTAATTTCTATTCGCGAACTTTCCGATCATAAAATGATTATCGTAGGAGACTTTAACATTCCTAACTATAAAAATCATATTAATGACGTCAAATTTGATAAAAAAATCTGCACTGTTAACGTGCTTTTCCCAATATATTGATCTACAACAATTTAATTCAGTTGAAAATTGCAAACACAGATACTTAGATCTTGCACTAGCTAACGTCTTAATTGAATTTAATAGAGTCATTGATCCGATACTATCTGAGGACAAGTATCATCCTTCTTTAAGTCTAATTTTTTGCTTACAGCAGGAGCGATCCTCTGAAATATTTGTGAATAATTCTTTATGTAAGAGATATAATTTCAAGAGAGCAAACTATATTGACTTATACCTTGGTCTAAATAACACTGAATGGTCGTCCCTGAGGTCTTGTGAAACTTCTGATCAAGCTTGTACAGTTCTTTATTCCCTAATCTACAATGTTTTCGACAAAACGGTTCCAAAATTTAAAAACTATACAAGTAACCAGCAATTCCCTTCATGGTATACGCGTGATATCATTACAGACATCATGGTCAAAAATAAATTTAGGAAAAAATTCTCTTTAACTGGAAATGTGTACTACCTACATGTATTTAATAAATTGCGAACCAGTATCAAAAATCGTATAGATGTTGCATTTCACGCATTCACAGACAACGCTGAGCTGAATATTGTCTCCAAACCATCGTCTTTTTGGTCCTATGTAAATAGAGTGAAGTATGATAACAGAATTCCAGGTATAATTTGCCATAACAATGAGGAATTTTCATCACCTCAGGATATTGTGAACAAAGCTGAATACTTTCACAGTGTCCATAACGAATCATCTATATGTACATTTACCTCTGATACATCTAGCCAAAATTTACTCGGGGATTATATTATAATCACCGAAAGTGACGTTTTGAAAGCAATCAAGAAGCTGGCTAATAAGCAAACTACTGGAACTGATCTAATTCCTGCTTTTGTTGTCAAGGACTGTTCATCTATCTTTGCACCACTGTTGGTGTATATTTTTAATCTCGCATTGGTATGTGGTAGATTTCCGGTAGAATGGCAGAAAGCTAGGGTGTGTCCTGTCTTTAAGAGTGGAGTGAAATCGAGTGTAACTAACTATAGACCCATTGCGATTTTAAATAATTCCTCAAAAATATTTGAAATTTGCCTCCATGACATCATTTATAATATAATTGCTAAGAACATAACTACACACCAACATGGCTCCCTTCCCCGTAAATCAACCACTACCAACTTGTTGGTTTTTACACAAAATGTGAGCGAGTTGCTTGTTCATTATGACCAAGTTGATGTCATATTTACTGATATTTCAAAAGCGTTCCAGAAAGTGGACCACAATGTACTATTACATAAGCTGTATAACATGGAGATTCCGCATAAGCTTTTGCTTCTTATTAGCTCCTACTTGACCAAGAGACAGCATATTGTACAATACGGAGGTTTCTCCTGTGAACCCTTTTCGCCCTTGTCAGGCGTGCCGCAAGGCTCCAATCTTGGACCTCTATTATTATTCTTTGTGCAAATGAACGATGTCTTACTCTGTCTAACATGCCGTCATCTGTTGTATGTGGATGATGAAAAATTATATATGCCTATAGCTAGCTTAAGCTCTCGTCATGAATTACAAGCTAACTTATACCACTTTAACAACTGGTGTGAAAGTAATAATCTTAGCTCGAATCCGTCCAAATGTAAGGTTCTATCATTTTCAAATAAGAACGTTGTATTACATCATCGTTACTCTATTGAGGGTATAGATTTAGACAGAGTTGAAACTTATAGAGACCTTGGTATTCTCTATGATAGCCGTCTAACCTTTGATGCGTACATTGATGAAATTGTATCTAGTGCCAATAAATCATTAGGCTTCCTTATGCGTTCCTGTAGACACTTCAAGACAATATCGCCCTTCATGACTATGTTCTGTGCAATTGTAAGGTCTAAACTGGAATATGCGTCTGTAATCTGGTCGCCTGACTAGAAGAAAAAGCATGTTAATTCCACCGAGAAATGCCAAAGGCGGTTCCTAAAATATATGGCTTGGAAAGAAGACAAGATGTATCCTCCCCGTGGATCCGACCATGAAACGCTTCTATGTAGATTTGGCATCTGGTCACTGGATGACAGACGCAAATTTACAGGGATTTTGACTCTATTTAAGATTATTTGCGGTCTTACTGATTGCTCAGCAATACTTGAACGCGTGCCGTTGAACGTGCCAAAATACAATTCACGTAATACATATACACAGCCATACTACTTGTCTTCATCGATCCCACGGCGTTCTCCACTATTTGATATGTTTAGCAATTCTAAAAAATTCATGATATCACTTCTCAGAGAAAAAATTGATTTGTTCTGCTCCTCTATCTCCGAATTTACGCGTATTGTGCATAAATACATCGAACATACCAGCTCCAATTTAAATTCTTAAGCATTTGTGTGCTCACATTATATACAATACTATATGTACATATTGTAGCCCTGTTAGTGGTTCTCACTGAACTGTTGGACTTTCTTTATTCAAATAAATAAATAAATATGCATTACTGATGAAATACCGGCACCGGCGTTTCGGCAGCGCTTGGCGTAGTTCTGGTTACATACCAACTTCAAGTGCTGATTGACAACTGACATAAGATTTCAGCCAATAGTTCGCGTGATACTGGCTCTACTACTGGCGCAGCACTAATAGGTCTCATGTGGCAATTTTGGACTTGGGCCATTACTAACAACGGGCGCAGTACCCTGCTGGAAGTAAAAAGATAGAGATCCTATCCTTTTGAATCATTGTTAATCTTTATGATCGAAATAGATAGAAAAAATGTATCCCATTCTATCTCTTTGTCAATAAAAATTCACGTCTATCTTTTTCAATCCTCTCTTTTCTATCTCATCCTGTAATTTATCTATCCACGTCAATCTTTTTCTATCTCTCTATCCATCTAAACTTCTGTTATCTTTTTCAATCTCCTTTTTCCTATCTCTTCTTATCCTCGGTGTATCCGCGTCAGTCTTGTTCTATCTTTTTGTCTATATAAATTCACGTCTTTCTTTTTGAATCTCCTTTTCTCTATCTCATCCTATCCTACTTCTATCAACGTCAATCTTTTCCTATCTGCCTATTAATCTAAACTACCGTTACCTTTTTCAATCTCCTTTCTCCTTTCTTTTCTTATCCTCGGTCTATCCGCGTCAATCTTGTTCTATCTTTTTGTCTATATAAATTCACGTCTTTCATTTTGAATCTCCTTTTCTCTATTTCATCCTATCCCCCTTCTATCAACGTCAATATTTTGTAATCCCTCAATCAATCTGAACTCCCTTTATCTTTTTTCAATCCTCTTTTCCCTATCTCTTCTTATCCTCGATCTATCCGCGTCAATCTTTTTCAATCTTTTTGTCTATATAAATTCACGTCTTTCATTTTCAATCTCCTTTTCTCTATCTCATCCTATCCTCATTCTATCAACGTCAATATTTTTTATCTCTCAATCAATCTAAATTCCCTTTATCTTTTTCAATCCTCTTTTCCCTATCTCTTCTCATCCTCGATCTATCCGCGATTGACGTGGACAGATGAAGGATATGATGAGATAGGGAAGAGGATATTGAAAGAGATAGACGTGAATTCACATCTGAAAAAAGATAGAAAAAGATTGAAGTTGATAGATGTGTTACACAATGAGATAGGGAAGAGCAGATTGAAAAAATAGATGGAAATTTAGATTAATTTAGAGAAAGAAAAATATTGACGTTGATAAATAAAGGATAGGATCAGATAGAGAAGAGGGTATTGAAAAAGATAGACATGAATTCAGATTGAAAAAGAATAGAAGAAGATTGACGTGGATAGATAGAGGATAAGAAGAGATAGGGAAAAGAAGATTAAAAAAGATAAAGGGAGTTTAGATTGATTGAGAGATAGAAAAGGTTGACGTTCATAGAAGCAGGATAGGATGTGATAGAGAAAAGGAGATAAGAAAAGAAAGACGTGAATTTATATAGACAAAAGATAGAAAGGGATTGATGTCGATAGAAGCAGGATAGGCTGAGATAGAGGGAAGGAGATTGGAAAAGAAAGACGTGAATTTATATAGACAAAAAGGTAGAAAAAGATTGAAGCCGATAGATCGAGGATAAGAAGAGATAGGGAAAAGGAGATCAAAATAGATAAAGGGAGTTCAGATTGATTGAGAGATAAAAAAATTTCGACGTTGATAGAAGAAGGATAGAATGAGATAGAGAAAAGGAGATTCGAAATAAAAGACGTGAATTTATATAGAAAAAAAGATAGAAAAATATTGTCGCAGATAGATCGAGGATAAGAAGAGATAGAAAAAAGAAGATTGACAAAGATAACAGGAGTTTAGATTGATAGAGAGATAGAAAAATATTGACGTTGATAGAAGGAGGATAGGATGAGATAGAGAAAAGGAAATTCGAAATGAAAGACGTGAATTTACATAGACAAAAATATAGGAAAAGATTGACGCAAATTGATTGAGGATAAGAAGAGATAGGGAAAAGTGGATTGAAAATATAACGATAGTTTAGATTGATAGAGAGATAGAAAAATATTGACATTGATAGAAGGAGGATAGGATGAGATAGAGAAAAGTAGATTGGAAATGTAAGACGTGAATTTATATAGACAAAAAGATAGAAAAAGATTGAAGCAGATACATCGAGGATAAGAAGAGATAGGGAAAAGAAGATTGAAAAAGATAACAGGAGTTTAGATTGATAGAGAGATAGAAAAAGATTGACGTGGATAGATAAAGTGTAGGATGAGATAGGAAAGAGAGGATTGAAAAAGATATACGCGAATTTAGATTGACAGAGAGATAGAATGGAATACATTTTCTCTATCTATTTCCATCATAAAGATTCGAAATTATTCAAAAAGATAGGATATATATCTTTTTAATTCTAGCAGGTTACGCTATATGGCTCAAGGTAAAAGTAACCAACAATAAAAATCAGTCTTCGGGCCTATAAGTAAAGGACTAGGAAGCCGTTGTCTTCCAAGTTCATCACAGTTGTCGACTGTGGGATAGAGAAATTTATTTTAATTATGCAGGTATGTATATCACGAAGGATTGATGAAGAGATTGGAAAAAATTGAAATTAGTAATAGATAGATAGACTAAGGGATGGATAATGATAAGAGTCTCCGGCCACCAAGGATAGAAAAAGCGATTAAAAAAGATTAAAATTCGTAATAGATATATAGACTACGGGATAGAAAAAGATAAGAGGCGTTGGTCACGAAGGATACAGAAAGAGATTGAGAAAGATTGGAATCCGTAATAGATAGATAGACTAACGGATCGAAAAAGATAAGAGTCCTTCGTGACATCGGATAGAGAAAAAGCTAGAAAGTTATTGGTATTAGGGATAAGAATAGATAGCGTTTTAGAGATGCAAAGTGACCCATTGAGAGAGATAGAATAGTTCTATCTTTTCCTATATACAAATTTCTATCTTTTTCAATCTTTTCACTTCCAGCAGGGTACTGCGCCTGTAATGGCTAGCTACAGCTGGCTGACCAGTACGGGCATAGTACTGGCAGAAACCCAGGAATAGTACTGTGCCAGTGCGCAGGAGTTACGCTAATCGTCTGTCCAATACTGGCACTTTACGGGTCCAGTAAATGCTAACAATGCCCAACCTTTATTTGTCAAAGTTGAGCCAAGCGTCGCCTCCATACTGGCGCAATACGGGCAATGCTTACCATGCAAGCAGCTGTCAACCCTTATTTCCCGCAGTTATGCCAAGCGTCGGTCCAATACTGGCGGAACTCTGGCCTAATGCATAACAGCCAACTTGTTTCTCACGGTGTTAAGCCAATCTTCGGCTCAGTACTGGCACATTACGGGCCCAGTAAAAAACGCTGACAATGGTCACAGGTGGAATTTTCCGTATCCCGCCGGATTTCACCACCGACGGAGTCCACTACCATATGGTTCATGTGTTCTAAAATGTCTAAAAACTATAAATACAACTGTAGCGAAATCAACTTTTTTCCTGTTATTTTTTTCAAGAAGAAAATTCTAAGTTCCATCTTCATGTAAAATTGTAAATGTTCAGAAAAAATTACAGTTTATGTCAATTTTAAACATTGTAAAATGGTCTAAAATTCTATACAACCAAACCTTACACGAAAGTTAAAAAAAATTTGTTATAAAAAAATTGTCGAAGTTCACGATAAAATTTCTAAGTTCCGTCGTTAAAAATTTTAAATTTTCATAAAAAATTACATTTCCTGTCATTGTAGAAAGTTGTAAAGGAGTCTGAATTACCAAAAACGAAATATCACACGAAGAAACATTGTAATCGATTAAAATTATTTATTTGAAAATTATTCCATTGATATTCCTGTTAACAGTTCATATATCTGTTGAAAATTTACACGTTTACAATCTAGCGGTGTAGAACTGAGGCTTTCCCACCAGAAAAATTGAAAACGATTACAATCCATTAATTTTTCTCTGTAAATCTGTTGGCAAAATTACACGTTTACAATCTAGCAGTGTAGAACTGAGGTTTGCCCTATGTTTGCCTGCAAGTTCTAAACAATTTCGTGATGTCAATAATTTTCTGTCATATTCAAACTTCAAATCATGTAACCGAAAAATTAAAATCGATCACAATCCATCAATTTTGCTTCGTAAATCTGCTGACAAAATTACATGTTTACAGTCTAGCGATGTAGGATTGGAGGTAACTCTATAAGATCGACAGTACTTAATGTATGCCTCTATATTAGAGGACAATTAAAAATCAGTTTTTTTCAAACTTAAATAATTTCGACTAGAAAGTATCTAAAGGCAGATTTCATAAGCAGACATGAAGTTCCTAATATCTTTATTCAAATAACAGAATAGATGCATAAAAAAATTCCTTAAGTTAGTAAATAACTTTTAGTTAATAATGTTAGAAAGGCATCCAGTCCAAGAAGCCTCCAGGTTTCGTGTCATCAATGTTTACAAAATTTTTCTCATCTGTATTTTACATATGACATTCGACGCTGGAAGTGCTTTACTTGTGTAGAAGCATCAACATATCAGGCTGGATCCCTGAGTATACATGCATGGCCTATCGTACGAGCGGGGATTTGCCCAATTCAATGTTTTGCAGGTATAAATGTGAATTCCCGAAACAGAAGTACGACTCTATTATATCCAAGTGTTGTTGGAGATTTGTCCAAGTTACCACGTCGAAGGTAATTCCGCTACCTGAATTGTTCATAAATTCAATGACCGATTGAAATTTTCCATTCGATTGAACCTCTAGTCCAATTAGAATAGCCTTCGTATCAGACGCAACTTTGATAGTTTGAGTGGCCAGGGACTTTGAAAAATCAAAGACCCGCGAAGATTCCACCTCTACTGACTCGATGTTAAGTTGCGACATAGTGGATCGTTCAGACATAAAAACTCAACTGATTCGAATAGTTTCTTGCTTCGATTTATATATATATATATAAAATGTATGAGGAGTCGGGATAGTATTATTTGGTGGGGACAACCATATGCTGCGAGTGTGGAAATAAACGTTAAGTCACACGTGCAAAGAAAGAATATAACGCGGTTTTTCTTAGAAATTACAGAATAGACCAGGCGTTTTATAGAAATCATACAAAAGAATCCATATGTCATGGAAATCAGACAAAAGAACACATGTATATCATCAATCATGCAATATAATCCTAATTTCCATTAGAGTTAAACAAAAGGACATGTGTGTCCTATAAATTACACAAAAGAATCCATATGTCATGGAAATCACACAAAAGAATGTGTAATTCATGTAAATTACACAAAAGAATCCATATGCCATATACATAATTTACACAAAAAGACACCTGCATATCGTAAATCACACAGAGAAAATATGTGTATAGTGTAAATTACACGAAAGAATCGATAAGTCGTGTGATTTACAGCCATAGACCATATGCATCTCATGAATCGTAAAAAACAATGTTTATTTTCTGAATATTAGACAGAAGAACACGTGTGAGCTTAAAATCATACAAAAAATTGATATTGTGATTTACACAAACGAACACCTGACAATACATCGATTTTAAGATCTTATTAGGGTCACTCATGAAAAACAAGAAGAAAAAAGGGTTTTCAGTCGAATTGTATTCGAAGTATTGTTTTGTGAAAAGCGGAAGCACCTGCAAGGAACATTTAGCTGCATACCAAAATGTAGACTAAAGCAGTCCATTTTTTATAGTCGTACCGGTTAATGAAATGAATCCTGTGGAGATCATAAATTAGATCTGGTAGCATTAAAAATTACATACTATTCTATGGTGTGAACAGTCTGTAAAATCAGAACAACTGTTCGAGGAACAGAAACATAGTAAAAACTTTTTCATGAAAAGCAAGGCCACCTCGTAAAGGGTGTCGATGCACGAAGATCAAAAGGTCGACAGGTACCCCTTGCAACAGAGATAGAGGAGTACCAACTATTTGGTCTTTACAGTCTTATAAAAAACAACACATTGTTATTCTGGTGTCAAAATTTTAATAACATCGACGTTTCGGCTCGGCTTTGAGCCATTTTCAAGATCTAAACAAAATAATTTTTAACAAATTTTTAAATAAAATGAACAAAAGTTAATTAAAGTCGAAATAACAATTTCAATAAATATATGGTAGAAACTAAAAACAATTACCTGAAGTCGATAAAAATTGTACATATGTACTACATTTTTAGCGATAAGTCAAAGGCAACATTTAACAACGATGACATGAAGATACATTGAACGAAACAGACGGGTGTTTACATTAATCAAACCTACAAATTCACTTTACAATTATATTGTTAAAACTGAGTTCTTGTGATTCAAAGAATAAATTTAAAGAACCGTCTTTCATGACTCGAAGAAGTCTGTACTTTAAACATTTTGAATATTCGATTAGAAAGTGAATATTTCTAATATTATTAGTACAATTAGTACAATTAGTACAATTAGTACAATTAATATTATTAGTACAACATCGGAGATTGGATTAATTCTAATAGGAGATTAGTTGTCTTAAAGGAGCAACTTACTTTCTTAATTAGATGTAAGAATAATTCTTTTGTACCGGCACACATTAGGCATTGTTTTCATCATTTGAATGTCGAAAATTTAAATTATAAGTTCATTTCAAAGTTTAAAACGATGAAACTTAATTTTCAAAAGAAATGTTTAAGAATGGAAATTGATAATAATATTAAAAATATTCACTTTTTAATCGAATATTAAAAATGTTTAAAGCACAGACTGTAAATGTAAACACCCGTCTGTTTCGTTCACTGTATCTTCATGTCATCGTTGTTAAATTTTGCCTTTGACTTATCGCTAAAAATGTAGTACATATGTTATGGATCTTCAATATCTCGCTAGAGAATTAAAGATCTTTTGATTTTAAACTGATTTGTTTATTAATTGACTACAGAATTATTGACTTGACGTCAGTTTTTTATTAACGTTTTTTCGAAAATTTTTATCGACTTCAGGTAATTGTTTTTAGTTTTTACCATTTATTTATTCGAATTGTTGTTCCGACTTTAATTAACTTTTGTTCATTTTATTCAAAAATTTGTTGAAAATTATTTTGTTTAGATCTTGAAAGTGGCTCAAAGCCGAGTCGAAACGTCGATCTTATTAAAATTTTGACACCAGAATAACAATGTGTTGTTTTTGATAAGACTGTAAAGACCACAAAATTGATCACTTGGATTTTAGCAACAACAGACTGAGAACGGAGTTTGGTTTGGTTACCACCAACCAATATTATTGATTAAAAAGGTCAGTTAATTTCCAGAGCAATGGGTTATTTGTCCTACATCTTGAGTCAGTATGGAGCAATTGAAATTGTTGTTTCGACTTTAATTAACTTTTGTTCATTTTATTTAAAAATTTGTTATAATATCAGATTCTAATTTGCCTGATAGAAACCGGTTAGGATAGGTCGGAATGTTTCCTGTGTTGAGTGCCGTGTAGGAAACGGTTAGGAACCAGTTCGAAACGAACTTTGGTCTGCCAATATTTAATTCCTGGTTCCAGTTGCCGGATAAGGACCTGTTAGGATCCAGGTACGTTCCGGAAATTGAAATTGAGACCGGATGGGAATCGGTTAGAACCGGGTAAAAACCGAATTGGTTTCTAACCGGTTTCTATCCAGTTTCTTGTGTTTTCTAACAGGTATTTTAAGCAGGGTTACCACCAACCGATATTATTGATTAAAAAGGTCAGTTAATGTCCAAAGCAATGGGCTATTTGTCTACATCTTGAGTCAGTATGTAGCAACTACTAGGTACAACATCGGAGATTGGATTAATTCTAATAGAAGATTAGTTGTGTTAAAGGAGCACCTTACTTTCTTAATTAGATGTAAGAATAATTATTTTGTACCGGCACACATTAAGCATTGTTTGAATAATTTTAATGTCGAAAATTTAAATTATAAGTTAATTTCAAAGTTTTAAGCGATGAAACTTCATTTTCGAAATAAATGTTTAAGAATGGAAATTGATAATAATATTAAAAATATTCACTTTTTAATCGAATATTCAAAATGTTTAAAGTACAGACTTCTTCGAGTCATGAATGACGGTTCTTTAAATTTATTCTTTGAATCACAAGAACTAAGTTTCAACAATATAATTGTAAAGTGAATTTGTAGGTTTGATTAATGTAATGATTAATGTATCTTCATGTCATCGTTGTTAAATGTTGCCTTTAACTTATCGCTAAAAATGTAGTACATATGTTATGGATCTTTAATATTTCGCTAGGGATTTGAAGATCTTTTGATTTTAAACTGATTTGTTTATTAATTGACTCCAGAATTATTGACGTGCCGTCAGTTTTTTACTAATGTTTTTCCGATAATTTTTATCGACTTCAGGTAATTGTTTTTAGTTTTCACCATACATTTATTCAAATTGTTGTTTCGACTTCAATTGTCTTTTGTTCATTTTATTTAAAAATTTGTTAAAAATTATTTTGTTTAGATCTAGAAAATGGCTCAAAGCCGAGCCAAAACGTCGATCTTATTAAAATTTTGACACCAGAGTAACAATGTGTTGTTTTTTATAAGACTGTAAAGACCAAAAAATTGAACACTTGGATTTTATCGACAAGAGTATAAGAACGGAGTTTTGTTTGCTTACCAACAACCGAAATTCCTAAAGATGAAAACTCGTAATTTCATGGAGGAAGAATTTCTGTTAGCTATGATAAGTCATTTGGTGACCTCTATATTTTAGAATTAAAACTCACAGATTTAAAACAGTAGATTTATCATTTTATCGATCGCCGATAATTATTTCAATTTATTTATTTTCACTATTACTTTCAATGTAAGTTGTTATTGAAGATATTATATCTTTGCTTGCTATGGCTGACTTTGTCAATACACAGCATAAAATAAAATGTATTGCAGTAATTTTTCTACATTTTTAATCCAGGCGCAGCTGTTCTTCATCAGGATATATGCGCGTTATACATATTTCCGCCGATATTATTGTATGTAGTATAGTCACGAAGATTATAAAGCTTGAAAAAATATAAAGTGAAAATTAATTGAATTTTTCAATGAAAAGTTATAATTCCATGCTTCTTATTTTCTGAACTGATTGATTAATTATTTTTTTAAAGTCTTATTTACGTTGTTAAATGACTGTTTATGAATTTAATTTTCAAAATGATATGTACATATATATTTAAAAATTGTTTAAAATTATTTTTAAAGCTTACTATTGAATTAAAGGTATAGAAATTCAATTTTTAAACAAAAAACATATATATATATAATGTGAAAACTACTTGAATGTGCCAATGAAACTAATTGTTTAATGATTTTTACATTGCGAACTGATGAATTAATTATTAACTGATTCTGTTGAAGCTTAAATTTTCGGGAATCAGTTTAAAAGGTTGCTGATAATTCAAATTGTCAGAAATGAGAGCTCGAATTTGGAAAAAAAATAAAGTAAAAATTATTTGAATATTTCAATAAAAATAATGATTTCATTATTTTTCTGTTGTAAACAGTTTAATTAATTATTGGTTGATTAATTTAGTTAAAAAAACTTTAAATTAAATAAACATTGAACTTAATTTTTTCTTTCAATTATGTAGCATAAATTGATTATTTACTTGAAGGTTATGTAATTGAATATTGGTTATCATTTTGATAACAAATGTTACTTTTTCCTTTAAATACCTCCATTGCAATTATTTAATCTTTTCAAACGCTTGTGACGTTGTATATAAATATAATTATAATGAATTATATATGAATTATGTATGCATTATATATGAATTATATATGAACTGTATATGAATTAAATTTTCAAAATGATATGTACATATATATTTAAAAGTATTTTTAAATTGTTTTTAAAGCTTACTGAATTAAAGGTATAGAAATGTAATTAAAAAAAAAATATATATATATATATATATATATATATATATATTATGTGAAAACTACTCGAATGTTTCAATGAAAATTATAGATTAATGCTTAAATTAGTATATGAATTTAATTTTCAAAATTATAATTTTTTGAGAATTAGTTATTTACTACAAGAAACTATCCACCTAGAAACACTACCCGAATCGGGTAGTGTCACGCTTACCCCTAGAGGCTCGCCGAAAGGGAAATGGCTTAATGGTATAGTAGTAGTAGTAGTAGTATAAAAAGTTATTAATAATTCCAATTTTCAGAATGTTTAAAAAATATGAAGTAAAAATTATTTGAATGTTTTAATGAAAATAATAGTTTCATTATTTTGATTATTTTTCATTATTTTCATTATTTCATTATTTTTGATTATTTTGATAATTGATTATTTACTTGAAGGTTATGTAATTGGATATTGGTTATTATTGCTATAATTAAACTTCACATTTTCTTTAAAATACCTGTATTGCAATTATATAATCTTTTCAAATGCATGTGACGTTGTGAAATGACTGTATTTGAATTCATATTTCAAGATTATATGTACATATATTTTAGTTCTTTTTGATTAGTTTTAAAGGTTAGTGATACATTAAATGTACAGAAATGAAATTTAAAACTCAAAGGAGAAGATAATCTAGAAATTATTTGAATGTTTCAATGAAAATAACTGCGTAATGCTTTTCATGTTATGAAATGGTTAATTAATTATTAACTGATTCCATTGAAACTTTAATTTTCTGTAATTAGTTTAGAAGGTTATTAATAAGTCAAATATTCAGAAATGAAAGTTTAAATTAAAGGAAATATATGTGACGTGCGCCGAAGAAAGGGGGCTTACTCTGGAAAGCGAGATTTTTCAGGACGAGCGGTCGAAGTCGACCCGATAGACGCGACTTTTAGGAGAGAGGGAAGACTAAGGAAATCTTCCCTGTCCACTTGCCACGCCATTCTCACGCGTATAGCGGCGCTGCTCACGGACGGGGTATAGATGAGACGCGGAGATGTAGTGGTGAGTGAAGGGAGGTGTTTCACGGGATCTCGAGCTCTCGAGCGAAAGCACGATTTCTCGGGTAACTATCAACTCAATTATTAGCAATAATAACGCTCGGAATTTTTTTTCGATGGTTTCATTAAAAAGAGCAACTCAAAAACTATCGAAAGGTGTAAAAACCTCGATTTCGATTTTTTTAGAGTAAGCCATCTTTCTTCGGCGCACGTCACATATAAAGTAAAAATTATGTGAATGATTTAATGAAAGTTATAGTTTAATGCTTCTTATTTTTTGAATTGATGAGTTGTGTGATCAAAGAAAAGACGAGGAAAATAAAAGTTTTGAAGGAAAAGCGGAGAAGGCTAGGACGGATGAAGAGGTTTGGAAGGTGGTAAATAAAGAGAGAATAAGAAGGAAAAGAGTAAACCAGGATATTGAGATGGAAAAAATATTTGATGGAATTACGAGGAGGGGTAGAGAGGAATGTGAGGAAAGGAGGAGAATATGGTAGGGAAACAGATGAGGAGGACATTACAAGGGAGGAAATAGTCAAGGTATTAGGGATGATGAAAGATGGAAGGGCACCTGGTATAGATGATATTCCAAATGAAGTACGGAAATATGGGGTGACAGAGTTAAAGGAATGGGCATGGATAATGTGCAATAGAGTATGGAGAGGAGAGGGATGACCAGAGTTATGGGAAGAAGGAGTAGTGATACCAATAGTGAAGAAAGGCAAATCGGAGGAGGTTAATGATTATAGAGAAGTGACATTGATTCTAACACTATATAAAGTATATGTGACTGTTTTATCGGAAAGGTTGAAAAAAGAAGTTGTGGAGAAAAAGATAGAGCCACCCAATCAGACAGGAATTTGAAAAGGGATTGGAGTGATCGACGATATATATGTTCTGAACTATTTAGTAAATAGGAGAATTAAAAGGGGGAAAAGGCAATGATAGCAATGTTTGTGGACCTAACGGCGGCGCTTGACTGATTAGACCGTGGTGATATATATAAACTGGCATACGCAGACGATATAGTGCTGATGGCAGAGGATGAAGAAGAGATAGAGGGCTTCATTACGGGATTGCAGAAATACTTAGATGGAAAAAAGTTGAATTTAAATTTAGAACAGACAAATATAATGAGGTTTAGGAAAGGAGGAGGAAGAAAGGAAGAATGGACGGGGAGATGGAAGGTAATAAAATTGAATGAAGTAAAATAGTTTAAGTATTTGGGATATACCTTGCAAGCAAATGGAGATCATAGAGCTCATATAAGAGAAAGCATAAAAAACAGCAAGGGTAATGAAACAAATATGGGCAATAGGAAAAAGAAGGTTTTAAAGAAAATTGAAGAAGGAGAATGTGGTTATTTGATACGCTGGTATGACCGGTATTAGGTTACGGTGCAGAGATATGGGGATGTGAAGAAAGGAAAGAGATTGGGAGTTTACAAGAAAGGTATATAAGGTGGACGCTAGGAGTAGACGAGAGGACGCCGGGATATATGGTGAGCAAGAAACGCAAAGGAATAAATTAAGTACTAGAGCGGGAAAGAGGGCGTGGAATTTTGAGACTAAGCTGTGGGAGGGAAAGGGAAGGGAGTTAGCGAGAAAGTGTTTGATAGTGGTAGAAGAGAGGAGAGGGAGGGCGATGGAATTATCGAGATTCGAAGAAGAAAGCAGGGAGTTCTTTAAGGCTAGAGAGATAGATGATCTGACTGGAGTAAATTATGAAGAAGTGAAAGAAAAGAAGGGAGAACGACAATTAATAGAATAATGGGGGATGATTGAGGAATCAAAATATAATATATCGAATAAGATGATAAAAATGGAAGAAGTACAGAAGTATTTAGAAGAGGGATGGGGAGAGAAAAGATGGACCAGAACAGCAAGATTTAGATTGAGAAACGAGGTAAGGGCAAGCATGTATGGTGAAAAGAAAGATAACAGGAAGTGCAGAATTTGCGAATAGGAAGAGGAACCATGGGAGCATGTATGGGAAGGATGTAGGAGAGGAATGGAAGATGAAGGAAACTGGCAAGAGAATGTGGTAATGATTCTAGTGGAGAAATGTTTGGGGGAAGAGTGGATGAAGAAGTTAGAGGGGGCTAGGGGAGCGAATGAGAAAGAATGAAGTCCCTTAGGGGACACATTATGAATAAAGAAAAAGTACATCTATTCCAATTACGCATTGTCCGCCAATGTTTGTGATGTTGCGGAATAATTATTTGCATTCAATTTTCAGAATTATATGTGAATATATTTTAATTTTTTCTGAAATTACTATAAAAGGTTACTTATAAATCGAATTTTAAGAATAAATATTTAATATTGACTATAATTTTTATAATAAAAGATTATTTATGTTTGAAATACCTCTATTCCAATTGTATAATTTTGGTAAATTTTTCGATGTTGTGAAATAAGTATCTGAATTCTGCTTTCGATATTATGTGTTCATATTTTTTAGTTTTCTCTGGAATCAGTTTAAAAGGTTATTATTAATTCAAAATTTCAGAAAAATATAAAGTAAAAATTATTCGAATGTTCTTATTAAAATAACGGTTTATTGCTTTTTATGTTGTGAAATGATTCATTTATATATACATATATTTTGAGTTTTTCTGGAATGAGTTTTGAAAGTCATTAATAAATTAAATGTATAGAAATGCAGCTTCAAATGAAAAAATATATTTTGAATGTTTCAACGAGAAAAATTGTTTAATGCCTTTTTTGTTGTGAACTAATGAATTATATATTAACAGATTCTATTTTATGAATAAATTACATTTTCAGTAATAAAAGTTCAAATCCTTCATATGAAAAAAGGTAAGCTCCATCTTGTGTAAGATTGTAGTATAGAACGAATCGTTATGTAATCGAATATTGGATATGATTGGTATAATAATAGTTATTTGTGATACAAGTGCGTAAAATAGGTTATTTGTGTGCGAGTGTGAATTTATCTACGTTTTCGCACTCGCTTCGCTCGTGCGCTAACCACCGACTCATGCTTCGAACCGCAGGCGAATGATGCAATCATACGAGTTAACAATCACCTACGCGCACGTGTATCACACGCTATTTTTTGCAACGCCCGTCCGAAAAAGTTGTCAGGAGGTAGTAACGAAAAATACTATTTTTATATTGCATAGAGTGGAGTGAAGAAATTACGAAAAAAAATTTTTTTTCAATGTTTGAAAAAAAAATTTTAAAAAAAATGTTTGAAAAAAAATGTTTTGAAAAAAAAATTTGTACAAAAAAATGTTTGAGAAAAATTTTGTGAAACAAAATTTCTGAAAAAAAAATTTGTGAAAAAAAAATTTGTGAAAACAAAATTTTGTGAAAAAAAATTTTCGAAAAAAAAAATTTTGAAAAAAAAAATTTGTTGAAAAAAATTTGTTGGGAAAAAATTATTCAACAAAAATGTGGGCGTTTATGCTTTTTTGCCTAAAAACCAAACTTCAATCATTAAAACATTTGTTCAAGTTAAATGTAAATTTATTTCAAGAAGATACCAACACCAGTGTTTAAAGTTACCTATGCCAGTGTCTAAAGTACCTCATATCGAATGTGCGCATGCGCAGCTTTTTCACCAGTGTCTAAAGTAAGCCAGCTTCAAACTGCGCATGCGCGAAAATTTTTTCACGCACAGTCTACTCAAATAAGGTACTTTAGGCACCATCTACATGCATGCAAACTTCAACTTTTGAGGTGGGTGTTGCAAAAAAGTTTATTTATATTTAAAATACTTCTATTCCAATTTCATAATTTTAAAAATGATTGCGATGTTGTGAGATAATTATCTGAATAATCTTCAAACTTATATGTAAATGTGTTTTAAGTTTTTATGGAATTAGTCAAAAATATTATGCATAATTGAAATTTTTAGAAAAATATAAGATAGAAATTATTTTTATGTTTCAATGCAAATAATATTGTTGATTGATTTTTATGGTCTGAATAGATGAATTAACTATTACTAACTATTGCGTGATTTATTATTTGCTATTTTTATGATGAAAATGTATTTTTTCTTTAATATATCTCCATTACAATGACATAATTTTTTTATAAATGTGTGTGATATTGTGAAGTGAGTATCCGAATTCAATTTTCGAAATTATATGTGCATATGCTTCAATTTCTCCTGGTATTACTTTTAAAGGTTATTAATAATTTAATTTGTCAGATAAATATCAAATACAAGTTATTCTAATATTTCAATGAAAATAATTATTAAAAGTTCTCTATGTTATGAACTCATCAATTAAATATTAACTGTTTCTGTTGAAAATTACATTTTCTGGAATTAGTTAAAAGATGATTAGTAAATTGAATTTAATAAAAGAAAAGTCAAAATTTGAAGAAAAATATGTATGAAGTAAAAATTATTTAAAAGTTTCAATGAAAGTAATTTTTTCATACTTTTTATTATATGTTGTGAACTGATTAATTAAGAATAAGCTGAATAATTTTGTTCACAATATCAAATTACATTAAGATTGGAATTTAATATTCTTTGATTAAGTAACATGAATTGATTTTTTATTTTGAGATTATCTAATTGAATATTGGCTGAAATTTTGTATTATAAAAGTTCATTTATATTTCAAATAGCCTTATTCCAGTTACGTAAATGTGAAATTGCTTCTGAATTTGTGAAATGAGTAACTGAATTCAATTTTTGAAATTGTTTTCGCAAATGCTTTTATTTTTCCTGGAATTAGTTTGTAAGGTTATTAATAATTCAAATTTTAATAACAATATAAAGTTGAAATTATTCGAATGTTTCAATAAAAATAATTATTTGATACTTTTCATGCTCTAAACTGATTAATTGATTATAAGCTGATTAATTTTTTTTCACAATATTGAATTACATAAATATTGAATTTTCATTAATTTTAATTAGATAACATAAATTGATTATTCAATTCAAGGTTATGAATACTGGATATAATTTGCATAATAAAAGTTTATTTAAGTTTGAAATGCCACTAATTACATTATTTTTGAAATGGTGCTGATGCTGTGAAACGAGTGTCTGCATTCAGTTTTTAAAATTATATGTGAATATGATTTTATTTTCTCTGAAATTAGTATGGAAGGTTACTAATATATTAGATTTTCAGAAATAATAGTGCATTTTTTTCTCAATGCAGTATACAAATTATTACAATGTTTGAATGAAAATTATAGTTGAATGTTTCTTATGTTATAAACGGATTAATTAATCATTAGCTGATTATTTTTTTCAACAATTTTAAATTACATGATGATTGAATTTCAATTTCTTTTGATTAGGTAACATACACCGGTTATTTACTTCAAGGTTATATAATTGACTATTGACTATACATTGTGTGATAAGATTAATTTCAAAGTTTGAAACGATAAAACTTAATTTTCAAAAGAAATGTTTAAAAATGGAAATTGATAATAATATTAAAAATATCAACTTTTTAATCGAATATTCAAAATGTTTGAAGTACAGACTTCTTCGAGTCATAAAAGACGGTTCTTTAAATCTTTTCTTTGAATCACAAGAACTCAGTTTTAACAATATAATTGTAAAGTGAATTTGTAGATTTGATTAATGTAAACACCCGTCTGTTTCGTTCAATGTATCTTCATATCATCGTTGTTAAATGTTGCATTTGACTCATCGCTAAAAATGTAGTACATATGTTATGGATCCTTAATATCTCGCTACAAAATTAAAGATCTTTTGATTTTAAACTGATTTGTTTGTTAATTGACTACAGAATTATTGACGTGGCGTCAGTTTTTTATTAATGTTTTTCCGACAATTTTTATCGACTTTAGGTAATTGTTTTTAGTTTTTACCATATATTTATTCAAATTGTTGTTTCGACTTTTATTAACTTTCGTTTATTTTATTTTAAAATCTTTTGAAAATTATTTTCTTCAGATCTTGAAAATGGCTCAAAGCCGAGCCGAAACGTCGATCTTTTTGAAATTTTGACACCAGAAGAACAATGTGTTGTTTTTCATAAGACTGTATAGACCAAAAAATTGATCACTTAGATTTTATCGACAACAGTCTAAGAACGGAGTTTGGTTTGGTTACCCTACTTAAAATGTCGGATAGGACCCGGTTAGGAACCGGTTGGGTCTCCGGGTATAACCGATACCTAACCGGGCTCTATCTGGCATTATACAATATTCGTGCCCGTTTTCTAGCTGTTTTGTAACTGGATCCACCAAATACTTATACCCGGTTCTTATACGGTCCTGACTGGCTTGTACCTGATTTTTGTCTCCAGTTTATATCCGACACTTAACCGGGCTCTATCCTGCAACATGTAATATTCGTAACGGATTCCTATATAGTTTTTAACTGGGTCCACAAAATACTTTTATCCGGTTCTTATCCGGCCCAAACAAGCGCCGGAACCGGCTTTTGTCTCCGGTTTATAACCAACACCTAACCCGATTCTATCTGGCATCATGTAATATTCGTATCTGATTTCTACCCGGTTTGTAACTGGATACACAAAATACTTCTAACCGGTTCTTATTCGCTCCTAACTGGCCCATTCTACAGAACTTTTTCTATGCGAATTAAATATAATTCAGGAAGAATTCTTAAACTACATCACTGCTCCGTCGTTTCCGACACGAAAACTAGCCAAAAGTTAAAGGCAACATTTAACAACGATGACATGAAGATACATTGAACGAAACAGACGGGTGTTTACATTAATCAAACCTACAAATTCACTTTACAATTATATTGTTAAAACTGAGTTCTCGTGATTCAAAGAATAAATTTAAAGAACCGTCTTTTATGACTCGAAGAAGTCTGTACTTTAAACGTTTTGAATATTCGATTAAAAAGTGAATATTTTTAATATTATTATCAATTTCCATTCCTAAACATTTCTTTTGAAAATGAAGTTTCATCGTTTAAAACTTTGAAATTAACTTATAATTTAAGTTTTCGACATTAAAATTATTAAAACAATGCTTAATGTGTGCCGGTACAAAAGAATTATTCTTACATCTAATTAAGGAAGTAAGTTGCTCCTTTAACACAACTAATCTCCTATTAGAATTAATCCAATCTCCGATATTGTACCTAGTAGTTGCTCCATACTGACTCAAGATGAAGGACAAATAACCCATCGCTCTGGAAATTAACTAACCTTTTTAATCAATTATATCGGTTGGTGGTAACCCTGCTTAAAATACCTGTTAGAAAACACAAGAAACTGGATAGAAACCGGTTAGACACCAATTTGGTTTTACCCGGTTCTAGCCGATTCCCATCCGGTCTCAATTTCAATTTCCGGAACGTACCCGGATCCTGACAGGTCCTTATCCGGCAACTGGAACCAGGAATTAAATATTGGCAGACCAAAGTTCGTTTCGAACTAGTTCCTAACCGTTTCTTACACGGCACTCGACACAAAAAACATTTCGACCTATCCTAACCGGTTTCTTTCGGGCAAATTAGAATCTGATATTAGTTATTGATAACCGCCGAAATTCGTTCCGAACCGGTTTCTATCCGGCAACTTGGAACCTGACATTAAATATTGGCGAAGACCGAAATTCATTTCTAACTGGTTCCTAACCGATTCCTACACGGCACTTGACACAGGAAACATTCTAACCAGTTTCTATCCGGCAACTTGAAAGCTGAAATTAAATATTGGCGGACCGAAATTCATTTCTAACTGGTTCCTAATCGATTCCTACACGACACTCGACACAGGAAAAATTCTAACCGATCCTAACCGGTTTCCATCCGACAATTGGAACCAGAAATTAAAAATTGGCTGACCAAAGTTCGTTCCTAACTGGTTCCTAGCCAGTTCCTAGATGGCACTCGACACTGGAAACTTTCTAACTGGTCCGAACCGGTATCTATCTGACAAATTAGAACATGACTTTAAATATTGGCAAACACTAAAATTCGTTCATAACCGGTTCCCAACAGATTCCTACACGGCACTCGATACAGCAAACATTACAAACGGTTTCTATCCGGCAATTTGGAACCTCGTTTGGAACCTGAAATTAAATATTCGGTCCATCACTGGTCGCTTCTCACAAGCGGTTAGAATTTTCTTCATTAGTATATAAGGACCATTTTGACCGATACTCTAAGCGTGCGATATTCTGCGTGAGGGGAGTGCGTTGCGTGAACTATATATAAATTTTGGATTAGGCTACAGACATTCTTTCTGATAAACAAAGTAGGCTTAATATCCCTGGTGAAAGTATCGGATAGGAATTCCTTCCCAAGCAATCCGAAATCATCCGGATCATTCCGGAATCTGTATCTGAACCAATTCGAGTTAATTCGAACCAATCCGAATTTTTCTTTTACATTTCGTTCGATTCAAATCGTTTAGACATTAATCCGACTCAATCCGGCTCGATCCGAACATTCAATCCGAATAAATCCGAAACAAATTTCCAATCCGAATAAATCCGAACTAGGATTGACCTAAAACGATTTTCAATCAGAATGAATCCGATTCAATCCGAACTCTGATTCATTCGGATTGATTCAGTCTATATAAATCCGACTTCCGATTCATTCGGGTCAAACGAAATGTAGAACTTTTTCGGATTGGTTCGAATTGTCTCGGACTGGTTCGGATAAGATTCCGGAATTATTCGGATTAGTTCGGCCTACTTTGTTTATCAGAAAGAATGTCTGTAGCCTAACCCAAAATTTATATATATAGTTCACGCAACGAACTTCCCTCACGCAGAATATCGCACGCTGAGGGTATCGGTCAAAATGGTCCTTATATACTAATGAAGAAGATTCTAACCGCTTGTGAGAAACGATCAGTGACGGACCGAATATTCAATTTCAGGTTCCAAACGAGGTTCCAAATTGCCGGATAGAAACCGGTTGGAATGTTTGCTGTATCGAGTGCCGTGTAGGAATCGGTTGGGAACTGGTTATAAATGAATTTCAGTGTTTGCCAATATTTAATGTCATGTTCGAATTTGTCAGATAGAAACCAGTTAGGACCAGTTAGAAAGTTTCCAGTGTCGAGTGCCGTGTAGGAATCGATCAGGAACCACTTAGAAATGAATTTCGGTCCGCCAATATTTAATTTCAGGTTTCAAGTTGCCGGATAGAAACCGGTTAGAATGTTTCCTGTGTCGAGTGCCGCGTAGGAATCGGTTAGGAAACAGTTAGAAATAAATTTCGGTCTTCGCCAATATTTAATGTCAGGTTCCAAGTTGCCGGATATAAACCGGTTCGAAACGAATTCCAGCGGTTATCAATAACTAATATCAGATTCTAATTTGCCTGATAGAAACCGGTTAGGATAGGTCAGAATGTTTCCTGTGTTGAGTGCCGTGTAGGAAACGGTTAGGAACCAGTTCGAAACGAACTTTGGTCTGCCAATATTTAATTCCTGGTTCCAGTTGCCGGATAAGGATCTGTTAGGATCCAGGTACGTTCCGGAAATTAAAATTGAGACCGGATGGGAATCGGTTAGAACCGGGTAAAAACCGAATTGGTTTCTAACCGGTTTCTATCCAGTTTCTTGTGTTATCTAACAGGTATTTTAAGCAGGGTTACCACCAACCGATATTATTGATTGAAAAGGTCAGTTAATGTCCAAAGCAATGGGCTATTTGTCTACATCTTGAGTCATTATGTAGCAACTACTAGGTACAACATCGGAGATTGGATTAATTCTAATAGAAGATTAGTTGTGTTAAAGGAGCACCTTACTTTCTTAATTAGATGTAAGAATAATTCTTTTGTACCGGCACACATTAAACATTGTTTGAATAACTTTAATGTCGGAAATTTAAATTATAAGTTAATTTCAAAGTTTGAAACGATGAAACTTCATTTTCAAAAGAAATGTTTAAAAATGGAAATTGATAATAATATTAGAAATATTCACTTTTTAATCGAATATTCAAAATGTTTAAAGTACAGACTTCTTCGAGTCATGAATGACGGTTCTTTAAATTTATTCTTTGAATCACAAGAACTCAGTTTCAACAATATAATTGTAAAGTGAATTTGTAGGTTTGATTAATGTAATGATTAATGTATCTTCATGTCATCGTTGTTAAATGTTGCCTTTAACTTATCGCTAAAAATGTAGTACATATGTTATGGATCTTTAAGATTTCGCTAGGGATTTGAAGATCTTTTGATTTTAAACTGATTTGTTTATTTATTGACTGCAGAATTATTGACGTGCCGTCAGTTTTTTACTAATGTTTTTCCGATAATTTTTATCGACTTCAGGTAATTGTTTTTAGTTTTCACCATACATTTATTCAAATTGTTGTTTCGACTTCAATTTTCTTTTGTTCATTTTATTTAAAAATTTGTTAAAAATTATTTTGTTTAGATCTTGAAAATGGCTCGAAGCCGAGCCAAAACGTCGATCTTATTAACATTTTGACACCAGAGTAACAATGTGTTGTTTTTTATAAGACTGTGAAGACCAAAAAATTGATCACTTGGATTTTATCGACAACAGTCTAAGAACGGAGTTTGGTTTGGTTACCGCCAACCGATATTATTGATACAGGAGTATGTCAGGTACTGGTGACTCATTGTCCTAAGAATCCATAGCTCTGTAGTCAATTCCTGAGATGCAGTAGACGAGTTTCCCAAATTATGGAGGACGTACAATGCAAACCATGTAGGCCGAGGGGTAAATATCAACTGCTCTTAAACAGACACCCTATAGTCCTCTCTTCTCAGATTTGGTTCAAACTTCTTGAACTACGTTGATTTTTACAAGTCTCAGAAAAACCTCGTTAGTGAAAAATTGTCTTGTTGAAGAAGTCATTCGCGCTCTAATCGAGATCAGTGTTCGGTTGACGAAGGAAGAGTGTATGTGGCATATGCAGAATATTCTGCATATGTGTAATACCGAGGAGATATTTCGTATATCTCAATTGCTAGCTTCTAGCAATTCGTTAAGGCTCGCATATTACCATTATGTGCAATGAAGTAGACAATTCGCGAACTTCATATACCAAAATTTTAGTAAGTGATTTTATCATTATATAGTGCGCGTGTGAACTATGGTGTGTGCGTGTGCCTCTGTGTGTGTATGTGTATACTGGTTTAAAGTTGTTCACAATATTACGTGAATTTGTTATAATTTCTTGTTTTATTTATAGTGTTCAACAAGGTAATGGCGATGCCCATTCATTAACCCCGAAACGAGGTCCCACCTAGACCAACCCATCACGGCTACTCTCCTGACCTCAGTAATGATAATTATGACGCAGAGGTGGTCCATGTGGATGATGATATGATAGAGGAGGCGAATGTGGAAGAGGGAGATATGATGTACGAGGAGGAGGTGACTCAGGATGAGAATGACGACGACGATGATGATACCGATGATGATGAGGATGAAAATCAAGGAAGGAAGTACCCGCATGAGGTTCACGACGATGTCTGGGACGACGTTCCATCGATGTGAGGGGATGACTTTTGGAATCCCAAAAATGACCGATCTGGTGAGTTTTTTTTCACTCAATTTTCATCATGTGTGACGTTTTGATTAGGATTTGAACAATACGTGAACAATTATATCGTCAAAAATAATTGAAATGTTTATAATCTATTAAAATAACAAAATTGTGTTTAGAATATATCAAAAGTTAAAACCAACTGAAAATGTACCGATAGTTTTAAACAAGTATCCCCTAAAAAGTTATAATCATTACACTTTTTCAATATAATAGAAGTGACTGAATAATTTTTTGTTAAATTCAATGTGAAAACAATTTATTTTGTTCGATCAACGAAAGAAAATGAATGGAAAAAATTTGTCAACAAAATTACCTTTTAAATTATAAACAGTGTATCAAGTACAAACAATAAATCTTATCAAAAATGTGTATAAAATGATAATAGAATTTTTAAAAATTTCGACCAACTTAACTTTCAAAGTATATATTATTGTATAAAAAGTGAATCTTCAAAAAAAAATGAATATCCTAAAAGAGTTTATAATTGTTATACTTATTGAAAGTAATCAAAGTGAATGAATAATTTTTTGTTAAATTCAATGTGGGGAAAAAACTTTTCCAACAAAATTAAGTTTTAAAATAGATACATTAGAGTCAATAGTGAATCTAATTATTAAGAAAATTTTTCATCAAAATTACCATTTTAAATATAAGCAGTGCATAACGTATGAACACAAAATCTGATTAAATATGTGTATAAAAATGATGATAGAATACACAAATTTTAGACAAAATTAACATTTAAAATATATATAATAATAAGAGCAGTGAATCTTAAAAAAAACAAGAATATCCTAAAAGGAGTTATAAGTTTTATACTTATTCAGAAAAATAGAAGTGAATGGATAATTTTTTGTTAAATTCAATGTGGGGAACCAATTTTTTAACAAATCTAACTTTTAAAATATATAGGGGGACCGGGGCGAGATGAGCATACCGGGTCAAATGAGACACTGGTTTTTCTCTTAAAATATGTGATTTTTGTTGCTGTTCTTTTCAGAAATAACAGGAATAATGTTTTTCTAATTTTTCGGGAAAAGAACAAAATTAAATAGAGTAGATGTGGTAAAAATAAAAATAATCAAAATTTCGAAACCTGAATCCTGTTATTCTACGATATCATAGAACGGGAAAAAGATTGAAAATGACAGGTAACATTTTTAAACTAAAGTTTGTCGTGAAGCTTATTTACGGAACTTGAATTTACTAACGCATTTATAAACAATTAATTAATAAAAACGGGTAGTACTGAAGTTTTAATCATAACTGTTATTTGGGGCGGAATGAACCCGGTTCATGCGGTGAGATGAGACGCTCTTATCATGCTTGTCATAACCTCTTTATGGAGCTGGCAGAAAAATTCTTGTTTACAATATTTGAGTGGAATTTACTAAAATATATGAAGATTCGAAGGAGAGTTGCAATAGTGAAAACTTACAGAAGAAAAACTGACATTCGTGGTTAGAAGAGTCTATGACAGCTATTATAAAATCTGTTGTATAAAGGAATTCTAGTGTCAAAGCACCTGCAATTGGGTTCGTTTATAAATTTTATTATTTGAGTTCTTTTTTCAGCATATTCAAAACGAAAATTTTATTTATATTGATAATGACAAGTTGCAGAAGGCTTCTAAAATTTATATTTAACATTTCTTTACATTTTTCAGAAAAATTCCCCTTCTCATGCAGGGCAAAATTATGGTTTTTAGGTGTGAATTTTATAAAAAACAGTCTATCCATTATTTTTCAAAACTTTAGAAATATGTTACAAATTAAAAATTTCAAATGAATGTTAATTGAACTTGAAATCAGAAAATTTAAAATATAAAGGGAAAATTTATAATATAAAGGGAAAATTTGAATTAATTAACCATTTAATGTCTTTATACTGTCAAATATTCATAAAATCCTTTCCCTAAGTAATCAGACTGAATTATATCTTACAAAATTATTTGTTGAACATTCTACAGAGCATGAATTGGTACGAATAATCATATTGCTCAATCGTGGAAAGAATTATATTTTGTCTTGATCCTCATTTCCATTCTCAGAATACTTCGAATAATCTTCCATGTCTACGAAAAACATGAAAAATAGTCTTCTATCAAGAAAAACTAATGAATAGTTGAGGTGTCTCATCTCGCCCCAATACGTGTCTCACCTCGGTCCAGAGCATGCGGCGAGATGAGACATTTGCACAAATTGTAATTTTCATATTTTTATCGCAATTGATATTTCTGGAACATTACGTCTTTCATCAAATTGATACATGAAGGTTCATAGAATGTATAGAACCACTAACATTTTTAAAAACTACTATAGATTTCAAATATTTCACAGTAAATTATAACTATGCTCATCACGCCCCGGCCTCTCCTGCATTAACTTTTTCTAAATCTTTCTGAATTTCTTTTTCACCACCTTTTTTCATTTAAATTTTCTTTTCAACATCAGTTTGTTTAATAGTATAGAATATTTTTCATTATATTTTTCATACATTTCAAAAATACGTGAAAGATGTCCACACAGATTTCCTAAAAAAGATAAAAGAATCAAATCGGGAAGATTGACAATGGTTAAAAAATTTTAACCTAATTTTCGAGCTATGATTTCTTAACATTTTTGTTCTATTTTCTTCCGGTTAAAAGATTTGATTTACTGAGCAGCAGCTGCTCTATCAAACCATCCCAAAAGAGAGGAGGAGCAGGAGGAGGAGGAGGAGGAAGAGGTGGAGGAGGAGGAAGAGGAAGAAGAAGACGGTGTAGCGACTTTGCAGGTTGGTCGTGGAGGTAGTCAACACCAAAACCAGCAACAACACCAACAAAAACCGCAACAACAACGCCAAAAAGAGGGCCGACAGCAACAACAACCAGGTGTGGGGGAGAATTGTTATGAAATAGAGTATGAGCAATCAAGTATTTATCCGAAATTTAACTTTAACGGGATCGAGATTAAAGTTCGTATCACTCCACCGGATAATAATAGGGCTGGTGAGGTCGATGCGTATTGCGAGAAGGCTGTTCGGCCATTATATATTTATCTGATGAGTAAAGTGTCGAGAAGTGACAGGGGCGAATTTGAATTCAATTCGGATTTCTTCAAAAAACGGGGTGGGGTTTGCCATTTAGAATGGCTCATGATCATTCATTTGATGAATTTTTGAGAATTTTGTTTTGTGCCATTCAAAGTAATGAGGACTTTGTCATTGACCAATGGTTTATAATAAACTTCGATTGGATGAAGGGTGAGAGGGGTGCTAGTAGAAAAAACTATCGTAGGCTCGCGTTTTCACGGTGAACGAGAGACAATTCGGTCTGGTGCGCTAGCCAGTCGCTATGAGCACGTTAGAAAGCGCAATCGTGCCCTACACACCACGCTAGCCAATCAACTCGTGCGCGATGCAGATATAATCATTCCCGAAAACAGTTGTCGGATGGACGAAGTTCATAAATTCCAATTGCATCTTGTGCCTGACAGGATTGCAATTATTATTTATGCATTTGCTACCTTTGGAAAGGGTGTTAAATCAACCCTCTACAACGGGACAAGTAGCCAGGGTTTTTGCATTGCATGCAATAAGAGTTATCTCAACCCTGCTGGGCATAGATTCTCAAATAAATTTACTGCTTGCCTTTCCACGACCCCTTGTTTAACAAATGCCGAAAATCCGTACATTATTACAATCAAATGTAATAGCTGTAACAGAGAATTTCACAGGCTGACATGTGCAGTTTGAAGATGACCTACTTTAGACACCGGTGAAAAAGCGGCGCATGCGCACTTCCAAGATGCGGTACTTTATACACTGACATAGGTAACTTTAAACACTGGTGTTGGTATCTTCTTGAAGTAAATTTAGATTTAACTTGAACAAATGTTTTAATGATTGACGCTTTTATTTAAGTGTTTCGTGCCCCTCCCCCATGCAAAAGACCATTTTTTTCAAAAATTTTCTTCACAAAATTTTTTTCCATAAATTTTGTTTCAAACATTTTTTTTTTCAAATATCTTTTTTTTTTTAATTCTTTTCTCAAAAAAATTTCTTCACTCCACTCTATGCAATATAAAATTAGTATTTTTCGTTACCACCGATTCGAGCCTCCGGCTTATGTTGCAACATTCACACTCGCACACAATCACCTATTTTGCACACTTGTATCACAAATAACTATTTCCTGTTAAACGTCTGTTTGTAATGCTTTACGCATTTGCACGGGTTGCACGCGTTTTATCAATTCATGGGTGAAAGGAAACCATGAGTGCGGAAAAAGATATTGCTCTAGCTGCAAATGTACTCGTGATATGGATCATCAATGCTTTATTTCACCCGTTTTGGAGAAAGTCGTAAAAAATAAACAACTAATAAGTTTGGTTTTTTCTGACTTTGAAACACAACAGTGTGAAAAACTGCTTGGTGACCCCGATAGAAATATTCACGTACCGAACCTCTGTGTAGCACAGAGAGTTTGCACAGACTGCATAACCAACAAAAATTTGAAGGAGATTTGCCAACATTGTTGCTTTCGAAAGCATATTTTTGAACGTACAAACGCAGTTTAGCAGCTTGTTGAATTAGTCAACAGGCAGCAAAATAAATTTAGCGACGTCATAATAACCAACATAATAACAATGAAACTAGGTCAGGTAAAATTTATAGATAGTTTGGGCTATCTACATATGCCCTTAAGCAAACTCCCGAAAGCGTTCGAGTTTGATGGTGTTAAAAAGGGTATTTTTCCTCACCTTTCTAACACGCCCGACCACATCGCCTGGAAGTGTCCTCTACCGGCTGCAGAGTTTTATTCTCCAGGCACTATGTCTGTAGAGGCGAGAAAAGAGTTTTTCAAGTGGTACGGAAATTTCGAAAAAGACACGGGATACGTATTCGACTTTCACAAAGAACGGGTCGAATACTGTATTAACGATGTGGCTATCCTACGTGCTGCATGCATTGCATTTAGAGATATTTTTCTGAAATGTGCTAATGTATGCCCCTTTTCGGAGAGTGTCACGATAGCCTCGGTATGTTCGCGTGTGTTTCGGAAAAACTTTCTGGCACCAGAAGCAATTGGCATTGTACCTCCTGGTGGCTACCGGCGTGCCAATTATCAGTTGAGCATAGCCATTGAGTGGCTACTATGGTGCGAGAAATAAATTGTAAAAAGAGATTAGACACGCAGGTAGATCCCGCGAATGTCGAACACCCGAGGGAATCCTTGGAGGCGGCTATTACGAAGAACAGAGAAATAAATATATTTTACAATTTCACGGGTGTTTCTGGCATGGCTGTACGGATTGTCAAAAAATTAACCTTGACACGCGCCTAAACAATGGGGATTCGCTAGACGAGCGTTTTGAACGTACCCATGCTCAAAGCGAAAAGTTGCGAAAAACCGGTTACATTCTCACAGAAATGTGGGAATGTAAATTTAAAGGCGGTTTGTTTGCTAACTGTATAAGTAGATTTTTAAAGATCAAACAAGAGTCTTCAGGTTGGCGAATCGAGTGTCATGACGAGGGTAGTAAGCTAGCGTATCTAAATGAACACTCGTCAATCGAGGGTGTTGATTAAGATGGCTATAAGATTACTAAAAATCCTGGTTTTCGCTCAGTTGCCAAACTGTGTCTAAATTCTTTTTGAGGAAAATTTGGACAACGGAAAATTTAATGAACTTCCGTTATATAGAATCGTTGAAAGACCTTTCATTGCTTTTTTTTAATCCTGAAATAGAGGTCTTTGACATAACAATTGTCAAAGACCACATGCTCTGTCTCTCGTATAAGTATCTGACCGGAGCTTGTAAACCCTCATCTAATACAAATGTAGTGATTGCCGCCTACACTACAGCCGAGGTTCGTCTAGTACTGTATGAGTACCTGTCTCAGCTGGGACGCAGGGTACTATATAATGATACTGACTCGTGCACTTATGTACGAAAAAATGAACCTGGTGTGTATAATCCTCCTCCTGGTCGCCTTTTGGGTCAAATGACTGACGAGGTCGAGGGTGAATACGGTGAGTAGAGTTATATAAAGACTTTTGTTTCTGGTTGTCCAAAGTTTTACGCATATTTAGTAGTTTCAGGAAATGGAACAATTCACACTAAATGCAAGGTAAAGGCGATTACATTAAATTATAAAAATTCAAAAGTGATTAACTTTAATACAATCCGCGAAATAATTGTAGATAGGGTAGTCGAATCGATTAAATTAAATTTGAGAATGATCAGACGCACAGCATTTCACGACGTCCTCGCCGTTAGAGAAACTAAAACAGTCCAACCTGTTTGTAATGAAAGCCGATTTTTACAAAATAACGACTCGATCCCGTACGGTTATAAGGACCCCTTTTAATCCTGAAGAAATACTTTTGACTGTCTTTCTCTCTCTCTCCCCAGCTGAAAATTCCTGCACAGGAACCTCAAAGGATCCTCTACATGTTCCTGTACAGGAACCTGCACAAGAACCTGTACAGGTAATCTTGACGGTTCCTGTGCAGGAATTTGGCGAAGGAAACTGTACATGATCCTGCAAAGGAAGCTGCACCAACAAAGGAATCTTTGAATGATCCTGTACAGGTGCCTGTACATCAATCCACACCTCAATTGACTCTGTGAAGGATCCTTTACAGGAACATTCAAAGGTTAGCTTGTATACAGGTTCCTTTGCAGAATCATGTAGAGTTTCCTTCGCCAAATTCCTGCACAGGAACCGCCAAGATTACCTATACAGGTTCGTGTGCAGTTTCGTGTACAGGAATATGTGCAAGATCCTCCGAGGTTCCTGTACAGGAATTTTCAGCTGGGTCACGAGGACATGTATGCATGTTTTGAATAATTGAAGATAGGTTAATATAGTTTCCATAAAATGTAAGTATATTTCCGTGTGTATGTGTATCTGTGTGCCTGTGTGAGTCTATGAAAAATAATCTCATCTCGTTTTTTTGTTTGTCTTTCATCACAGATGGCTCAATAATAAGCAGAACAACGACCGAAATATGGCAAGGGAAGGAAGTAGAGGTCGTCAATATGAATATTTCTATTCCGGGAAACGTTAACATTATCTTTAGTGAGTATTAATATTTTTCTCATGTTCCAAAAAGAATAAGCACTGTTCGAAAAAATATTAAATACTTTTCTTATTTATTTTTTCAGATTACGAAGAATATGGTGGAGACGACCTGGTTTTTGAGATTGTCAGACAGATTGTGTAACCAGGTGGGATCCCCAGAAATCAGAGTTTCGTACGGATCTCCGAGGAAGCTTTGCGTAAACTCAACCCTGTGAAAGAGGGAGCTCATTCAGCTGCCGTCAATGCCTCTTCGAGAAAACGCACGAGTTCACGATCATCATCGCCAGGCGTGATAGATCTCACGGGTGAGGTCGATGCTAATGATGGTGATGACGACATCGTGATAATGGACGAAGTATCAGATGAACCGCCGAGTAAGAAGGGGAGGAGTAGATTTAAAAAAAATGAATGATCTTTTTCAAAACATTAGAAAAAAAAATATTGATTAAAATTTTTGTGAAATTTCGTAAATAGTTGTATGTATATAATTTTGAAAGAAAAAGTTATTACGTTTTATAAATAGATTTAATCTTACATATCTTCTTTTTGTTTTGTTTTAATAGTACTTGTCTTTTTATGTGAACACATTCATTGGTTTTATTTAAAACAAAAATTTGAATAAAAAAAGGTTCAAACGGATTCACTTCTGTATTTCAATATCCCAGAGTTAAAAAATTATGCAGTTTTCACACCACAGATCCTAGAGTCAACACTAACAAGGAGAGGACGCGAGATGGACATCGCCGATTTGACTGGGGCTTTACAGGATGAGAGTAGATCAAAATAAATCAGGGGCGAATCTTTTCTTTCGATATAATGTGCCTTATTTTCCGAGATATCGAGGTTTGAGTATTTGCGCTCAAGCGCTCGACTCGCCACTGCAGAACGGGGACCCCATACTTGGCGCTTACTTTCTATAGGCTTTTTTATGTAGATTGCGAATCTGGAAACGAAAATAACCCATCACATCAAATTAAAAAAAGGGGTTAAACAGCAAAAAGAAAAAATCATTTTTATCCTTGCTTGGAGAAGTTGTTGGACTTCTCATTACACCGAAAGTATTGATTCTTATTTTTATTGATATTTTTCAGATGAATAATTTTATTTTCAAACGTTTTTTCGTATCTTGCATAGTTTGGCCGAGAAATCAAATCTTTTATTTTTAATGACATTTTTCACGACTAAAAAAAACTATGTGTCTGCTAGAAAAATGGTTTTATAAAAATTTGTAAAACGACGATGGTCGTGGGGGTTAAGGCATAGGCTTTGGAACCACTCCATCGGCTTGCGGGTTCGATTCCCGCCTCGCACTCTGGTAGAGTCTCGGTGGCCCATGCGGTGAACGCTTGCCTAGAAAGGGAGTTGTTCATCTCCGGAGAGTCGTTGGACCGGTAGCTCTAGAGAAAAAGGTTCTTTAAGTACTTAAGGCTGTTGCTCTTGGTGGTTCGGAACCCACCTTAAACTGTAGGTCCCCCTCACACCACCAAGTAAGTGTGTGGGAAGGAATAGGGAAGAGATACAAGAACAATGTAAACCCTTAGGGGACACATTAGAAGCTTCCATTCCAAGTAAAAAAAAAAATCATCTTTATCCTTCCTTGGAGAAGTTGTTAGACTTATCTTTAGACTTCTTATTACACCAAAAGTATTGATTTTTATTTTTATTGATATTTTTCAGATGAATAATTTTATTTTCAAACGT